>CM070778.1:28436857-28764357 GCA_036346955.1 Dipus sagitta | reverse complement strand
TCAATTACCCAGCCACCCACATAAAGCCAGACTCAAAACAGTGCCACATGTATCTGGTGTTCATTTGCAGCAATCTCGAGACCCTGGTGTGTGTCCATGCATATACAAACACGCAAATAGATAAAACAGAAGAAAAAATACCCAACCAGACGCTGCTTGTAGAAGGAAAAGGGTTTATTTCGCAGACGACATCCTGGTGGAGAAAGCGTGGCAGAAGCGGGAATCCAGCTTACATCAGCAGGGAGGAAGCAGTTAGCGATGGGTGCTCCTGTTCAGCTAGCTCTTTCCCTTCCCTTCAGCCCAGGACCTCAGCCCACAGAACGGCATCACTCACAGTTAGGGTGGGTCTTACCTAGAAAATCCCACACAGACATGCCAAAAGATCTGTTTCCAAGGTAACTCTAAATACTGTTATGATGACCACCAGTGATGAGCCACCACAGGTTGCTAATGGTTACTTAGGTGCCAGTGGATGAGACAGTGGCTGACCCCTAGCTAGTACCACGTCTCTTTGATTCTAGGGCTGAGCATTCATTCTTAGCCAGAGAGCTTGATGTCCAACTCACTTATGAAAGAGAGTCCAAGGACAATTCAGTGCCTGAGAAAAAAGGTCAGTGGTGAAACAGTTACATCCTGATCGTAATTCAAGCACTGAACAAAAACATTCGAATGGGGAGCACTCAAACCCATTAACAGCAGGAAACTTTGCCAGCCTCAGAAAGTAGTAGTCACTTCCAGCTCTTCAGCCCAGCATCCTATGGGCCCTACCACTCCTGGGGCACTGGCCTCACCCTGTAGCCACAGTCCACCCATCCGCAGCCCTCCCTCTGGCACTCCTTGTCCATACCCACCCAGCACTTAGCTGCCAGAGTGTGGATATGGATTAGGAACGGATGAAGAAGAGGGCACAGCCGTGGGAGGCAGGCATGGGCACAGTGGTCCCACTCTAGGTTTAATAAACAGAAATCAGATGCTTCCTCAGTGTTGGGCAGGGCAGAGGGACTGGACGTGTGACATTCTCTACTTTACTTTGGACACAAGGCAGTTGTACATAGGGGGTACTGTGTGGTGTTGTAATACATGCATACATTGTATAATAACTAAATCAGGATAGTTAGCATCTCTACCAACTCAAGAATTGATCATTTTTTCTTGGAAAGAAGATTTAAAATTTTTCCTTCTAGCTGTGTTAAAATATTCAGCATAAGGGCTGGAGAGATGGCTTAGTGGTTAAGGCACTTCCCTGAAAAGTCTAAGGACCCAGGTTTGATTCCCTAGTACCCATGTAGGCAAGATGCATATGGTGGCGCATGCATCTAGAATTTATTTACAGTGGTTAAAGGCCCTGGCATGACCATTCTCTCTCTCTCTCTCTCTCTCTCTCTCTCTCTGTGTGTGTGTGTGTAATAAATAACTTAAAAAAAGATTCAGCATAATATTATTTGATATAGTCATGCTACTGCTACTATGTAACAGCACACCAGAGCTTACTCCCCTCTAACTACAGCTCTACCCATTGACCATGCTCTCCATGTAGCCTTTCCCTGCTACATCCCCAGCCTCTGGTAACCACTCTGCTACTCTCTCCTTCTATGGGTGAACCTGAGTATTCTACAATTTCTAGCAAGCTCCCAGGTGATGGGTAATACCTATACTCACTGCCATTATCCCTGGCCAGAAGCCTTCCTTTTGAATAGCAAGGGCGAGGAATCCAGAGAGAAGATTCTAGAGACTGAATATCTGAGTCTGAATCCCAGCTCTATCTCGTAACAGCTGTGTGAGATACCTACCTTCTGTGAGCCTCTGAGAAGAGGGCAATGACAGGGCCTGCGCCACTGAACTGTGAGAATGGCATAAGATCAAGTTGCCCTGTGTCTGCTGCACAGGGGGAACTGTGACTGACAACAAACAGGTTGAAGAAAGGGGGCTTCTAGTGACCCAGAGCTGGGAGGACGTGCTGCTGGGCCGGATGTGAACAGAGCTCTGGACAGGCTGTCTCTTCTACTGCTTTGTCCTCATCCCCTCACAAAGGTGACGTACGTGGAAAGCATGACTGGCTTACAGCCTTTTGACCTATGTGTGTGTGTCTGTATATGTGTGTGCACATGTTAATGTGTATGTGAATGTGGACGTGTGTGTGTGTGTGTGTATGGACGCCAGAGGTCCTCACTCTCCACCTAATTGCAGCAGGATATTTGGTTGCTTATCGTCGCGCAGGCCAGGCTAGCTGGCCCATGGACTCCCGGACAGTCTCCTAGTCTTATGAAGACTACAGATGCCTGCTACCATGGCTGACATTACATGGGTTCTGGGGATTCAAACTTAGGTCCTCACGCTTGTGCAGCAGACACTTTATCCATGGAGCCATCTCCCCAGGCCGTGGCCAGCATGTTTATGGGTCTGGGTTAAGGGGCCCTGGTATAAGTACCGAAGTCCTCGTTGCTGCTGGGAACCACTTCAGGGGAGCCGCTGACCTGGGCGCTGCCGCACTGAGCAGCAATGCGTCCTCATGCGCTGTAGGTCAGTTATCGCCGGTGTGATTCAGGAAGGAACGTTCTTGTCTTCCCTCGGTGAGACCTACCTAGACAAGACCCAGCACAACCTCTGAGTGACTGTGATCTTGTTGGCACCTATGGCTCACCATTGCCTAGGCACCTGTTTGTGCTGAGGGAGCCAGTTGGGCCAAAGCCTACCCTGGGCCTGCTGGCCTGTCTTTGTTACCAGTTTGCTGAACTGTCTGCATCCCTCCTAGAGACTCAGTCAGCTAGCTCACCTTTATTTGTGACTATCAAAACCTGGAGAGGTGGCTTAGCGGTTAAGCGCTTGACTGTGAAGCCTAAGGACCCCAGTTCGAGGCTTGATTCCCTAGGACCAACGTTAGCCAGATGCACAAGGGGAGGGGGCACACACATCTGGAGTTCCTTTGCAGTGGCTGGAGGCCCTGGTGCTCTTTCTCTCTCTCTCTCTTTCTCTCTGTCGCTCTCAAATAAATAAAAATGAAAATAAATTTTAAAAAACCTGGTATAATTCAGGAAGGATCAAACCTGGAATATTATTTAAATATAGTTTATAATTTAAATATAATTAAATAATATTAGGAATATTATTAAAAAAAATAACCCAACCAAGCAAAATACTCTGATAAGTAGCTGAACCCACAATAGCCACAAGGCAGTGGGTGGTGTTTGAAGTCTCTTCGAGCACAGTGTTATGGGGCCTGTGTCAGGATAAAAGCGTGGGTCTTGCCATCCTGTGGGAGACTTCATAACTTAAATCTAAGCATAAGACTTTGTTCATGAAAATGGCTCGAGGTCAGGACCCAGTCTTTTCATTTCCCACCGTTGAGTTTGGAAGGGTGAACTCTAGGGTGTGCAGTTAGTGGAAGATCTTACTGACAGTGAAAATGGAGCAACAAGAAAGGAAATGTCTTCCAGGCACGGCCAACCTTTTGACAATGTGACAAAACATTGTCATCTACAAACTTGGCACAATCGAGTTACCAAAAATTAGCCCCCCCCCCAAAAAAAAATCTCAAAACGTGTTAAGTAAGTTTAAGACTTTTGTGTTGGGTCATATTTAATTCTATCTCCAGCTGCACGCTGCGATTTGGACACATGTGCTGGCAGTATGGTGAACTGAGTAACTTAGAAGCAACAGAATGAACTTCTCACAGTTGTGGAAGTTGGCAAGCCTGAGATCAAGGTACCAAACAGATTCTGTGTCTGGGGAGGGTGGGTTCTTTGTTTCCAAGGTACCCTACTGCCGTGTCCTCAGTAGTGTCAGGGATGAACATTGTGTCTTTACATGGTGGAAAGGAACTGGAACTAAATTCTCCTTTTCAGTCCCTTTTCATTTTGTTTTTAAAATATATTGTTTATTTATTTATTTGAGAGAGACAGAGAGAAAGAGGTAGAGAGAGAGAATGGGCGTGCCAGGGCCTCCAGCCACTGCAAACGAACTCCAGGCACATGCGGTTCCTTTTGCATCTGGCTCACGTGGGTACTGGGGAATTGAACCAGGGTCCTTGGGCTTTGCAGGCAAGTGCGTTAACCACTAAGCAATCTTCTCCAGCCCCTTAATCCCTTTTCTAAGAGCACTCATCTTGTCCTTGAAAGCAGAGCCTTCACGAACTAATCACCTTATAAAGCTTCATCTCTCAATACCATTGCAGTCGTGATTAAGTCTCAGCATAACTTTTGGAATAAACATTCAAACTATAGCAGGTAGGTCAGAGAATCCTGAACCAAGTTGGTTTGAAGCAATAGCAGTCTTGATAAATGCAGCAGAAGAATTTGTACAGGTGACATGTACCTAGAATCACTATGGATACATCTCACATACTACTATGTAGAAAACTCAATCTATTTTCAATGAATTTCATAATGACCATGATCAAATACATTATAATAATGGCTGTTGGTTCAAGAATTGTTGCAGTGTTGATCCTTATAGAAGATAATTTGAGGGGCTGGAGAGATGGTTCTGCAGTTAAAGGCTCTGGCTTGCAAAGCCTGCTGGCCTGGGCTAGATTCACCAGTACACACTTAAATCCATATGTATGAAGCAGCACATGTGTCTGGAGTTCATCTACAGTGGCAAGAGACCTTGGCTTGCCCATCTCCCTCCCTCTCAAATAAACAAAGAAGTAAATATTTTAAAAATACATATCCTGAGATTTTTTATAGTTCTCTTATTGACTTTTGAAATTCTAAATGTATACAATCTTAATGTTTGTAAAAGTTATTGCCCATTTTAATAGGATTTTTTGGGGGGGGAGGCTGGGGAAATGGCTTAGCAGGTAAGGTGTTTGCCTGCAAATCCTAAGGTTTGATTTCCCCAGGACCCATGTAAGCCAGATGCACAAGGGGGCACATGTGTCTGGAGTTCGTTTGCAGTGGCTGGAGGCCCTGGTGTGCCCATTCTCTCTTTCTATGTGCCTCTTTCTCTCTCTCAAATAAATAAATAAATAATAGGTGTCTTTTTTTTTTTTTCTGTCTCCTTCCAGATAATTTGACGGGCTGTTGTTACTTTTTCTTCTGGCTGCTTCCCTCTCAGTTATTATCATCTTCCTATGTGTAGGCTGGGGAATTCTACAATTTAGATTATTACAATTGTGTTCCCAGAGTAACCTCAAGATTGCTTAGCTGATCGAGATTGCTGCTAGAATAGAACTTTCTAGTGGACTATAGAAGTTTAGGCAATAGACTCGAGTATAAATGGTCTATTGCTGGCTTTGGGAGTATCAACACGTGACATGATTAGCCTTAGTTTCAATCTTCTTGTGGTTTGGATGTGAAATGTCTCTCATAGACTCATGGGTTTGAACACATGGTCCCCAGCAGATGGCGCTGTTTGGGGTGGTTGTAAAACCTTCAGGAGGTGGAGCCCTGCTGGAGGAAGTGGGTCACTGGGGACAGGCCTTGAGGCTTAATAGTGGGGACTACACATGCTCTGCTTTCTACTGACTGAGGTGTCAATGTGATGAACTGCCGCCTGCTCCTGCCTCACTTTCCCTGATGTGAAACTGTGAGCTGACTTCAACACCCTTTCTTTCCATAAATTGCTTTTGGTCGGGTATTTGTTCAGGTAACTGATGCATTCCTCAATGCGAAATAATAATTATAAATAATAATGATGGTGATATTAGGGGATAGCTTAGTCAGCAAAGTGCTTATCTCAACAGGAATGAGAACCTGATCCCCAATACCCATGTAAAAGCCAGCCATGTTGGCTCCCCATTATAATCCCAGCGCTGAGGAGGTGGAGACAAGGGGTTCGCTAGAGCTCACTGGGCAGACAGTCTAGTCTATTTAGCAAATTCCAGGCCAATAAGAGACTATAAAAAACAAAGAAAAAGAAAAGAAAAGGTGCACACCACCACCGAAGGTTGTCCTCTGGCCTCCATATGCACGCACACACACACACTAATAATAATAATAATAATAATAATAATAATAATAGCAGCAATAAATCCTAATGTGCTCTTCTTTGTTTTCTGCTTTCTTTCCTCTATGTATCTAAGTAAAGTCTGACCTTGGAGCTACCAATCTAATATTTATTTTTTATTTTATTTTGTTTCAGAGTGGTGTGTGTGTGTGTGTGTGTGTGTGTGTAAAAGAGAGAGAGAGAAAGAAAATGGGCCTCTAGTCACCACAAAGGAACTCCAGGTGCACGTGCCACTTTCTGCTTCTGGCTTTATGTGGGTTCTGGGTAATCAAACCCGTATCCTTAGGTTTCATAGGCAAGTGTCTTAACCACCAAGCAATCTCTCCAGCTCCTCATTTTCAGTTAGACTGGCTGATCAATGAGCCTCACATTCTCTTGTTGGGCTAGAGTCATGGCTTGGTGGTTAAGGTGCGTGCCTGCAAAGCTTAAGGACCTAGGTGTGATTCCCCACATAAACCATATGCACAAGGAGGTGCACGCATCTGGAGTCCATTTGCAGTGGCTGGAGTCCCTGGCACACCCATTCTCTCTCTCTTTGCCTCTCTCTCTCTGCTTCTTTCTCTCTGTCTCAAATAAACAAAAAAATAAAATATTTTTTAAAAAGAAATTATCTTGTCTTCACACCCCTCAGGACTGGGGTTACAGGTATTCATGTCCATGCCTAGCTTTTTATTGGGCACTGGGATCAAACTCGGGTCCTCCTGCTTGTGTAAGCACCTGCTAAGCCATCTCCACAGCCCTTTACCTATGTAACTTATAAAGGAATTATGAATTGATTTAAAAAAATGGTTCCCCCCTCCTGCCAACTAAAAGAGTTTTACAGGTGAGTATATACAAGCCAATGAGTCTTTTCTCCATTGGATGTATGTGTATGTCTGTACTCTCATCTAAAAGTACAGTCATAAGTTACAAAGCAGGTATAACTAACTGTAATTGTTTCTGTTCTGTTCAAATACATGCTCTCCAGGAAAAAAAAAAAAAAAGACTTTCTGCTGTGAAATTGCTTTGCTGGTTTTCTGCCAAATGGAAGCCTTATCATAGTAAGAATGCATCAACTTTAATTATTCACATCTATTTGCTTGAAGAAATATTCTTGTGTGATATACATATGTTCGTACATCTCCTTGTTGTAGCAACATGAACTAAATGAAGTCACTTTCACACATGAATGCAACTCCAAGAGTTACTATTGCTAACTTGTGTTCTCTCCACTACTTGCACATTTTTCCAGTCGAAGGTAATATTGAAGAATTCTGGAGAATAGAGGATCTTTTCAGTGCTCTTTCAAGTAGAGGAGGGGAAAAGCACAGGCTACCATCTGCTACTGAAGCTGAGTTCAAACATCCATCTATGGGGATTCATTAATGTTCTGTCTGCTGAATGCACATGCCCAAAATGAGTCGTTTCAGTTTAGCCACACTCGTGGCATACGTACTAGGGTCTGGGCTGCCATCTGGTGTTCACTGAAGGAAATGTCCATGAGGCATTATGACTTATATAGCCAGTGTTTTCCTTATGCATCAGTGATGGGTGTGAAAATGTTTTGCTCTCAATGAAGGGCAATTCCAGAATTGCGGCCAAATTCCAAGAGAAGGCAATTTGAGAATACACATTTAAATAAACAATGCACATATCCTTGGTGTAGTGATTTTACTTTTATGAATTCATCTCATGTATATACTTATACATGTTCACAAATATTTTATATATGTATAACTGAGACGATGGCTCAGCAGTTAAAGGCACTTGCTTGCAAACCCTTCTGGTCTGGATTCAATTCCACAGCCACTCACATAAAGCCAGGTGGGTGCAGCTGCAAGAGACCTTGATGTACCCATACACACAGGCAAATAAACAAAGAGAAAAATTTAAAGAAATATACATACACAAGAATATTCTACACTGTACCATAGTGGAATGCTTGCCTAGCATGTGGAAAGTCCAGACCCCCAGCACCACAAGAGAATTCCTGGCAGAACTGTTTGGAATAGCAGACATATGGAAGGAAGGCAAATGCCCAGCAGTAGGCACAGGTACTGGATGTGGTGGAACATGCCCATAATCCCAGCACTTTGGAAGTAGTGGCAGGACGATCAAGAGCTCAGGGTCATCCTTGGCTGCCTAACGAGTTTAAAGCCAGCCTGGGTTACATGAGACTCTATCTCAAGGAAGCAAAAATAAAATAGAGTATATGTTAAGTAAATTGTGATATGACTGTAAAAAGGGCACAACATGAAACTGCTTGAAAAGTAAAGCTAATTCACATCTCTGACGTGAGAATATCACCAAGACCTAGTGTGAAGTGAAATAAACTGTGATCTGGAACAGTGTGTGTAATATGGTGACACAGCTATAAAAGTGTTCACGTTCGCATAGCATAGCTCTAGAAGGACACTCAGTGAGTGGTTGCAACAACTAGATGGTGAGAATCCACAATGAAAAAGGAACTTACCCCTCCCTACTTATTTATACTTTGTCCTGTTGAAATCAGTTTTATCACGTGTCAGTATCACCTGTGCAATACACTTTAAACACCTGTATCTTTGGGGGATTTTGATCATTGTGACTGTCTCCACACGAACATAGACACCTGCACTTATTATCCTTGGAACTTCCACAAAAGAGCTTTCTGCCCTGTGGATATTCACATATACAATGAAGAAGAGAGATGATGCATGCACAAATCCCTTTCTTTCTTTCTTTTTTTCTTTCTTTTTTTCTTTCTTTCTTTCTTTCTTTCTTTCTTTCTTTCTTTCTTTCTTTTTTTTTGAGGTAGAGTTTCACTCTAGTCCAGGCTGTCCTGGAATTCACCATGTATTCTCAGGTGGCCTCAAACTCATGGCGATCCACCTACCTCTGCCTCCCGAGAGCTGGGATTAAAGGCGTGCGCCACCACGCCCAGCTCTCTTTTCTTTCTTTTTGACCTCCTTTTTTCATATGTGTGGAGGTTGTGTGGTATAAGGAGTGTGTGTGTGTGTTATATGGATGTGTGTGTGTGTGCATGTGTGCACAGATGTGTGCCTCATGTACACGTGTGTGGAAGGCAGAGGAGAATGCTGAGTATATGTTGCCATTCTTCTGTGTGGTTCCTTGAGAAGGAGCCTCTCAATGAATCTAGAGCTGCTACTTTAGGTCAGAGAGCTTAGCAATTCTACAGGTTCCGTTCTCCTACGGTAATGGGGTTACAGGTGTGCATATCCATGCCCAGCATGGGTGCTTGGAAATGAACTTAGGGCAAATAATGCTTGTGTAATAAGTGTTCTTATCTGCTGAGGCATCACCCCAACCCCTCACCTTTTTTTTTTTTTTTTTTTTCTATTCACGTCTAGCGAGGAGAGAGAATGGGAATAGTTGGAAGAGGCACAAGGCTGGACCAGACGAGCTGGATTGGGCCAACACTGACTGTGCTAACTGGAATAAAGTTCTGGAGAACTTTAAGGCTCTTAAATGGTGGTGTTATTTTTGGTGTGTGCATCGGTGTGATGTGTGTATGGTGTGCATGTGTGAATGCATACTTACATGTATGTGTCAGGCACCTTCCTCGGTTGCTCTCCATCTTGTTTTTTGAGATATGGTCCCTCACTGAACCTAGAGATCACTAATCTGGCTAGATTAGCTAGCCAGCGAGCCCTAGGAATCTTTTGTCTCTACCTCCCCAGCACTTGGATTCCAGGCGTGCATCACTGACACTCACAGGTGTGTGCTGGGAATCCGAGCTCAGGTCCTCATGCTTTTGCAGGAAGCACTTTATTCACTGTGACGTTCCTCTGCCCTAACACTGGTGGTCTTAATGATCACCAGAATGGTGGGTAGGGATTGAGGATTTATGCTCTGGGAGGGTTTATACTTAAATCGAAGCTGAGAAGTGCTGCTTGGAAACAATGCTGTTCAAAATAATTTTCATTGAACTAACCAGCCATACTGCCATCTCCGTTTTAACACTGGTAGGAAAGAAAAGCGCTTTAGTAAGCAGGCCGATGAAAAGCTCAAACTGTTATTAGCAAGGAAAGAATGGAGAAGCGCTGGCTTCAGGCACTCAACATGAAGTTAGGAGGCTGTTTTAACGAGGATCTCAGACCCATCTGCAGCTGATCTGTCAAGCTGGGCTGTGGACACACCACCCTGGCCCACACAAGTTGGCCTTTGAAATATTGTTAACACCTGTCAACCTTCTGCATAATGGAATTTTTCCCCTAAACCACCTAGAGGCCAAGATCCCCGCACCCCATCCCATCACTTGATCAAATGACTTTTTCTTTTTTCTTTTTTTTTTTTTTTTTTTTGGGTTTTTCAAGATAGGGTCTCACTCTAGTCCAGGCTGACCGGGAACTCACTATGTTCTCAGGGTAGCCTTGAACTCACGGCGATCCACCTACCTCTGCCTCCCAAGTGCTGGGATTAAAGGTGTGTGCCACCACGCCCAGCTCAAAACACATTTTGAAGACAGTTCAAGTCTGTGTGTTTCATAGACTGCAATCTTTGTTTTTAAAGGTAATAAACACTTGCAGTTAATTTTTTTGTTTATTTTTTATTTATTTATTTGAGAGCGACAGACAGAGAGAGAAAGAGGCAGATAGAGAATGGGCGTACCAGGGTGTCCAGCCACTGCAAACGAACTCCAGATGCATGCACCATCTTGTGCATCTGGCTTACGTGGGTCCAGGGGAATCCAGCCTCGAACCAGGGTCCTTAGGCTTCACAGGCAAGCTCTTAACCACTAAGCCATCTCTCCAGCCCTGCAGTTAATTTTTAACTAATTAATTTGAGATAGAAATAGAACAGGCATACCAGAGTCTCCTGCCACTGAAAAGAACTCCAGAAGCATGCGGCATTTTGAGCATCTGGCTCTATGTGGGTACTGGGGAATCGAAACCAGGCCATCAGGCTTTGCAAGCAAATGCTTGACTTCACTGAGTCATCTCTCTAGCTCATAATTAGCTTCTAATAGATGTTGCTTTCTTTGTTGGCTAGATTGATATTATTGTTGACAATATCATATGGCTCAAATTTTAAATATGGATGTTTAAAAATGATTTCCTCTTTTTACTATTGCTCTTAAGAGGAACTACTAGGCGGGAAGAAAGTGCATGACAAAGGGCCACCTGTAGTCTTCTGCTTCCCTGGCATCATTTGGCACATACAGACATTTGTATGTTGGCACTCTCTGGCACAACTGGCATGCTCAGGGGTCGATAACAACCTTTTATTTTAAATTTGAAAAGATTTTTATTTACTTATTTGAGAGTGACAGACAGAAAGAGGCAGGCAGAGAGAGAGAGAGAGAGAGAGAGAGAGAGAATGGGCGCACCACGGCTTCCAGCCACTACAAATGAACTCCAGATGCGTGCGCCCCCTTGTGCATCTGGCTAACGTGGGTCCTGGGGAATTGAGCCTTGAACCGGGGTCCTTAGGCTTCACAGTCAAGCGCTTAACTGCTAAGCCATCTCTCCAGCTCTGATAGCACCCTTTTACAAACAATATGGCCAAGGGTTTGTAACACATTTACAGAGGGAGACAGCACATGCCATCCTTGTGTGGCTAGGGCAGGGGACTTCTTTGTGATGAGAACTCCCCTGTGTTAAATCTTGTTGAACAACCTCAGAAAGACTTTCTTGTAGCCAAAAGACAAAAAGAAATATGACATATCTGAGAACATGATAAAAAAAATGGGAGGAACTAGCCGGGCATGGTGGCACACGCCTTTAATCCCAGCACTCGGGAGGCAGAGGTAGGAGGATCATTGTGAGCTCAAGGCCACCCTGAGACTACATAGTGTATTCCAGGTCAACCTGAGCTAGAGTGACACCCTACCTCAAAAAAAAAAAAAAAAAAAAAAAAAGCCAAAACAAAAAAAGAAAAAGAAAATGGGAGGAAAAACTGTCACCTTACTGAGATGAGCCTTCCCCAGGCCTGTGACCCAGTTGCTCCTAGACCTGCTGAGCTTGCTGGCTCTCCAAATTCCCTCAGATGGCCTGACCTTCTCCTTCTTCTTCCCTTCTCCCACCCCCACCCCGCCTGGCCCCCTTTCAGCAGCTACGGAGAGTCAAAGGTTGTCTGCCCTCTTATTTTTCAGCCCCTCATTGCAATAAGTCATCCCTGAGTTTTCCTCTGTACTCATTTTTAACTTCATTTACCTATGAGAACAAGAATTTGCAAAAGGAACTTTGTGCTCCGTGGTGGCACTCTGATCTAGTTTTAAATAACATTACAGCTCAAATAACAAAATGGGGGCATGGGATTTGAGGAAGTTTGATACATTTCCCTCAAAAATCACAGAAAGGAGAATTTGACCTGTAGGAGTTTCTTCCCTCACCGACTCACCCCAGGCACGAAGGTCTTCTGTCTCCCTGCTAGCTAAGGCAAACACTGCATCGTAAACTGCTTTGAACTCATTTAAAAATCTGAGTGTGAAAAGGTTGAGAAGCCCCATTCAGTGGCAATCTTGACCCTTTAACTCAGACATAGTGCACAGCTGATGCTGAGGCCTCAAGAGATGTGATAAGAACTTGAAATTAGACTTGGTCATGGAGGAAAGTAAAAAAAAAAAAATTTCTCTCTACCCTTTATCATTCTTAACTGGGAGTCCTTGGACAGAGTGACCAAAGAAAACCAAACAAAAGTTTATTAACATGTACACCTCAGGAGCATGTGTGGGGGAAAAAAACCCAGAGAAATGAATCTATCTCTAAAGTACAACCTCAAAGAAGACGTTTCAACTTGAGGCTTAAATACCATCCTTCTGTGAAACAAAGAAAGAAGCGAGTAAGGTCAAGTCCCAGAGAGATGGATGTCTGGGCAGAGGGCTATGAGGTAAGCTTCAGGGCTCGTAGGTAGATTTAATCAATACTTTCTCCAGTGTCTATGTGTCCCTAGTGATTTAGCCATCCTCTTGTGGTGCAGAGAGGAGAGACCCTTGCAAATAAATAGTTAGTTCCTTTGTAAATACAAACTTCCTTACAAAGGACAACTTTTCAGAGCTGCTGAGTTTCCCATAACTCACATCCCAGCCCGATGCACCTTGGAGAGGCAGAGTCTAGTCTCTTGCGCACCCTTTGGGGTAGTTGTGTTTGGAGTCCCATGTGCTTCCTACTTTCCTGCGTCTTTCCCATGACTGCCAGCTCTTCTTTGAGAGCCATCACACTGGCTCTCATTCCACACCAACTCTTGTGCCCAGGCCTCCAACTCTTGTTCAAGACATCCCTCCCGTGTCAACACGTACTATTTCTTTCTTTCTTTTTTAATGTTTGTGTGTGTGTGACCAAGGCCTCTAGCCACTGCAAATGAATATAGATGCTTGTACCACTTTTCATGTCTCTCTTCCATAGGTGGCTTGAGAATTGAACCTGGGCCATCAGGTTTTGCAAGCAAACACCTTTAACTGCCAAGCCATCTTCCCAGCTTCCTCAACCTCAGCTGCTGTTTCTTGGTCACTACTGTATTTGCTATACATACAATCTGATTAGATGGCATAATTAGATTACAATGTGAAGGAGGCATAATTTTTCCAGGAAATATTTGTGTTTTCCAAAGAAATGTTTATAAGGTAGAGATGGAAGGGAACCTCCAGATGGCAGGCATTGCCAAGAAAAAAATTTAAAGTTATATTATTATGTGTATGTGTGTCTATGCACGCATGTGCATGGGTGCACACATGCCAAACAAAGCTCTGGTGTTTGTTCTTTTCTTCCACTTTACTTGAGATAGGGCCTCTCTCCATCTCCCTCCCTCTCTCTTTTCTGCCGCTTCTTGTGTGCCGAGGTAACTGGCCCACTGGCTCCTATCTGTCATTGCTGTAGGCACATTGGAATTACAGACATGTGTGCCACTTTGTGTCTGGCTTTACATGGGTTTTGGGGACTCCAACTTGGCCTGACAAGCTTATAAGCAAACACATTTAACCACCGAGCTGCCTCCTAGCCCAAGACAAGTGGCCTCCAGTAACCATGCTCCTTCCTCCTTGTTTTCCTCATTAGGCAGTTAACAGCTATTCATAGAACATCGGCTTTGTGTCAGGCCCTGTTCTTGGTGCTGCAGGTGCAATAAGAGAGAGTCAGTCCTTCAGGGGCCAGTAGTCTAGATGGGAAAGCAGACGCTAAATACATAAGCAAATCAGTAAAGGTGCCAGGAGTGGTAGTACATGACTGTAATCCCAGCACTCGGGAGGCAGAGGCCCAAGGAGAGAGAGCTCAAGGCCAGCTTGGGGTATACAGTGTGAGCTGAGGCTCTCTGGAGAAGCTGCATCTCAAGCGCAGATCTTGCAGACTGCTTGACCTCGGCTGAGCGGAACACCGTGACTGCGGAGAGATGTGGCACCGCAGGTCAAGAGCCAGAATGATCTTGGTCTATCTTTAGCTCCCTTTAATGGCCACTTGCTATCAACTTTTGCATCCAACATAACATCCTCTTGTCTCACAGATGCAGTGTTTGGAATGTAGAGCTCAGCGCGGCCCACACTGACCCTGAAGCTATAAATGAGATGAAGGCAACATCTAGGGACTGGGCGATAGCTCAGTCGGTAAATATTCTTGCCTCACAAAGCATCAGAACCCGAGTTTGGTCCTTAAAACCCACCTAAAAATGCTGGATATGGTGCTTGGAAACCTTGTGCCAGGGATGCAGAGACAGGAAGAGCCCTGGGGCTCTCTGACTAGCCAGTTCAGCCTAAATAGTGAGCTCAGATGGATGAGACATTGTCTTCAAAAGAGGTGGCTGTGTTCCCAAGGAATAACATCTGAGTTTGTTCCCTGGCCTATGCACACACACACACACACACACACACGTTAAAAAAAGATAACATCTAGGGCCAGAGGAATTGCTTAGTGGTTAAGGCACTTGCCTACAAAGCCAAAGAACCCAGGTTCAATTCCCTAGGACCCAAGTAAGGCAGATGCACAAGGGAGTGCATGGGTCTGGAGTTTCTTTGCAGTGGCTGAAAGCCCTGGCATGCCCATTCACTCTCTGTCTCTCCCTTTCTCTCTCCCTCTTTTTCTCTCTCTCCCCCACAAATAAATAAAATAAAATAAAATTTTAAAAAGACAACATCTATACCAAATCTATATCACATTCTATAGATTTACCTACCTTGCTGTAGCTGACATAGCCGATACAAACCCATTAACTATATGTGAATTAACTATAAACACATTTATTTATGATTGTCTTGTCTGTGATGAAAAATGACAAAAAGGAGAGAATGGCAGGTGCCCAGATCATGGAAGGGCCGGATGAGCATGGTAAGGAATGTGCATTTTATTCTGACTTGAATGCGAAAGCCATGGCGTGTCTGGTTAGGAGAGCGGCCTTGGTTATCCTTTTGAGGTGATTACTTAATTGAATGACAGGAATCAAGAACTTGGTGTGGGGGCCCTGGGGAGATGGTTCAGTGGGGAAAGTGCTTGCCACACAAGCAGCATGAGGACCTGAGTTCAGATCCCCAGCACCCATGTAAAGCCGGGTATGGTGGCATGTGTCTATAATTCCAGCACTGGGGTGACAGGCAGGAGAATCCCTGGGGCTGGCTGGATTGTGAAGACGAACTGAAGATTTCTAGGTTTAGTGAGAGACACGTTCTCATTTTATAAAAAGCTGTATAGGGCCTGAGGAGATTCCTCAGTGGTTAAAGGCACTTGCTTGCAAAGCATGCTGGTCCAAGTTCAGTTTCCCAGGACCCATATAAAGCCAGATGCACAAAGTGATGCATGTGTCTGGAGTTCACTCACAGTGGTAAGAAGCCCTGGCTCACCCATTCTTACACTCTCTCTCTTTTTCAAATAAATTAATATTATTATTATTTTTTACAAAAAGGTAGAGAAGCAACACAGGAAGACATGTTGTCTACCTCTGGCCTCCAGGGATATTCTCACACACATGTGCAATTGTATGCATATGAACACACATACACACATATTCACACCTCACACAATAAAATAAAGAAAAAGAACTTGATGTGAGCCAGGCCTGCTGGTATAAGCCTGTAATCCTAACTACTCAGGAGGCTGAGGCAATGAGGATCAAAACGTCAAGTCCAGGGGGCTGAGAAGATTGCTCAGTGGTTAAAGGTACTTGCTGGCAAAGCTTTCTAGCTCGTGCTCAATCTCCAACCCACCCATGTAAGCTGGATGCAAAACAGTGATTCAAGAAAGTTTGCTTGCATAGGCAAGAGGCCCTGGATTGTGCTCCCAAAACTGATTAATTAATTAATTTTTTTTTAAGTTCAAGGCCTACCTGAGCTATAGAGAGAGTTCAAGGCCAGCCTGGGCCACTTGAGTCCCTTTTCCAAGAAAAGTATTGGGGACATAGCTCAGTTGTAGAGTGCTTGCCTAGCATGTGCAATGCCCTCAGTTCATCCCCAAGACTGCAAAGCCAAAAAATAAATAAAATTCACAGGATGTTCACCACTCCTTGAAGAAACTCATTTCATTGATGAGAATCTTTAATTATGAAACATTTTCTTTTCATACATTGACCACTTCTCTCTAATTGGTAATCATTGATTGAAAGTCTGTGCTCAGAAACAACTTAAAACTAGTTCCAGCCCATCATCCACACAACAGTTCTTGAGCTATTTGGACACAGTTTCACCAGCCTAATTCCCTCTAGGATAGACATCCATGATTATCTTCTTACATGACGTTTAGACTCTGCACCACCTGTCTGAGGGGTCTGGCTTCTCAATGCATTCTTTGGGCACTGCCAAGCTTTGGTCCAATCGGCACAGTGTAAAGAAGCAATTGTAGCCAAGGTTGGAGGTGCCTGTGCCTCTGAACACAGACTAATGCCATCACACTGCAGCCATGTTGCCAGGGGTTCCTGTGATCGGGGGAGACGTCTGAAACTGCACCAGGCTGCCCTGCCTCCTCTACTCAGTCCACTTCTGTGCTGAGATTTGCCACTGGACTTGGGAAGTTTATCCTGTGGCTTTAGCTTGGAACTCAGTTCTGTTCTTTGTCTCTCATCTGTGCAACCTCTGAAATTTTGTAGAATTTGATCTTAGCTTTGATCCAGTTTGTTGAAAATGTTGAATATAGTAGGATGGAAGACAATATTCTATAGTTTTACACTTGAATGTGTGTTTTTCTTACTCATCAGGTTTTACAATAATGGACTGAACAGTTTGAGGTGTACGTTCTTTTTTTTTTTTTTTTTTTTGAGGCAAGGCCAACAGACTGCCTTTTTTATGTGTGTGTGTGTGTGTGAGAGAGAGAGAGAGAGAGAATTAGACGCCAAGGCCTCTAACCACTGCAATTGAAACCCAGGCGCCTGCGCCCCCTTGTGCACATGCGCGGCCTTGCGTGCTTGCATTACTGTGTGCCTGGTGTACCTGGGACCTGGAGAGTTGAACATTAGTCCTTAAGCTTCTCAGGCAAGCACCTTAACCACTAAGCCATCTCTTCAGCCCAAGGCATGCATTCTCATGTGTGTGGCATGAGGGTCTGGAGCTCTGTGATGTCGCTGGAAGAGTGCAAAGATTTTGGAGCAGGGAAAACAAGTAAATGGCACCATGATCTGCTGAAGAAAATTAACTCTAGAACACAGAAATAAAGGAGTGAATGGGGTAAAGTTCAGAGGTAGAATAAGACCCTGGGTTCAATTTTTAGTACTAGGAGGGGGGGGGAGGAGGGAGAAAAAGGAAGAGAAGGAAAAAAAGTGGAGAGAGAAAGAAAGGAAAGTAAGAAAGAAAAAGAAAATGCAGGACAAACTAAAACCTCATGAGACAAAAACAAGAGGAAAAGAGTCACAAATATAGTCTTTACAAGTAAAATCACGTGTTCAATTTCTGTTTCCTCTAGGAGATTGGGTTAGTTGGCTGTCAGGGTGTTTGATGGGTTTGAGCTTGAGAATGCTTCCTAAGAGCCACAATCAGGCCGAAGGAGAGTAAGTACTGGACTTCAGATCTTCAGACACAGCAGTGGTTGTCTATAATCCCAGCCCTGCTATAGCAAGATGGGGAGGCAGAAGCAGGAGAATCCGAAGCTTGTTGGGCCAGCTCGCCTGGTGTTCACGGCCGTGAATGAGAGATCCTGCCTCAAACGGTTGGAAAGTGAGCACTGACACAAAATTGCCTCTGACCTCCATACACACGCCTGCATTCACTCACATGCATACACACACACACACACACACACACACACACACACACAGAGAGAGAGAGAGAGAGAGAGAGAGAGAGAGAGAGAGAGAGATTTTGGGGGAAAAAAAAGCTATAATTCTGTGCTAGGTGGGATGCAAACCTGGGAATTAGAGGCAGGAGGATTGTGAATTGGAGGCCAGCCAAGGCTACACAGAGAATCTTTGCCTACAAAACCCAAAACAAAGTAAATAAACAAAAAGAGCCACAATCTTCTTGGTGAGTCAGTAGAAATGACCATTGTTTGGTATTTGTACTCACTTTAAACGTAAAGGCTCAGCAATTAAAGGCACCTGTTTGCAAAGCCTACGGGCCCAGATTCAATTCCCCAGCCACTCTCATAACGCGGGACAGATATTTGTTTGCAGTGCCAAGAGACCCTGCCATGCCCCAATGCGTGTGCAAATAGATGAAAAAAATTTTTTTTAATTTATTCTTTTAAATAACAATTTAAAAATAAAAAATTAAAATAAAGACTTAAATTTAAGTTGAGAAGCAATAGACCATTGGAGACATTTGTTTTTTTTTAATTTAATTTAATTTAATTTTTTATGGACAACTTCCATGACTGTAAACAATATCCAATGGTAGTTCCCTCCCTCTCCTCATTTTCAGAGAGCAGAGGCTGGTGAGCATGAATAACCCTCTATGGACAGTTTGGACGGCAGCATCCGAGGAGCACCACGCTCTTCTCCATCATATAGTATTTCACTTGCAAGGGTGCCAGTCGATAAACCACCTAATGCTCAGCTAAAAGGGTGGCACACGTTACCATTAAAGACTTTCCCCTGATCTACCCAGGAGCAATGTCAAATCCAGAAGTGGGCTTAATTTGCTGTTGTCACCATCGTGTGAAGAGAAGCCATGTTGCTTTTAGTGATCATTTCACATGCGTGGAAATGCTCATAGACCATCTGCTTAACGACGCACGCCATTGGGCTAAGGTTTGATGTCTAACACACCAGTCGGCTGCCTGAATCTATGACTTGCCTCCTGGGTGCTAAGGCATCTCTTCTATTTCAGTTTTTTCTTCTACCATAAGACAATAACAAAGATGTTATATACAATTTGTAAATAGAGAAACAGGAAAACATATCTCTTCCTAACTTGACAACTCTTAATTTTCAGCAGCTGTTTCTTTATATAGTCTTATTAACATCATAATGTTATTACGCATGCTTTTAAATAAAATTTGCATGTTCTCTGACCTCCATACACATGCCTACATTCACACACACACTTTTGAAAAGAGCCACAATCTAAGACATCCTTTCCATCCTGTGTTGTAAATTTGCTGACCATGATGTTCATGAAGTCAAAATTAAGACTCTTACAAATCGTGATATATTGTTCTGTGTAGACATTTTGTCTTTTTGTTTTTGCATGTGATGTATGTATGGTACATGCGTGTGTGTTTGTATGTGTGGGGGCTCAACTCCCCTCCGCCTTATTTTTGAGACAAATTTTCTCATTGAGTCTGGAGCTTACTGATTTGGCTAGATTAGCTAGCCAACAGTTCCTGGGTCTCTACAATCTCTCTACAGTCTCTACAATCCCAGCCCTGGGATTATAGGCAATATGCTGTCATGTTTAGCACTCGGGTCCTCGTGCTTGGGTGGCAAGCATTTTAACTGCGAACCCTCTCTCCAAGCTCCCAGATCAATATTTCTGACAAGAAGAAACGTATATGATTTTCTCATTTAGGTTCAGTTCCATCTTCATCCTGGTGTGTTCTTTGAATTTTTTCCCCATCTTTTCCATCCACATTACCTTCTCTTTCTTTCTGACAAAGTCTTTCTGAGTAAGATTGCTCTGGGACTCACTATCCTCCCACTTCAGCCTCTTGAGTGCCGGGATTACAGGTGTGCACCTCCCTTTCTGGCTCACTGCTTTTCTAGTAGTATATGACAGATACCTGGGTGAAAAGCCCTAGAGTTCTCCTCTTTGTGTTCCAAAATGTCACAGCCTTTCCACCTGGAACTTGACCCTAACTTGGGTTTTCATGTGAAGCAAGAAAAGAGAAAGAGATGGGGGCCAGTGCAGGTGGGCCTTCAAGGACCTGACTTCTCTCTCTCTCTCTCTCTCTCTCTCTCTTTTTTGGTTTCTCGAGGTAGGGTCTCACTCTAGCCCAGGCTGACCTGGAATTCACTATGTAGTCTCAGGGTGGCATCGAACTCATGGCGATCCTCCTACCTCTGCCTCCCAAGTGCTGGAATTAAAGGCGTGCGCCACCACGCCCGGTTTTGACTTCTCTTTTATTCCTTTTCATTTCTTTTCTTTTTGCTGCTCTGTGTGTATAGTATTGTGGCATGTGTATGGTGTATGCACATGTGCAGTTGTGTGTGTCCTATGCACATGTGAGTGGAAGCCAGATGAGGTCATTGAGTGTCTTTCTCTATCACTCTCCCATCTTATTTTCTTGAGGTGGAGCCTCTCGCTGAACCTGAAGCTATCATGTGTTGGCTAGACTGGCAGGTTTTCAAACCCCAGTTTCTCTTATTTCTTCCGCACTCATCACCAGGGTGACAGCCATGTGTGGCCGTGACTGGCTTTTTCTGTGGGTGCTGGGCTCAATCTCAGGGCAGCATGCTTGCCTACCAGGCACTCCTCCCTCCATGAGGCAGCTCCTCAGCCCTCTGGCTGGAGCATCTGATGATCACTGCTTGTTTCTTGGGTGACATGATGATCCTACTGCATTCCAGGGAGATGTTTGTATTATTTCCCATATAAATATGAGTTCCCAGAACAAGGCAAATCTTCAAATTTGCTGCCCATGGGGACAAAGCCTGGGCAGCAGTATCATTTTGCAATTCTCCTTTAGCATCCTACATGCCTATTTTGGTGGTATGGATTTCCATAAAAACATACGTAATTTCCCTTGCATAAGGACATATATTTTGCATATTGTTTACTCATAATATTTCATAAATGAGTGAAAGCAAAATAAAATAATTCAAGATTCCAGTGCCTTGTATAACACAAGAGAGTTAAGATTTCCATGCTCAATGTCTGAGGATAACTTCCATGGATGTTCTTCAATAGAGAATGGAACACAGCTCTTTCTCTTGTCTTTTGTGTTTTCTACTAATGAGTTCCAGTTTCCAGTTCACTAAGTCTCATTCATATCAGTTAGGTTATATGATCTGTGTAGGCATGTTAGCTGTTTGGTATATACATATGAGGCATGCACACACATATACACAAATTTTTTAAAAGATAACATATTTATGTTTGTGTGTGTGTGTGTGTGTGTGCATGCATATGTGTGCACCTCAGTGTGTCTTGCCACTGCAAACAAATGCCAGATAAACGTGCCACTTTTTGCATCTTTGCACTTGCATTTGCATCTGGTTTTACATGGGTATTGGGGAATTGAACCCAGGCGAGTAGGAATTGCAAGAAACTACTTTAAACCACGGAGCCATGTCCTCACCCCCAGAATTTATACAAATAACAATATTAATGAGAGTTAAAATTCAACAAGCACTCACTCTGAGTCAGGCATTCTGTAAGGATTCTATATGTACTCTGACAACCACCCTTGAAAGGAGGTTTTATACACTCATTTTAGTGATGAAAACTTGACTGTTATTTTCCCCAAGATGAACCAGCTAGTAAAGAGGCAACTAAGACCCTACCTCAAGTGCACCACAGTTCAAGTCTCCAGTCTTAACCATGACACCATACTCTTCCATGGTGGCAGGCTTGTCCTCTTTCTCTGACAGAGTCATCCCATGAAGGACCAGACATCATGCACATTTTCTATGTGGTCCACATTCTCTTCCACAGACTTGCTATCACAACTCTATTTGGGTACTTTTCTCCAGATCTAGTCTGTTATAGGTTGAATCTGGAATGTTCCACCACAGGCTCATGTGTTTGAACCCTTGGTCCTCAGATGGTAGTGTTGTTTTGGATGGTTATAGAGCCTTTGAGACACATGACCTGACTGACGGAAGTGGATTGATTGGGGCAGGGATTAAAGGTTGTATCTGCTTCTGGTTCTGTCAGAGATTTCTGTGTCTTGGTCTGCAACAGTGTGAAGACCCACCACTACAAGCTCCAGCCACCACATTATGTGCTTCTCCACCATGCCTCTGCTACCATGATGAACTGTACCCCATAAACTAAAGTCAGAACAAACATATTTTCCCTTAAGTTTCATCTGCCAGGTATTTTGTCATAGCCATGACAATACACTTTTGAGTCAATAATTCAGTCCAATAAATTTCTCTCCAGTTTTTTCTTCTTCTTCTTTTGTTTGGGAAGTAGGGTTTCACTGTAGCCCAAGCTGACCTGGAATTCACTATGTATTCTCAGGGTGGCCTCTAACTCACAGCGATCCTCCTACCTCAGCCTCCTGAATGCTGGGATTAAAGGCGTGCGCCACCACACCCGGCTTTCTCCAGTTTCTATGTGATGTCCTCAGCCTTTTCCTAGGACCATGTTATTCTGGCAGGTTAGGCCATGGTTTGAGGGAAAATTCTTCCTTCCCATGCATGCTTCAGGAAAGCTTGATGGCCAGCTGTCTGTGAGCCTGGTTTCACATTGTTCAATTTCATGGAAATGCCTCCCACTCAACATAGACAGTGGCATGGAAGATGAGTTTACACAGAGATGAATTAACGTGGTGACATACTGTAAATTTTTCTTTATCCCAATCTATTTCTGTCCCTGCATTACCCTCTGTGGTAGTTTGCATGCGAAATGTCTCCCATAACCTCATGTGTTTATGATTAAACCACATACTCAATCCTCAGCTGGTGGAAATTTGGTTGGTGGAGCCTTGCTGGAGAAGGTGTGCCACTTGGTGGTGGGCCTAGGACTGTTATAACCCAAGCTCCTGCCCCAGAACTAGCTCACTCTGGCTGTCACGTTCTAGCTGCTGTGACAAGATGTGATGTCCAACCTCTGCTCTGCCATGCTTTCCCCACGGTGATGAAACCTCCCTGTGACAGCTGTAAGCTGAATAAATCTTTTCTCCCATCAGCTGCTTTTGGCTGGGTGATTTGCTCAGCATCAAGAATGTAACTGCTACACTTTTGCTCTGATGAGTTCCTACACAAACAAAATACAAACCTGCCTCTGCATCAGCCCTCCACTGACTTCAAGATGAGTTCAAATGCCTTAGTATGTCATACAAGAGCCTTTATGGCCTATTTCCTACTCCCCTCAAGCCTTATTCCCTACTGTTCCTCACCTGAAATATTTGACATCAGCAACATTCAGTGATTTGCATTTTGGGTACAGCATGCTGTTTTATGCCTCTTAGCTTTGGCAGCTTCCTGGGTTATTCCCATCCTTATTGTTGCCACCTTACATGCTAGAAAACGCATGTCTTATCTTTGCTTCTATGACTTTACCTAAAGCCTGGCATCTCAAGGTTTTTTTTTTTTTTTTTTTTTTTTTTTTTTTTTTTTTTTTTTTTTAGGAAAACCCAATAGACTGGCCTTTTAAAAAATTTTCTTTTCTTTTTTTCAATTTTGTTTTTATTTTGAGAGAAAGAGGGAGAGGGAGAGAGATAGAGAGGGGGGTGCTGCTCACCAGGACCTTTAAGCCTGCTGTGAATGAACTCCAGACACCTGTGCCCCCTTGTGCCCATGTGTGACATTTCACATTTGTATCACTGTGTGTCTGGCTATGTGGGACCTGGAGATTAGAACACGAGTTCTCAGGCTTCTCAGGAAAGCACGTTAACCATTAAGCAATCTCTCCAGCCCATGACCTTGTTTTTTATAAGAAAGCAAGAGTGAGAGCTATAGAGAGAATTGGCACGCCAGGGCCTCCAGCTACTGTAATCAAACTCCAGATGCCTGTGCCACCTTGTGTGCATGTGTGACCTTACACACTTGCATCACCATGCGTGTCTGGCTTACATAGAATCTGGTTAGTAGAATATGAGTCCTTAGGCTTCACATGCAAGTGCCGTAACTAAGCCATATCTCCAGCCCACATCTCAGTTTTTGTAAACTACTAGTACCTTTGAAGGGGGGTAGATTTAGGGTGATTGGATCCCAAAGGTAAAACGGGCAGGAAAGTTTTTCTTATCTCTTGCCTAGTTCCAAAGAACTGTTTTTCCACAAACAGTCAGAACCCCTCCTGGAAGGGAGGTCTCTCATAGGATTTAAACAGTGTCATTGGTCAAGTTAAGCTACTTCCTGAGACAGCCCCTAGTCCTAACCAACCAGCTGGCCCTCTGGTTTACTTGGGCCCAAAGACAGCCCACCACCCTAAGGTTATAAATACCTTGGCAAGGGGAGGCTCTCTTGCTCTCTGATCATTTGGGAACTTCCAGCTGTGGGTGAATTTTTCCCTTAGACTCAGGCCCAGCTGGTAGGGGCTCAGCCTAGACTGTAGCCCAGGCCCAGCCGGGAGGACCCTGCTAGCCCTTACTGTCTACATGGGTTCTTTATCTCCTCCAGATTCCCACATGGCAGGAGCTCCTTGAGCTTTCTTTTTTCTTTCCATGTTTTTTTTTTTTTTTTTTTTCCCCAGATCCCTATCTGGTCACATGGACTCCTGAGCTACACATGGTCCACATGGGTTTCTGGGCTCCACGTGGTGTACTTCTCCCCACTCTATCTCCCCTTACCTTTCAGCCTTCCCCTTTCCGCACTCCTTTGTAAAATCTGAATAAAATGTGGCATTATAAAAATCATTCTCTTGAATCTGGAATTGCCAATTCTTTGGTTAGTTTGCAGATATGAACTCAGGGCTTGGGGCTCCAGGAAGCACACCAGAACCCCAATTTCCATGTTACACCTTGTAGGCAATAATTAAGTTTATTTATGAAATTCCAGTTTCAACCACAAAGTGCAGCTAAGTCAGTGCTCAGTACCTATGTATGGAAGGATGAAGGCAGAGATGAAACCAAGGCAGTAGTAACTCACAAGAGAGGAGGCGTTGCATTCCACAGGAAGTGTCCAAAGCAGTCTCACTTTTGCAAAAGAAAAAAGGTATGTACAGAAACCCTAGTATTTGAACTTAACTTAGTAAACACTGACATGCTGGGACAATGGGTCCTGACCATCAATGTACTCTTTCCCTGGGAACTTTCTAAAAGATGGTATTCCCAGAAATCATTTTAATTGTCCTAAACTAGAATACCAGGTCTTGATTTTTAAAAAAAGAAAAAAAAAAAAAAAAACAGAGGTTTGGTAAAAAAGCAGATGTAGGGCAGGGTATGGTGGTGTATGCCTTTAATCCCAGCCCTGGGGAGGCCGAGGTAGGAGGATCACCATGAGTTTGAGGCCACTATAAAGTGAGTTCCAGGTCAGCCTGGGCTAGAGTGAGACCCTGCCTCAAAATAAATATTAAAAGATGGGAGATTTTAATGTACAGCTAAGGTTAGGAATAGTTGCTCTATATAGATAGATATTGCAGAATATAGATCTATTAGTTTATTCCAGGTAAAAGCTATTTAATTATGAGAGGAAACCAGTATCCATATAAAGATATTTCAACACTGTTTCAGTCAGGTTCTCATTGTAGGTAGAAATCATCCAACCAAGAGCAGCTTGTAGCTTGGCTTACAGGCTCGAGGGGAAGCTCCATGATGGCAGGGAAAAACAATGGCATGATCAGAGGGTGGACATCACCCCCTGGCCAACATAAGGTGGACAACAGGAACAGGAGAGTGTGCCAAACACTGGCAAGGGGAAACTGGCTATAACACCCATAAGCCCTCCCCCAACAAAACACTTCCTCCAGAAGGTGTTAATTCCCAAATCTCCATCAGCTGGGAACCTAGCATTTGGAACACCTAAGTTTGTGGGGGACACCTGAATCAAACCACCACAAGCACTTACCTACCCGACTATACCTTTCTGGCCATATTTACTCCAGTGTATGGAACCCTGGCACTTGTAACTGTATACATAGCTCCAGACAGATTTTATTGGAGCAAAGACACTTGTGTCTTTTCATTGAGACCTTGTTGCTGGATGTTGGCTAAGATTCTGACCCAGAAAGAGACAATATTTGGGGGCAGTTTTCTTTTTAAAATCAAAACTGTTGCTAAATGTTTAATGATATGGCCAAAGTCTCTGCTTGTTAAGTAAACAAGGGCATTTTTTGAACATGTGAAGCAATGTGGTTTCGGAAATTCAAAACCTTGGACTCTGAGTTCATGTATTTATATATAGCTTAATTTACAAATGAGGGTAAGAAAAGATATGAAGTCATTAAGAATTTTATGCACAAAGGTCTTGTAAAACCAGTGTCTTGTAAAACCAGTGTTGCTCTATATCCTTCAACCTAAGTGCCTATGTCTATGTATTCATGTTTACAACTCACAAAATGTAACATTAAAAAGTATGACATTAAAGCTAAGGGCTGGTAATAGTTACTGGTGAGTATAAACCCCAACAATACAAAAAGAGCCATTTTATTTGCCCAACTTCCTTAAATGTTTAAACAGCCTCTCCATTTGCTTTGCCAAATTGCACTTCAATGGTAAATTTAAATGTGTGTGTGTGTGTGAGAGAGAGAGAGAGAGAGAGAGAGAGACTTTTTTTAAAAACATCACTTAGCATTGATTACCAGCCAGCTGCTCAGTTAGTATCCTGGGCTGGTTTTTGGAGTGTGAGCTGAAGTGTGTGGAGAGGAAGGTACATCAGTCAACACATGAGACACAGACAGCAAAGTTACACAGAAGAATGTGGCTCATGCTGAAAGAAGAAACAATTGAGTGGTACATTTTCATCTCATCTCTCCCCCAGAGGCCTTTCATTAGTCCCATGTGTGTCTGCGGAAGACTTCTGGGAACATTTTGTAGTTTTCAGACATATTCAAGTGGAAAGCACTCAGCACTAAGAATAATCACGATTTTATTAATTGTGCAGATGATCTCCCATCTTCTTAGCATTTAACTGTAGAAAGAAAGGATATTTTTACCAGACAGGAAATAAAAATGAAAGAGCCACGAGCACCACATGACTCCTTGTCAGATTACATTTGATCTAATTGTTTCTTCCTTTCCCTGGTACTGTTATTCTGCATCATTTTCCAAAGTTCCGTAGCTGGTAAATAGGAGCATGGTGTCTGGAGAGAGAAAAAGGGGAGACAGAGCAAACTTAGAAACTATTGCATTGATTTTTAGGGGGTGATGTAAATAAAATCTAAAGCCTCATATGTTGACTTTGAGAATAGTAGTTCAGGGGCTGGGGAGATGACTCAGTGATTAAAGGCACTTGCTTTGAAATCCTGACAGTTTAGGTTTGGTCCCCTCGTGCCCACAGAAAGCCATATGCACAAAGTGATGCATGTGTCTCGAGTTTGTTTACAGTGCCAAGTGGCCCTGCTTCAACCATTCTCTGTCTCTGTTTCTCTCTCCTCACAAATAAATTTTAAAAAGTTAAGATGCTTGCCTGTGAAGCCTAAGGACCCATGTTTGACAATCCAGATCCCACATAAGCCAGATGCACAAAGGTGAGGCAAGTACAAGGTCGCACATGTCCACTAGGTGGCAAAAGCATCTGGAGTTTGATTGCAGTGGCTGAGGCCCTGGCACACCAATATTCTCTCCCTCTCTCTTTCTCCTCACTCTAAAATAAAAAAAGCATAAAAAATAGTATTCTGGTATATTGAGCAATAGTAAAGCAAGTGCTTAGCATGCACAAGTCCCCAGCACAAAAAGAGCAACAAAACAAACCTCCTCATACTCCAAGTAGTATTTCATTGACATGTTGTCAAGGAAACTATAAAAGAGCATATCTTCCATTATTCTTTAAGATTTTTAAATTTTGTGTACTTTGTGGTGTGTGCATATTTGTGTGTGTGTGTGTGTATGCAGTTTCAGGAGCCCACACTCTTGCATGTAAAGGCCAGAGAAGGACGTTGAATGTCCTCTGATCTTGCCCATCCATGTGCTTCCTTGGGACAAAGTCTCTCACTGAACTCAGCTGCTATTATTGGTCAGGCTGGCTGATCAGTGGGCTCCAGAGACTCCCTGGGCTCTGCCTCCCATGGGGCTGAGGTTGCCGGTGTGTGACTAGTCCACAATGTTTGTGTGGGTGCTAGAGAATCAAACTCAGGGCAAATCAGACCTTCTTAGGCACTTATGCCTTTGTACTAAGTAAACGTTCTTAGCCACTGACTCATTTTCTCAGCCTTTTGTTTTCTTTTAAAACTATTTTAAAATTTCATTTCTCATTCCACTTAATCTCTTAGTTTTACAACCTAATGATATTTCTTAAATATTTCTATGATGATTTCAAAACCCATATTTTTCTTTTTTTGTTTATTTTTATTTATTTATTTATTTATTTGAGAGCAACAGACAGAGAGAAAAAGAGACAGATATAGAGAGAGAATGGGTATGCCAGGGCCTCCAGCCACTGCAAACAAACCCCAGACACATGTGCCCCCTTGTGCATCTGGCTAACATGGGTCCTGGGGAATCGAGCCTCGAACTGGGGCCCTTAGGCTTCACAGGCAAGCGCTTAACCGCTAAGCCATCTCTCCAGCCCCAAGCCCATGTTTTTCTAGTTCTGATATTCCTGCTATATTAATCAGTTGGCATCCTCCTGTTAGGGAGAACATTCTCATTTATCCCTGTGCATTTAGGAAGGAAGGGGTATGTTGATTTTGAGATATAACCAAGTAAATGCATAGGTCTTAAATGTTTATTTAGCTTGATGAGCTTTGATAAATGTAAGTACTCAAATATACCACTTCAAATACAATGGAAGGATATTTCTATCCTTCTAGAAAATTATCTCATTAAAGGACATTCATTCTATTAGCAAATATCAATATGAACTCCTCTTATCATTACTTCTCTTAATGCTACTTACTTTACAACTTCCACCAAAAAGGTTTTGCCTCAATTTCAACAGTCTCTTATTTATTTTAACTGGTGCCCATCCGGTGTAGTCTCTCTCTATCTTTCTGTCTTAATTATTAGAGCTACTTGACACCTCTTGACACCCTTAGTTTTCTCTTCCCCACCTACCATGGAAATTCTCCATAATTATCTAGCCAAGAGAAATCCTTCCCCTTACAGAACAAAAGGAAAGGACCTAACATGGTTTTGTGTGGGCAGCAGTCCACTGTTCTTATGAGGCCACAGTGTTCATTGGAGACATAGTTTTAGAATCACATGAACATTTCTTAGGCTATGTATCTCAAACAACATTACCACCATGGAGACAGACCAAAGCCACCCATGCAAGGACAAGCAGAGGTTCTATTTTCAGAGCTTGCTGTACAAGGGAGTCAGCCAGTAACACTTGTGTTTGCCAGAGAGTCAAAATGAAGCAGAAGAGTGAAGTTTTATAATAGGAAAGGGAGAAGTCATATTTCAGTATGCCTTTGCTGACTATTGGCATGAGGAAGGTGGAGGCAGGTAACTGGATGTCTAGTATCATATGGGATTGTTTGGAAGAGATTAGGCTTTCTCTAGTTAGGCCGATTGGTACAGCAGTTGTGGTTTGACATCTTAGGCTGGTTGCTACAGAGATTATGGATCATAATTCTATTTGCATATGTGGTCCAGCCATTGTCAATTTGCATATTGAGTATCCTAGAGTGAGCAGTGTATTGAACTATGGATAGAAGGTCCCCTGGTGCTCCTCCAAGGAACATTTCTCTCCTATTAATCAAGATTTTTTTGAGTCATGACTTGTGGTTTCATATTGGATTTCCATTCCCCAGGTATCTCTTTAGACAGAAAAAATAGCGTGAATGCATGAGAAGGACTTTTTCCTGACTTGACATGAGAGAAGATTGAAGAATTCAACATCATGAGTGGAACTACTGAGATGATCTTGTTCCAAGAAAAAGGAGAATTGGGAAGAAATAGTATTTTTTTGTGACAGAGATGTTGAATTCAGTTTCTTTGAAGGTGGTCTTTAAAATCCTACATGAGGAAACGTAATGCCATTTTAGAGATGTGGGGACAGAGAACGGGGGTTGTCCTGATTTTATATATGAAGAGCACACGTTAAACAGGAGCTCCGATCTTTGGCTGAACCATAGGTAACAATAGAACATGGAGAAACAACAAACAAACAATAGAAAACCAGAAAATGAGAGGTCCAGGCAATGTGACAATGAGCAGGATTCTGTTAGAGGCAATAATGAACTGTTCACACCATTAAGAAAAAATGACAGCTTGGTGATTCCTTGGGTGAATCAAACTTCATCAAAGTGCTAAGAAGAAGTGACATTTGAATCGCACTAAATGAGACGCCTCTGTCACAACTTCCAAGGCTCAGGCTCCATTGAGGAAGAGGTGGCAGAAAGAACATAAGAACCGAAAGAAGGGGAGGAGTGCTTACAATCCGGTCTTCCAGACACAAAGTGGTCATGGTGTTCATGACCTCACAGTGGCTGACTACCTGCGCAAGACCTGCATAACGCTGGGCTCAACATGTCATGGACGATAGAGGAGGGGGCAAAAAGTGACACCAAACTAGAAGAGGGCCTAGTTGGAAAGACGAGGGTGTTCCATGGAGGGGCTTCGGTGGGGGGGACAACAGAGGGTGGGAGAAGGAGATTATGATAAGGGTACATGGCATATATCATGGAGATTGTCAATAATTAAAAAGAAAAGACAAGAAAAACACCATCTACCAAAGATTTCAAAACAGACTCAGAAGTGGGGTAAATGTTTGAACAACAGAGGTCTCAGAGTTCCTTTCAAACCACAGCTCTTTATCTTCTATTTACAGAGATAAAAGTACACCCCAAAAGTGGTTTAATATTTAAGCATTTTTACATTTGTATCATGCTTTTCAGCAGAGGAAACTCATTCTGGTCACGGCGTGAGCCATCCACGATGATTTCCCCAGTGTTCCTTTTGTTCGTGAGTTTTCTCTGCCATGTTGCTATGGCAGGACGCAGTAAGTACTTTTTGCTTTTGAGAAGATAAGTAATATATTGAACCTCCTAGTATATGCCAGGGATCAATAATGACGGCTTTAATTAAGTTCAGAGTGGATGCTGGAGAGAATGAATTGATATTTATTCCAACTAAAGATCCTATGTAAAATATTCAGAAAATTTAAGGCCCAGGGTATTAGCCTATGATATATGGATTAGGTAATACTTCATTGACGCAGTTGTTGAGATCAGATCACATAATGTATAGAAGAACTTGGTATGGAATTTGGTATACTTATCACTGGCAGCAGTAAATGTTTTTCACTTACATGCTAGAGGAGCTTAAAAATGTAAATACAGATTTTTTTTAAAAACCATTTGCTCTGTGCTCAATTTCAGCCTGTCCCCAGCCCGAAGACTTGCCATTTTCTGTGGTTGTCCCATTAAAGACATCCTACGAGCCAGGGGAGCAGATAGTATATTCCTGCAAGCCAGGCTATGTGTCCAGGGGAGGGATGAGACGCTTTACCTGTCCTCTCACAGGAATGTGGCCCATCAACACTCTGAGATGTTTACGTAAGTCAGAGCCTTCTCCCTCCCCCACCCCCTCTCTCTCATCATTTGGGTTCTGCATATTGGGCAGGGAGGGGTGCTCACAGAGACAGGGCAAACAGGGACTGCAGAGTTGGGGAGAAAGAAAAAAATCACATTTAAATGAGAACCAAGGGAGGCTGAAACAAGGAGGCCTGGACCCATTAGAGAGGGAAACATTATAGATGATAACAGGTAGAAATACTCTAACCTATACACTAATGCCAAAGAGACACTTAGACAAACAAAACTTAGGGAGTTAACACATCTTGATAATTTTGTCTCAAAAGAAAAGCAGACTTTATAGGTATTGAAGGGAATATAAATTTATCTAACTTTATTATATGTTTATAATAAAATATAAGTATTTTACACATTAAATTAATAATCTTAAATTATGTATCATACTATTATTTTATTACGAATGGTTGCTTTTGTTTATTGCTATGAACATGGTTCTATGAGCTCATGTAAGCCTTATTTTTTATAATCAAATATAAAGCAGTCAAACAGCTTGAAATTTTGAGAATTAGGTGGAGAAGTTCAGTGGTAATAAAAAGCTTTATGGAGCCTTTTGAGCTCTAATTATTTTGATTATACAGATATAAATGTTATAATAATTATATATGTTCATGAAAGCTTTAGTTTGGTTATCTATATGTATATAGATATATATATAGAGAGAGGCAGACAAAGAGAGAGAGAGAGAAAATGGGCGTACCAGGGCCTCCAGCCACTGCAAACTAACTCCAGACACATGTGCTATCTTGTGCGTCTGGCTTACATGGGTCCTGGAGAATTGAACCAAGGTCTTTTGGCTTTGCAGGCAAATGTCTTAACTGCTAAGCCATTTCTCCAGCCTGATTTTTAAAAATATTTTATTTTTATTTATTTATTTGACAGAGAGAAAGGCGGAGAAAGAAAGGGAGAGAGAATGGGTGCACCAGGGCTCCAGCCACTGCAAACAAACTCCAGATGCATGCACCCCCTTGTGCATCTGGCTTACATGGGTCCTGGGGAATCGAACCTGGGACCTTTGGCTTTGCAGACAAACACCTTAACTGCTAAGTCGTCCCTCCAGCCCTGGCTTTATATTTTTTAAAAGTCAAATTTTAGCCGGGCGTGGTGGCGTATGCCTTTAATTCCAGCACCGGGAGGCAGGGGTAGGAGGATCGTTGGAGGCATGCCACAGAAAATGCCATGAGTTGGAGGCAACCCTGAGACTACATAGTGAATTCCAGGTCAGCCTGGGCTAGAGTGAGAACCTACCTCAAAAAAACCAAAAAAGGGTGGGGGGAACACTATGCCCCTGTTTGGTAAAGATTTGCTTTCAATTGGCAATAACTCTGGAATCTTAACAATGCCATTTTCTATGTATTTATTTTACAGCATTTTTAAGAGTATATGTAATTTTTGTTTTTCTATTTTTGGGGGATGGGAGGTATTTGTCTTACTCTAGCCCAGGATGACCTGAAACTCACTCTGTAGTCCAGGCTGGTCTCCATGTTTTTCTACTTTTATCAGCATATCATAAAAATTGACCATGTCTTTATAGTATTTATAATTTGTAACTTATTGGTTACATAACAATTCAATTGTTGGTTCACTTTTCCTAATTAAAATGATCCCCTGACAGTGACCATTGAGAGAACCACATTCTGTTATTAGCAATAGCAGTGCAATTCAAATATTCATGTATATATCATTTGTTATTTTTGAATTGCTTTTACTTACTAGTAGAGTTATTATATCAAAAGATGGAAATTAATTTACATAATTTTATTATTTTAATGGAAAAAAATCCTACTAATAGAAATTTTCCTTTTTCTCTTTAAATCACAGCCAGAGTATGTCCTTTTGCTGGAATCTTAGAAAATGGAGCTGTACGCTATACAACTTTTGAATATCCCAACACGATTAGTTTCACTTGTAACACTGGGTAAGGACTTTTCATGGTAAGACTTAGCAACCAACAGAGCACATTTCTGTGTTCTCTAGCTGCACATAAAAATTGGTCCACATTTTATTTCTCATCTCTAGGTTGCACTTGCTCAATACAAACCAACTTTAGTTTTGCTTTTAACATATACTATGATGGTGTCAAGGTTGCCCTAAGACGTGGAGACTATCACATTCAATGCAATATGAAAGAGCCACTGTGACTGATTTCTCTCCTCCTTAGTGAATACTTACTTGAGGAAAATGTTGAGATGACTGGACCTTGGTGATAATTCTTTATAGTCTGTGAGACAGATCTTGGCATATGAGTATAATACTTTAGGAATAGGAATTGGATTTTAGTAATAAAACTAATGGATTGATGAACCTGGGGGAGGGGAATTCTAGAGAGAAGGCTATGTGACGGTGCAGAACACTGTTTTTTGACACTCACTCAATGCAGTACAGCATCCTCGGAAGAGGGTGGGCCATATAATTCACCTGCTTTATGATGCCATCACTAACACATTGCCTATTAGAACAATTTTACTGAGGACCTTTGTTTGGGGATGAAGATTAAGAAGCACTTAATCATGTGAAAGATCAATGTAATTCTTTAACCCACAATGCCAATTTACTGGTGGGTCTGATGACAAAAAGACCTTGAAGAAAATAGCCTCAGGGTCAGAACATTCATTTTCTTTGGAAATGGAATGCATTGTTTTTACACCTCTGTGTCAGTATTCTCTAAGATAATAAGTGGTAGAGATTACCCAGTTTGGTTCACTTCTGTCAACCTGTAAAAGAAAGCTTCTCTGCTTTATGTAAGATGAGACTAGCCTGAATAACGGAGAGATTGAGGGATGTGACTTCGTTACTTGCCAGCTACGGAAACCTCCAGTGACTCACCTGCAGTGCTGGCAGGGACAGCCCATGAATCCCACGATGAGTGCTAAGAGCCCCCAAAAACAGCATCATAAGATAGCAGAAAAGTCAGTATATCAGAGGACACAATGACACATTGATTTTTCCTTATTTGGCAACATAGTGAGAACTTGTTTCAGAAAGAGTTGAGTCTGAGTGTGTGTAGCTCAGTGACAAGGGACATGCTTTGCATGTACAAGCCACTGGGTTTGATCCCCAGTTTATTTGAGATGCCAATGATAGATTATTTGACTGCTTGCTAGACTGAACTTTCCCTTTGCAGGTTTTATCTGAATGGAACTAATTCTGCTAAATGTACTGAAGAAGGAACATGGAGTCCAGCGCCCCCTGTCTGTGCCCGTGAGTGTGTGGGTGGTGCCTGTGGGTAGAGGGACGGGTTGGTTTGTTTAAGCATTTTCTGACTTTAGAATTTTCATTGCTATATCCCAGAAAACCCTTAGCCCCAGAAGCCCCTCAATCTTGGTTCAGTGAAATAGTTGATTTATGGGGAATGTTCATGCTGATATTGTCCTATTTTGGGGGATGAAGCAACATGCTTAAATAACAGAATAGAAGTATTTCAGTCATGAACTCATTTAGGTCCTCTACCTGATAGTACCAGTAATTTCTAGGTTTGTTAACAACAAAGCTTCTTCAGTAGTTTGGGAATAACTTGGCCAATGGTCTACCAGGGACTGCCATATATGATTAGGAGAGAGAGAGAAAGAGAGAGAGAGAGGGCAAGAATGTGTGTGTTACTGGGCTTCCTGCTGAGAGTCTTGTATATGCTAGGCAAGTGCTTTAGCTTTTAGCTATTCCTCAAAATCTGGTTCAGAGAACTCCTGCCAGCAGTGATATCCAACATTTATGCTTACTGCTCTGGAATGTCATTTCATTCATTCATTCATCCATACTGTATTAAACATGAACTGAGATCAAGTATAAGATACTTTCTTATTGCTGGGACAAAACACCCAACCAGAAGCAGCTTATGAAGGAAAGATTTTATTTCTGGCTCAAGTTGTTTCATCATGGCAGGGGAAAGCATGACAGGAGCAGACAGCCAGGCATGATAGCCTCATATCAGCAGGGAGGAAGGGCATGTGAACTGGCAGGCCCTGGCTCGACTATACAATCTGAAAGTTTGCCTTCAGTGACTCACAAACTCCATTGAGTCAGGCTTCTCCTCCTAAGGGCTCCGCAACTGTTCCAAACAGTGTCACCCAAGTGTGGATTAAATATTCAAACATGTAAAAATATTCAAACATGTGAGTGGGGGGGAATTTCACATCATGTTTACTAGCCTTTGATATATATGCATATATATATGAAATTTCAATCCTTGGCTAGGAGATCCAGGCATCACAGTAATATTTGTGGCTCTTTAATCATTCAGTGAGACCTGTCTTAGCAAAAGGAAGTGTAAAAGTAAAGTAATTCTAAATAAATCCTCATCAAAGGAAAACAAAATTACAAAAACAGGTCTTTAATGATAAATACCATTGTTCACCCAGCAGTAGGAATCACCATGGTTCATATAAATAGTCTCCCTTTTAAGCAGCTTTTATACCAATTATGTGCATTTATCTTTTTTTGCAATTATGAACAGAAAGGTTATTTTAGCTTCAGTCTAATTTGAATGAGTGATTCTCAGACTTTAATATATACATAAGTTGCCTGGGCATCTTGTTAAAGTGTAGGTTCTTGGATTTCGGAGAACTAAGTGCTTTCCTCACAACTATAAGGACTTGAGTTCAATCCTTAATACCCATATAAAAATACTGAAAATGGCATCATGTTTTTGTAATCCCAATGTTGGGGAGACAGAAGAACCCCTGGGGGCATGCTAGCTAGCCAATTTAGCCTAATAGAGCGTTCCAGGCCAGTGAGAAACTCAGTCTCATAAAAGGTGCCTGAGAACCACGTCCAAGGTTGTCCTCTGGCCTCTACATGCACATGCGCACACTCATATACTCATGTGCGTGCACATGCACACAAATTAATAAATACATTGCAGATTCTGAGACAACTGTACTTAGGTCTCAGCTTTTGCATTTCAAACAAGCTGCCTGGGAGTTCCCTTTCTACCATCCCCTGAATCACCCTTTGAAAAGCAAGCACTAAAGCAAAAGTCAAATTAAATCACATTAAATTTTGGTCATCAATTTTTTTGTTAGTATAAACTTTCTCTGATCTCATGGAAGCTCCATATTTGTTAGGGCAGGGTAATAAACCACGACCATTTCTCTGGGTTCTTGGAGCTATTTGTACAAGCTCTGTGTATTCGGAGTCCAAAAGCAGACATTTAATAGGAACAAACAGACTGTACTAGCTGTAGAACTCAGATGGCACAAACATTGTACCAAGTGCTGCCACCATCCATTATTTTACGATAGCTTCTCAGCAATGTCCTCCAAACATTCTGACTTCCAAAAACCTCTTCCAAGGTAGCCTTTAAATTAAAAATGTATAGAGCCCCAACCACTGCGGTGATGCAAAAGGCAAATTAATTGTGGCAAGACACATTTATTACTTTTTTCTTCTTTTTCAAATTTTTTGACTGCTTGGCACATTTAATTTAGAATCATGTTTTCTTATTTGACATCTATAATTGACTATTTTTACTGAGTTACTGATCAAGTTTGAAATTTTCTCAAGTTCATTTTTGGATGTTCTTTCTTGCTGAAGAGTGCATTTTAAAACTTCAACTTTTTTCATAGAAATGACAGCTCTTTCTTTTTCCAGCAATCACCTGCCCTCCACCACCAGTACCTAAGTTTGCAACTCTTAAGGCTTACAAGCCATCCATTGGAAACAACTCCCTCTATCGGGACAGGGCAGTCTTTGAATGTTTACCACACCACGCTATGTTTGGAAATGACACAATCACATGCACAGCCCACGGAAACTGGACAGAGTTACCAGAATGCAGGGGTAAGTGAATATAAGAAAAAAATGCTCAGGGTAGCATAGAATCCCATGTTTGGAACATTGAGAATCCCAACTATCAAGGTATGTTGAATTACTTTATTGAACAGTTTTAATTTTTTTTTTGAGACAGTGTCTTATGTAGCTATCATGTGACTTTGGTTTGGGATGATGTTTCTTTATTAAATACCCAGGGCCCCATAGGCACAGGAGAATGGGTTAATAATTAAGCATAATGGATTTAGGAAGTACATTTCACTCATTGGGATACCCAGTGGTTCAGTGATGTAACAGAGGCAAGAATGTAACAATTTCATAACTACCAGACAACACTACTATTAATTACTAATATGCGACCTTAAATAATGTTTTTAGAAGTAAAATGCCCGTTCCCATCAAGGCCAGACAATGGGTTCGTGAACTACCCTGCAAAACCAGTGCTACTTTACAAGGATAAAGCCACATTTGGTTGCCACGATACATATTCCTTGGATGGTCCAGAGGAAGTCGAGTGCACCAAGCTGGGAAACTGGTCTGCCCAGCCTAGCTGCAAAGGTATGGAAACGTGGGCGAGGCCCCACAAAGCTTCTGAATAGACCCTGCAGATCCCTTTCGCCTGCCCTTTTCTGCTTTTATTTCTATTCATTTTTCCTTTGCTGCTCAAAGTTGCTTCATAGCTACTGACGTGTGAAAGACTAGGACTGACTCACGTGATTGTGGGGAAACCTCATCTGAGGAAGCTTGCTTGATATTCAGCTACAGGAAAGAAGTAGTTTCTTTGCCTTCACTGGTGATATGGTGGGTTGCCTGTATTTTCTTTTAAGTCTCTTCTCTAAGCACCTTTTATTTTATTTTATTTTAAAACATTTTATTACTTATTTATTTGAGAGTGAGAGAAAGAGGCAGGGGTGGGGGGTTGGAGCACCAGGGCCTCCAGCTACTGCAAACAAACTCCAGATGCATGTGCCACCTTGTGCATCTGGCTTACGTGGGTCCTGGGGAATTGAACATGGGTTCTTTGGCTTTGCGGGCAGGTGCCTTAACTGGTAAGCCATCTCTCCAGCCTTAAGCATCTTTTTTTGTTGTTGTTGTTGTTTGGTTTTTCAAGGTAGGGTCTCACTCTGGTCCAGGCTGACCTGGAATTCACTATGTAGTCTCATGGTGGCCTTGAACTCATGGCGATCCTCCTACCACTGCCTCCCAAGTGCTGGGATTAAAGGCGTGCGCCCCTACACCTGGCAAGCATCTTTTTTTTTTTTTTAAATGATGTGTCTTGTAGAGGCTGTGCTTATTGCAATAATCCACTGTACACCCAAACTAGTTCATGGAAATGGGAACTTGGAAAACAGACACAAAAGCTAGGGGATGAAATATAGCTGACACTCTTGAGGACTGAGCTGGAGCGTCAGGAACCACTGCTTCCTTTTCCATGCCTTGTGTCTCCCTGCCCATTTGAACTTGGTTTCATTCACTGCTGAGCACAGCATGCGTCACCAGCTTGTGTCCTTTCCCCGAGGTGCAGGACGCTTTCAGCTGGGTGTCTCCCCTTAATGCAGCCTGTGCCACGCAGAGGCAGAGCTCGGTCTTCAGATTGTGTCTGCATCCAGGTTGCCGTGGGCCAGACCATTTAAGAGAAAGTGGGCACAGTGGGCAGTAATGAATGGCTAGTGCCATGGGTTGGAATCACTTAGAAGCAGAGCCTGCAACAGGCATCCAAGTGCCCTTAATTTATTGAGTACCTCAGGAGAAAGACAGTGAGGATGGAGGGCAAGGGTCAGGTACTCATTCTCAAATTGCATGGTGCATTAGAGTTTCCGGGGGTGATTTGTTTTAACAGAGATGTTGGGGGCTCCATCCTCAGAGTCTTTGATTCAGTAGATCTGGGAATATTTATTTATTTATTTTTCTTTTCAAAATATTTTTATTAACAACTTCCATGATTATAAAAGAAATCCCATGGTAATAGCCTCCCTCTCCCTACTTTCCCCTTTGAAATTCCACTCTCCATATATCCCCTCCCCCTCTCAATCAGTCTCTCTTTTATTTTGATGTCATGATCTTTTCCTCCTATTATGATGGTCTTGTGTAGGTAGTGTCAGGCATTGTGAGATCATGGATATCCAGGCCATTTTGTGTCTGGGGGCAGCACGTTGTAAGGAGTCCTACCCTTGCTTTGGTTCTTACATTCTGGGAATATTCATTTTTTAAAAATTTCCTTTTGTTGTTATTTTGTCTGAGAAAGGATGTCTCTGTGTAGCCCAGGATGGCCTCAGACTCATGGCATTCCTCCTCCCGAGTGTTGAGATTATAAGTGGGAGCCACCATGCCTGGCTTCAAGTGTCCTTTTGGGATTGATGCTGCTGGCCCCAAGAGTACATTCTAAACTAGAATGTGGTCTCAAGGGAGTAGAGATTCCCTTTGAGTCTTGTAGTGGCTTTGGAGCATGGATTCTCCCCCACAGTTAATTCCACCCAGAGGAATGGGGGTCTCCTTTTTTTGTCCTTGGCGATGGACTAGAGTGGTGATAGAGGCGGCTTGCATAATCTTCTAAGAGAGGTGGTTCCCCTATGGTTGTAATTTTTTGAGCAAGGGTCGTTTGTGACCTGTCAGCAGCTCTCCCCCACAGCAGTCGGCCGATGGGTGCACCAGCTGCATAAATGGTATCTGAGTGCAGATCAATGTAGGCATGGGGGTTCTTTTGCTGAAGCCAAGAATCTGATGTTTCTTCTCTGACCTTATTTATGCCTCATAGGGGAAGGAAGAAAAACCCTTCTCAAGCCATGAGAAATGGTCTACTGATAGAGAACATCTGTTAGCGGCCGTATTGACATTATACATCACATTCTTTGAAAGGTTTTTGGTTGGCATGCAGAGCAGAGACTTAGGTATCTTTCATTCTGGCATTTTCAAATACAATTTGTTTTATTGATTCTTGCGTCTCACATACATTCTTGGAATGCTATTGTCTTACCTATGTATCTTAGGTATGATCATTTACTGATTCAAAAGCTATTTTTCTGGGGAGATGGATCAGCAGCTAACGGTGCTTGCTTGCAAAGGTTGCTGGACCAAGTTCAATTCTCCAGCACTCACATAAAGCCAGATACAAAGTAGCACATGTATCAGGTGTTTATTTGTAGCAGCAAAGGACCTTGGGGTGCACACACATACAAATACACACACATACACATTTTTTTGAGGTAGGGTTTCACTATAGCCCAGGCTGACATGGAATTCACTATGTTGTCTCAGGGTTGCCTTGAACTCATGGCGATCCTCCACCCTCTGCCTGGGATTAAAGGCATGCGTCACCACACCCAGCTAGAGAATAATTTTTAAAGCTATCTTTTCTTTAACAAAGATTCCCTGACCTACAAACATCCTCTCTTTCAGTGTCTTGTAAAATATCGATTAAGAAAGCCACAGTGTTATACCAAGGAGAAAGAGTAAAGATCCAGGAACAATTTAAGAATGGAATGAAGCATGGTGACAAAGTTTCTTTCTTCTGCAAAAATAAGGAAAAGAAGTGCAGCTATACGGAGGAGGCTCAGTGCATAGATGGGACCTTGGAAGTCCCCAAATGTTTCAAGGGTAAGTCTGCACTGGAAAGCTCAGTAGGACTCCCACTTGCCCTTTACTGCACCAGCATTTCTGTGGTACAATGATGGTAAGAAGCTAGGGGCATTTGGCCACTGTATTTTTTAAAAATCTAAATAAGAAAAAGAATCAGATAAAGCAGGGAGCCCCTTAAATCTTAGGTTTTACTTGATGAATGTTGAGGTGAATTATGCTGTCTTATGTAATTCTAAGCCTAGCTTGAACACTAATACTTAATCAAATATTACATAATAAAAAAAAATCTACCACTCATGGTTCCCATTTTAAAGGACTTTGTGGTGATAGCAATTGATCTGTAGATATCCTAGTATTTTCCCCTACCTTTAGAAATGTCTGAGTTTTGTTGTTGTTGTTTGTTTGTTTGTTTGTTTTGAGACAGGGTCTCAATGTAGCCCTGGCTGGCCTGGAACTCACAATGATTCTCTGACCTCAGCCTCCCAGGTGCTGGGATATAAGGTGTCATCACATCATCACATCTGGCTTAGGTGGAAATAATTTCTTCAGGATAAAATATTTATTGGAGCAAAACATTTTGAGGAAGATGATATTATGTCTGTGTGAGATTAAGAAGTACACAATGGTTAACATGTAGAAGGAAATACCAACATTTTAGGCTTCAGGTTTTGTGCTTAAGTATCTTTGTAACTAGGAAGGAGAAGCCAGGAGAGGCTGAAGCTATTATTGGCTCTAGGTTTAGAAATGCTCCAAGAATGTTGCTGACCCTCTATGGGCAGTGGGAAGAGGACAATCAGAGCAGGTAGAACGAAGAAGTGAGAGGCCTGGGAAATGACCAGCTAGAGAGAGGAGGAAAGGATACCTGATTAATATGACTTACCTCATAGGGTTGGTTTGATCAGCAGAAATCTTATGCATAATGTGGAATAAGGGTTCAGCCAGTGACATTACTATCATCATAACTCCACATAGCTAGAACTGCTTTGAATAAATTGTTATTGCTCAAGGGCCAGCAAAACCCTAGTGAGATGTTAAATACTGAAAGTGCAATAAGCTCTACAAATCAGCAGAAAAACTACAGGATGGGGCCAATTTAAAAAAAATCAGAGCTTTGCTGATGTGCTTTTCTAGACTGTTCTTCCCTATGGCCTTCAGACAGATGCAGCCCTGTTGGTGCTTTAGAGAATAAATAAAGGGTGGCTGCAATTTTTCTTTTAATCTTCACTGTCAGAATTAACAAAATCCTTTCATTTTTCTCTCTGGGAAATGAGTGGATTATCATTGCCCATACATTTTTCTGCCATCACAGAAGCCACACATTAAATGATTTTGTTCATATAATTAAATTGACTTGACACATTGGTAAACTGGATTTGATTTGGCTTAGCTATTAAGCAAATTTAAGAAATGAATGTTTCTCCTAGAATGTTTATCTTTTCTTTTTCTTCCCCAACAGAACATAGTTCTTTGGCTTTCTGGAAGACGGATGCCTCAGACGTAAAGCCTTGCTGAAGTCACACTCTGAGGCAAAACCAAACGTCATATTTGTAGCTCTCTCTGTCCAAGGAATCCAATAGAAGCTGAGAAATAAAGTTGCTAGGGGTATTATATCTGCCATTATAGTGCTACTCCTACTCCGTATGGTAGCTTGCTTTTAGTTATATTAATAAAACCCCAAAGTTTGGAATATCATTATTTCCTGGCTGTGAAGTGGCAAGCGTAAACATTTATTGGGTTACCTCAGTTCCCATCTGCCAAATTCTACTTTCCACACTTTTACCAAAAGACCCACAAAGCAATATTTTTTTATAGATTGCTCCACAGACCGACTCCCCCAAGTCAGTTTCACCTCTTTATTATAATGAAAAAAAACTGCCATGTCCCAGAATTTCTGAGGGTCACCCAGAAATCAGTACTTGGGATCTAATTCCCAGGTAAGGCTTGTGCTCATCAGGTTTGAGAAGCATTGTCCTCAAGGAATAAGCAGGGACTTCCAGGTCAGTGGAACTGGATGGGAATCCTTGATGTCAGTTTTACATTATGCCAAAACAACAAAATCCTCCCTTATGGTGCTAAGATCTGTCCTTGATGTTGACTTTTGGATGTGTTCTCCAGATCTGCCCTTCTCTTTTTCTATCAGACCCGATGGCCGAACTCACCCATGGTTCTATCTGCTTTCCCATTGCCCACACCAGAGAGCTGAATGCTGCTGGGATTAAGGTTAAGGGAAAAAGTCATAATCATGCTGATGAGTCCCCAGTTTAAAATTATGATTGCAACGCTACATAGAGCTTCAAGCTCCATCCAGAAATCCCACCATATGTCGCTAATCTGTTCTCTCCCCTGCTCTCTAAAGTTGCTATTTATTTTCTTTCTTTTTTTTTTCTCATGGTAATGAAGATTGAAACTATGTCCTTGTGTGTATTAGGGATGTACTCTGCCACTAAGCTATATCCCCAGTCCCAAAATGGCTAGGACTTTTAGAAACCCTCCTTAAGATGCTTCCCTGCTTGCTCCTCACTCGTCTGGATGCTAATCAACCGGGCCGGCCATAGGGGTAAAGATATACCATAAGGATATTCTTTGGTATTGTGGGGAGGGGACATTATTTGGAGACTTTCTACTACATACCCAAGTTCCATGCTTTACGCCTAGTCTTTGGGGGTATGGCCTCTTCTCCTTTAAAATAACCTTTTCCTACTTGAATCAAAGAAGAGATATTGGGCTGGAGGGATGGCTTAGTGTTTAAGGCATTTGCCTGCAAAAACAAAGGACCCAGGTTTGATTCCCCAGGACCCATGTTAGCCAGATGCACAAAGTGGCACATGCATCTGGAATTCGTTTGCAGTGGCTGGAGGCCCTGGCATGCCCGTTCATTCTCTCTCTCTCTCTCTCTCTCTCTCTCTCTCTCTGTCCCTCTGTCAAATAAATAAATAAAAATAAAATACTGAAAGGAAAAAAGAAGAGATATTGATCCACGTTTCTTAAATCATATAGCCTAGCTCATACCCAATGAAGGAATATACCAAATAAGAAACTGTTTTTTCATGTAAATATTTTAATATTCTATCTCAAGGCTATAACCAGTGCAGCATGGAGTCACTCAGAATGAATGACAGTTGTGCTGGAGGTTGGTGACAGAGGATCAAGGCTGAAGAGACCCTAATGGACCAGTGGTACTCTTTAGTTGCTTGACTGTTGTGGTTCCTGGCCGCCCTGGGGCCTCTGAGCATTGGTTTCCCAGGGGTGTCCAGTCAACTGGGGAGCAGGGTCTGGAGTGGCTGTGAGTGCTGATGGGAAGAAACATCCGGGAGACAGCTTCAGAGAACAGCTCGTTTATTTGTCAGGGGAATGGGTTTATAAGCATTTGTGAAAGAGCTGGAAGAGGTTTGGGTCATAAGGAGATTGGTTAGTTCAAAGGTCCTGCTGATACGTAATTAGCATGTAGTGACGTCATGGGTGAACAGGAAAGGGTCACAGAATCTAAGTAGTGGCGGGAAAAGGCCAAGGGGTACGGGTCTTAGGAGGATTGGCTGTGCGAAGGCTGTTGGCTGGTACCTCATTAACATATAGGGACGTAGCAGGCAAGCGGCAAGAAGTCACCGGGCTCTGGGGAAAGCAGAACCTAAGTCTTATCAGGACGTCCAGGTGCCCCGGGCTGGGGGGAGGGAGCGGCCTCACTCCTGCCGGTCTCTGGCCGAGGTTATAGGGGTCTAGGCCAGCTGCGACCTCCAGTAGCCTGGGGCCCTTAGCCGGCTCAGACCCGCTTTAACCTTCGTGCCCCCGAGCCATTACGTGTGTGTGTGTGTGTGTGTGTGTGTGTGTGTGTGTGCGCGTGCGCACACACACACATACATACCAGGGCCCTTTGCTGCTGCAAACCAGAGCCAGGCACTTGTACCACTTTTTGAATCAGGCTTACGTCGTGGGTGGCTTGGGAACTGAACTCCAGCCAGCAGGCTTTGCATACGTGTGCTCTTAACGCCTGAACCATCTTCTCAGGCCCAGAGGATTTGTTCGGCTCACCATTTCAAAGGCATTTCGGTCCATCTTGCGGTGGTCGGGGGGCAATGAGCAGAGCAGAGCTGTTCTGCACGTGATGGCGGGGGTGGAAGGCGGCTGCTTGTCCACGCTGTGGCAGGAAGTAGAGAGCTTGGGCCAGAACCAGAAGCAGAATAACTTTCAAGGTGTGGCCCTTTGTGACCTATTTTCTACCAGCTACGCCCCGTGTCCCAAAGATTACATCATCTCCCCAAACAGTGCAAACAGCTGGGGACCAAGTGTTTAAACTCATACACTTGGGAGGGGTTCATAGTCAAACAATGACATTCCGTCCCTGTCCCCACCAAATCTTGTGTCCATGTCTCTCATGCATTTGGTTCAATTTCAAAGGTCCTTACCCTAACATTGTTCAAAAGTCCAAAGTCTCTTCTGACATTCAGAGCAATCCCTGTTTTGTTGTTGTTTGTCTTTTGAGGTTAAGTTCCAGGCTGACCTGGACCTCATTCTGTAGCCCTAACTGGCCTAGAATTCACAGTGATCCTCCCACCTCAGTCTCCCCAGAGCTGGGACTATAGGCATGAGCCTCCACACCAGGCTTGGAAGCAATCTCTTAATGGTGAGCTTTGTAGTATTAAAAAAAAAAGTTAGGGCTGGAGAATTGGTTTAGCTCCTAAGACACTTGCCTGCAAAGCCTAAAGACCCAGGTTGATTCCCCAGTACCGACATAGGCCAGATGCATAAGGTGGCACATGCATCTGGAGTTCATTGTAGTGGCTAGAGGCCCTAGTGTGCCCATTCTCTCTCTCTCTCTCTCTCTCTCTCTCTCTCTCTCTCTCTCTCTGCCTCTTTCTCAAATAAATAAATAAAAATTAAATATTTTAAGAAATTAAATACAATATACAATGATGCATATCAAACATTTCCATTCCAAAAGGGGAGAATGACAAGACAGTAAGAAAAAACTTGTCCACAGCAAGACCCAAACTAGCAGGGTAACCATTAGATCCTGCAATTCCATGTCCAGCACCTATATCATATACTGCTGTCATATGAGCTACAACAGGTTTGGACAATCCTGCACTCTGGCTATAATACTTGCATCACATGTGACCCCTCAGCTTCATGCACTGGCCTTTAAGGACATCACTGCAGGAAATTTGACCTGCTACCCATTGCCTAGCTTAACTGGTTTTTCTCTAGAACCTTGGCGCATTTCTCTGGAGCTCTTGAAATTTGCATGCCCCAAAGACTGGCACCAAGTTCTGCTGCCAGTTTGAAACAAAAAGCTTAGTTCCCTTGTTTCACAGTTTAAGTGACCTCTGAGTGCCTGGGTAGTTAAAATAGTAAGAAACACTTCCCTTGGTGGCCATTTTGTTTCAGTACACCCCTGTAGTGCCAACTTTTTAGGCACTTTCTTTTTACCTGAAACTTCTTCCTTTCCCATCTGTGTGCCCTTTACTTTTGTGCATTGCCTTATTGTTCCAACTATGATTTCTGCGCAGTATTTCACAGTGCTAGGAGCAGTCATTATTGCCTACTCTCTGGTCTTGGTGGGGAGGCATCCAGATTCATGCTGCAGCATCATACGAAGTTCCTTTCTTATATCCTCTGGCATTCACGTTCCATTCTGTGTATTTCATATAAATGGAATCAAACAACGTGCAGTCTTTTATATCTGACCCTTGTTCACTCAGCATGATATTATCAAGGCTCAGCCAGGTTGTAGCATGATCATTACTTCATTCTTTTGGAGGGACTGTATAATATTCCATTGTGTAAATGCAGTATGCTTTGCTTATATATTCATCTGTCAATGGACATTTGGGATGTTTACATCTTTTGAAGATTATGAATAGTGCTGCTATTAATACTTGTGTATAAGCCTTGTGTAGACATAGTTTAAATTCTTTTGAGGTATGAGCCAGGACTAGAATTTCTGAGTCACATGTTTAAACTGCTGAATAACTGTCAAGCTGTTTTTCCAAGTATATTTGGCATTTTGCAGTCTTGTAAGCAATGCCAGAGAGTTCGCCATGCCCTCCAACACTTCTTATCCTTTTTTATTTTAGTCATAATTATACTAAGTATTAGACAGTATAGTGTCATGGTTATGGTTTGGTTATGTATTTCTCTTGTTATCCTTCATTTAACTTGTAGAATTTGAGGGCATAGAGCTTTCTTATTGCCAATACACACAGTGGTTTCTATAGTAATGTGTCCTCTTTCATCTGATTATTTAAGTTGTCATGTGAATTTTCTTTCTATTTGATCCCTATAGCTAGGTGTAATAGACAGCTTTATGTTGCCAGGTTGAACATCCAAACCAGGCACAGCTTAGGGGAGGAAGGAATTTCTTTCAGCTTACAGATCTAGGCAGGAAGTTCTACCAATGGTGGAAGAAGCTACTTCCATACGTCCAAGCAGAGAAACAACCAATGAGCCAGTAGAGACTAAAAGCAACCAGCACAAACCTGGAAGCAAGCAGGAGCCCCAAAGCTCAGACTACTCTCTTAGACCTTTGGGCTGGAACCCAGGACCCACCCCCAGTGACGCCTCTCCCAGGCAGAGAATGGCATGCCAGGGCCTCTAGCCACTGCAAATGAACTCTAGACATATGTATCACCTTGTACATCTGGCTCTTCTTGGGTACTGGGGAATCAAACCTGGGTCCTTTGGCTTTGCAGGCAAGAAGCTTAACAGCTAATCCATCTCTCCAACTCCAGATTTTTTCTTTTATGACTTGTTTTCTGATACACAATTTTTTAGTCTATATTATAAAAATATTTCTTAATTTCCAGGTCTTTTTGGTTTGGCTTCTAGAGAGTCAGAACACATAGTTTGTATAATTTCATTACTTATTCCTGTTTTGTTCTGTGCTTGGGATCCAACTGAGGCCTCATGTATGCCAGACAAGTGTTCCACCACTGAGGTACATACTCGACCCTTCAGAATTTTTAAATTTATTGGGACTTGCTTTGTGGACTAGTATATTATCTGTCTTAGCAAATGTTTGTACAAACATGAAAAACATAATGTGCCTCTCATTGTTATTGGATACATAGCACTATAAATCTTTTACATCCTGACCAATTTTACATCTATTTATACTCTCAAGATTCAAGAGAAAAGCATTTCTATCTTCAATCATAATTGTGAATTATTCTTTCTTTCTCTCTTTATTTGTAAGGAGAGAGAGAGAGAGAGAGAGAGAGAGAGAGAGAGAGAAGACACAGACAGAAAGAATGAGAATTGGTGTTCCAGCCACTGCAAATGAACTCCAGACACATGTGCTACCTTGTGTATTTGGCTTACATGGGTACTGGGGAATTGAACCTGAGTCCGTAGACTTTGCAGGCAAACCCTAAGCCATCTCTCTAGCCCAGTGTTTCTCCTGCTTTATTTTATTTTATTTTATTTTATTTTATTTTATTTTATTTTATTTTATTGTAATTAGAGAAAGACTGGAGAGAGAGAAAGAATGGCACACCATGGCCTCTATCTACTGCAAATAAACTCCAGAAGCATGCACCACCATGTGCTTCTGGCTTACGTGGGTTCTAGGGCATCAAACCTGGGTCCTTAGGCTTCGCAGGCAAGTGCCTTAGTCCTAAGCTATCTTTCTAGCCCCTATTTCTCCTTTTATGTTTGTATTTCCTTTTTCTATTTTGAAACTGTTGTTCAGCCCCTATCTGTTTAATCTGGTTATGTGGAAATTTTCCATTTAATTGTTGGTAAGTTTTGGTTGGAATATTGTTTACTGAACTGAGCAAAATATCTTCATTCTTGTGACCTGCACTAATGGGTCAGTTGGTATTTTTCAGTTGTCAAAGAAAATGTTGCTGCCTTTTACACATGGTATATCTTTGCACCTCAGCATGACCACCCGAATCAAAAATACTCAAGTTTGAATCTTGACTCTATTCTTTTAAAATATGTATTTATTTGTGTGTGTGTGTGTGTGTGTGTGTGTGCACGCACACACACATACACACTCTAGGGTCTCTTGCTGCTGCACAGAAATGCCCATTTGGCTTTATGGGGGTGTCTGGGGATTGAACCAAGGTTGGCAGACTTTGCAAGCAAGCACCTTTAATTGCCAAACCATATCCCCAGCCCCCTGATTCTATTCTTATAAATTTTTTAACTTTTTCATGGGATGGTAAAGTGGTACCTATCTATCAGGATGTTTAGAGAGACTTGAAACAAAATTCTAGTAAAGTATCTAATAAAAAAGAATGACACTTGGGCTGGAGAAATTGCTTAATGGTTAAGGCATTTGCCTGTGAAGTCAAAGGACTCAGGTTTGATTCCCCAGGACCCATGTAAACTAGATGCACAAGGAGGACACACGTCTGGAGTTCATTTCCAGTGGCTAGAGGACCTGGCTTGCCCATATTCTCTCTGTCTGTCTCTCTTCTCCCTCTCTCTCTCTCTTTCTCTCTGCTTGCAAATAAATAAATAAAAATTAAAAAAAGAAAGATGGGGCTGGAGGGATGGCTTAGCGGTTAAGGCATTTGCCTGCAAAGCCAAAGGATCCTGGTTCAAATCTCTAGGACCCACGTAAGCCAGATGCACAAGGGGGTGCATGCGTCTTGAGTTCATTTGCAGTGGCTGGAGGCCCTGGCGTGCCCATTCTCCACCCCCCCCCCGCCTCTTTCTCTCTCTCAAATAAGTAAATAAAATATACTAAATTAAAAAAGAAACATACTTAATCATCAGTGAATATTGTATTCTTTCCATAGCATCTGTGATTTGTTGAGAATGTATTGTGTGCCAGATACATGATGACCAAATTAAATGAATTAAGTCAGTAGGCCTGAAAATTTGTATTTGAAAGAAAAGCTGGTGTTACAATACCCTTCCTAATATTGTTGACGCCTCTTCTCCAATGTTACTATCTTCAATCCCTTCTGATTTTCCTATTTAGATTGATCATCAGCCTTTTTGTTAGAGAGCCACTGGTGTTCCCAGTAGGCCAGACCTCCTGTGATGAATGACAGCACAGAACATCTCCAGGAACATGGACAGGAGCCAGGCTTAGGACTAACCAGGAAGAGAAGATTATGGTGATTCCAGTCTCACAAAGGCTCTCAGCATCATGGTCCATGTTTCATTATTGTGAAAAAGAACACAAATCTCAATGTATCAATTACCAATGAAACACATTTCCAATCAGAACTGCAAGCAGACTCTCCTATGAGTGCATAATATATAGACTCTGAGTTAATGTTTGCCTCTGCATATGGGTGTGTTAGTGTAGTCTCCCACACTGAGCAGTGCTGCTTACGAAATCAGCAAGATACCACTAAGCAAGGGACAGTGACTTCCAAGACTAAGTCATGGGGGACAGTGCAGCTCTTCCCTGGTTTAATCCTAAATCAAAAATCAGAAAATAAAGGGAAGCAAGGAAAAGGAAGAAAACAAGTTTGGAGTATATACATGTATGTGTCAGAATGGCTGTGTGTGAGTGGCATGTTTGCTCTGTGCGTGTGTGTGTATGTGTGTGTGCACTCACATGTGTTCCATGGCATACATGGGTGTGTGAGTATAAAGTTTGAATGTTTGTGTTCTTTGTGTCTGTGAACATGGGCACGTGTGTGTGTGTGTGCGTGCATGTGTATGTGTGTGTGTGTGTGTGAGAGAGAGAGACACAGAGAGAGTGACAGGAGAGAGAGAGGATTTATTCTCTTCTGCTGCCTCCTGGTGGCCGTTTTGGGTCTCAAAATGCTCACATAAGAGATGGCAGAGACTTGATAAAAGTTCTTGTGTCACAAGTGCTGGGCAAAATTTTCCACATATACTATTTCAATCTTCCCACTTTTTTTCCAGAAAAGAAATTATGTAACTCGGTTTATCTGTATCATACAGTTAATAAGCATCAGAACCCAGATACCTAGACTTCACAACTTTGTCTTTTGCACCATTATTATTTTTTTCCAGTTAAACTATGGCTTTTCCCAGGGCTTTCCTGGAAGCCACTGTATGTTAAAGTTGGAATTTTAGAGCCTAGTTATGGAACAGGTTGGTAGGAAAGATCACTGTGCAGACGAGACTGGGAAATGCCCTAATAACTGGTGGCTACTTTGTGTGGTCACTGGCTAGGGCATATGTATACCACTGAAGTTCGGGAAGGAGGAAGCAGTGCCAGTTCATTTCTGCTGACAGAACCTTTAGTATGTGTTGCTTCAAAAAAGGTGGCTTCCCAGCCGAAGTCAGAATGGTGTCATGAATACTGCTTAGTTCTGGCTTAAGGAAGGAATCCCAAATCACTGTGCTAAAGGAAGGAATTTTTAATTTTTTTAATTAAAGAATTTTATTTATTTATTTGTAAGGGGGCAGAGAGAGAGAGAGAGAGAGAGAGAGAGAGAGAGAGAGAGAGAGACAGGGAGGGTGTGCCAGGGCCTCTTGCCACTGCAAACTCACTGCAGATGCATGTACCACTTTGTGCATCTGCATCTGGATCTATGTGGGAACTGGGGCTTTGAACACTGGCCAAAACCTGACCAGCAGGCTTTGCAAACAAGTGCCTCGAAAGGGTAAGTCATCTCTCTACTCAGACTTTTAAAAATTTTATTAGTAAAGAATGAAAACATGCCTCTTGATCCTTGGTTTCTGCTCTCTTTATACTGCATCTATTTGTGGTGTAATTTATTCTTTTGTGGTCTCTAAATAGAAAGTTCTGAATCATTTCCTATTGAATTTAAGGAATTTACTGGTTATGGGTCTGTTCTGATATTTATCTCTAATGTGTAATTTATTTATCTCTAATGAGTAATAATTCTTGGTATTTATAAATTGCTTCCCATCTAGATAACTAAGACATTCAAGTGTTTCATTATAGTGATGCAGAGTATTTAATAATGCAACCTTGTGACACAAGATTGAAATTTGATTACTTAGAGCATCTGATTTATGCATAAGTAGTATGTTTTGAAACAATAAATTAAAAGCTGGAAGGTCCATCTTTATCAATCTATCTCCTGTCACATGCCTCAAAAGTGGACACAGAGTAAAAAGAAATTATGCTGAAGAAGAATAAAAAGGACCAATAAATTATTTGAAAATATGTAAAAGTATCAATTGCAAATTACAAAATTCTATTTTTTTCAGGTGCAGATTTAAATAAACACATACATAAAATTAATAATATGAATATGACACTCATAGACTGTGTGAGTGACAGTTTTGCAAAATATTTTTAGAGAACAATTTGACAACATTGATCAAAAGCCATAAAGTTTTTTTATGCCTGTCAACATCTGATAAGCTGAAATATCAAGAGAGATGTATACATCAAAAGGCATTACAGCATGATTTTATGAACTTATTTTCATACATGTGTAGAATGTATTTTGATCATAATTCCCCATTGTTACCTTCTTGTTTCCTGTCTCCATTCCCCTTTACCTTCCACTAAATTCTTTCTTTTTGCCGATGAGTCCCTCCTTTACTTTGATGCCCTTTTTCCCCTCCCCCACCATCCACGATAGAATGTTGATGGCTCCATATTGTGCAGGTCTTGTGCTGATAACATTCTTGAAGTAAGGTCATGAATGCATCGGCCACTTTATGTTGGAGGCATCATTCCAAGGCACTCCTTCCAATCCTCTACTCGTACATTCTTTCCACCCCCTCTTCTGCAATTTTCTCTGAGCATTAGAGGGGGTGATATAGATGCCTCATTTAATACCGAGCACTCAACAGTCACTTATTCTCAGCAGTATGATGAGTTTTGAGTCTCCTGTAGTCACCACCAACTATTGCAGCCTTCATTATAAGAACCAAAATTAGCTAAGGCACTTGCCTGCAAAGCCAAAGGAACCAGGTTGGATTCCCCAGGAGCCATGTTAGGCAAGTGCACAAGGTGGTGCTTGTATCTGGAGTTTGTTTGCAGTGGCTGGAGGCCCTGGCATGCCTATTCTCTCTCTCTCTAATAAATAAATGAAAACAGAATATTAAAAATGGTGATGATATATAGATACAAGATTTGAGTACATATATAAAAATGCTCGTAGTGTTTGTTTTTGTGTATAGTGGTGTGTATGCATATATTCATATATGTGTGGAAGCACATTGTGTGCCTGGGAGTATAAGGCCAGAGGTCAATGCAGTTACCTTTCTCAATTGCTCTCCAGTTTATTTTTTTACAAGAGAGAGAATGAGAGCACCAGGGGCTGCAGCCACTGCAAACAAACTCCAGACATATGTGCCACCATGTGCTTTTGGATTATATGGGTTCTGGGGAATCACACCCAAGTAGTTAGGCTTTCATAAGTGTTGCCTTAGCCACTAAGCAAACTCTCCAGTTTATTTTTTTGAGACAGCAACTCTTGATGGACCTGCTTACTGATTCAGCTAGATTAGCTAGCCAGCAATCCCTAGGGATCTACCAGTCTCTACCTCCCCAGTGCTGGGATTACAGGTATGATACCACACCCAGCTTTTACCTGGGTGCTGGGGATCTGAACTAAGGTCTTCATGCTTTCCCCCAATAGTGATGGCATATGTATATGTATGTATGTGTATATATGGTTTTCTTCTTTAAACATTTAGTATGTTCCAATTATTCCAATTTCCCTACAATAGTGTGAAATATTTATAAAGGGAAAAATTATGCAAATGAGAAATAGTAGTGTAGGGATTAGGGATGAGTCTCAATGGGTAGAGTGCCTGCTTAGCAAGCATGACACCCTGAGTTTGACTCCCAGAACTGCATAAGCTGAGTATGAAAATGCACACTTTTAATTTCTAGCATTGGGGAAGTGGAGGCAGAAAGATCAGAAGTTCAAAGTCATTCTCAGCCACATAGGGGCTTTGAAGCCAACCTGATCTCCATGAGACCCTATCTCATAAAAAGAATGAAAAAAATATCTTAGTCCAGGAAGAAAATTTTTAGTTCTGTTTATAGTTGACTCAGTTATTCTTAATGAGTGGAAATAATTGTGTGATAATCTACCACAGTGATCCAACGTCACTAATATTTGTGTCTTTTACTTTTTAATGTATTTATTATTCACAGTCCTTCAAATTTTTAGATAAATTCACAGTGAAGTTGAAGCCTTGACTCCAACTGTTTTAGAAGATAAAAATATGGTTAATGTCATCATTCTGTGTCCACATTAATATCTTCCAAATGAGTTATTTTTGGAGAGATCTGTGGATAGATATCAAGGAAGTAAAATTCCTTTCCTTATTTCTTTTGTGATGAACTTGACTTTATTACATTTTTTCTTTTTGATCCTCCCACCTATTTTTCTTTCTCCATTTTTCTGAGTTCATTTTGTAGACACCTCTTGTGAAATTCTTTTTATGTTCTTTCACTGATCTGGCCATACATCTTTATTTTTAATGCCTCAAAATAACATATAGTTATTGACACAACATGATTTGAAATATGTATGTAGCATAGAATGGCGAATTCAAGCAAATGAACATATACATCACCTCGTGTACTTTTGTGATGAGAACACTAAAACAATATACTTTTAGGGGGATTTTCAGAAAATAATGCATCACTGTTAACTATGGACACTTGAATTTTTTTTCTTCTACCTGAAAATGTGTATCCTTTGATTAGTAGTCTGCATCTCGTAGGTATCTAAAATGTCTTCAATGACTCATCACATACCTACAATTGCATACATAGTTTTTGCATTCTAGTCTCAGTGAAAATGATTCGGATTGTGTGGCTCATTCTGTAGTTATGTGTTCAAATAGGCTCTTGCAAACTAAATATATTTAAAAGCATTCTGTATCCTTTCTTTCCTTAGCATCATTAGTCTCTGAAACAATGCATAACTGTTGGTGTTTACTTGCAATGAGATAGACTTGAAAGTGAACCTTGAAAGAGTATGACTTCCTCTGGAAGCCTTGAAAGTAGCGGTATAAATGAACAACTCTTGTATTTTCTTTATGGAAAATTGAAAAGACATTTCAAGCTGTGCTTAATGTTAGGTTTGGCAACACATTGAGTGCATTGCAAAGACTCTTCAGAAGGAATCCTGTTGCGAACTTAGATGAAAAACAGTGGTAAACTGAATTTCATTTAAGTGAGTGTTTTTACAATTTAAATTTTGTTTCTCGCTGGTATGTAAAAATATATAGTTCAGAGCTTCCGGAAATGTAAGAAACGATCAAAGCACACCACAACACAGCAATGCAGACATGCAGACTGCCCTGAGGTCCATGAGACTTCCTGTGAAGAGCAAAAGTACGTTTTCTGCTTGATGTTGCTATTCTTTACAGAACTGGTTAAACACAAAGCCTTTTTATTTCAGGATCTTCACAATTTGGGTCAGCTTTTTCACACTTCTGGTAGTTCTAGATAGAAATAGAAAAAGGAAGCAAGGAAGGAAAAAAGGGGAAAAATTATCTACACTGGCCGTCCAAATAACGGACACACTTTTCTGTGAACATTGTCCAGAAATTCCATTTTTTTAAAAAAAAAATTCCCCGCCGCCCCTCTCACAAGCTACTGAGGACTTCAACTGCTCATACCTTACCGACCATGCTCACTCAATAAATTTCACCATACACTCCAAAAACAAATAAAGAAAAAAAGAAAAAAAAAACTCTGAGAGTATCAGCGACCAGCCAGCCATCCAGTCATCCGAGAAGATTCCGCCTAGAAACCGCGGCGGGGCGGCCCGTCCAGCGCCAACTGCACGGCCGGGTGGACTGCCCTGTTACCATGGCAACGGCGCCACGGTCGCTCCCCGCCCGACAGGACGCGGCCGGGCGCGATCGGAAGTCCGCTCCTCGCGCTGGCTGGTCTCTCCCAACCTCCTCGGGGAGCGTCGTCGGCATGACAACCGGCAGCCTGAGGGCGGGAAAACGAGAAGGCGGAAATTCCCGATCGCCCCCCTCACCCCCCCCCCCGCCCACCCCACCCGACCAGCCGCGGCGAGCCTGGTGGTACTCAGTCACGACTCCCGAGCGTCGCCAAGGCAACGCGGAGGGGCGGGGACATGGGAACCCCGTAGCCCCGCCCCCTGCCAGCCCGGCGGCGGCGACCCAGCGGCCCGCACGGATTTAAAACCGTTTGGCTGTGACGGCGGGGCGGCGGCGGCCGAGCAGAGAGGCGCCAGGTTCTCTCTCTCTCTCTCTCTTTTTATTTATTTGGGCCCCAGGTTCCGAGTGGAATTTCGCGCGGGGGTCGTGCGGGTTCGCTCGGGGGCGGCGGCGTGGCCTGCAGGCCCGGCATGGAGGGGACCTCGGGGCTCCGGGCCTGGCGTGTCGGGGCGCGCGCCCCCCACACCCCGAGGGCTCTGGATGCAGGCCGCGGGGGGCCCCCGGGGCAGGGCGATGCCGGCCCGGCTGGCCCGGCGGGGGAAAGTTCTAAGTCAACTTTGATCCGCGAGGGGTTCCCTGGGCCAGCCGCCCTCGTCCACAGGGATGAGGTCGGGGCTCGCGTGGGTGACGAGACGTCTGTGGGCCAGGACGAGGTAGGAGGGTGCACCCCGGGGGGCCTGGCGGTAGGCCTCCTGCCTCCCGCTCGGGAGGAGGAAGTGACCACCAGGAAGCCGGACCGCTGCTGTGGTCGCATCCCTCTCAGCTCTGCGGAACTCTTGATTTGAGAGTTCCTTCGTGGACAGCCCTGAAGAACAACAACCCGCTTGGAAAGCCTCCCCCACCCCGCCCCCTTCCCAGCATCCTGTCGGGACCCATGCACGGTTTCTGAGTTTTTCTTTTAAACGGATCCAGAGAACAAAGTAGATGCGAAAACAGCGTTTATTCTGATCACTGTGCTGGTATTTTTTATTATTTGTGTTTATTACTCAAAAGTAAGTGAAAGTAACGAAAAGAGACAAAATGCCAGTGCGCCTCTCCATAGGGATTAGTCCCCAGCAAAAGTGGACAGGAGATAATGTGTGCACAATGTTCAGGTCCAGCCCACTTCCTGTGGGACCCTGGGTCAGGTACTGTGCGTCACTGAACTCTGGCCTTCACAGTGTCAAATGGCAGTGGAAATCATGCCCGTCCAGTCGGGTGCCCAGGAAGACACACGGGGAAACATTTCCAACTCCCCACAGTTCCGCCTGCCACCATCCAGGAGGGCACCTGTCAAAACGTCCAAATTGTAACTCAAATAAAAATGTGCACCTCTAATCCTTTTTGGTTTGTTGATATTTCAAGTCTTCTTTACTGACACAGTATATTTTGAAAAAACGATTTAATGGAACAAAATGCATTTTACGTAACTTTCAGGGACATGCTTGGCCAAGTGCATGAGGTATGCAAAGTGTATCCTTGGCTTGGCCATTGTGTGCCACCTCCCCCCCTCCACTTTTCAAGGCCAGTTAATATCTGTGGCTTGCTTGTTTTGCTGACTGCTATGGCGGCTAAGCACCTTGAGAAGGTCTTAGCCCATTTTGTAGCTGATTGCAAGGAAATGTGTCTTAAAACAGACCATGCCAGTAAATTTAATGAGAGACACAACTCAAATATAGAATATAAATAAATGCAAGAGCCATCCAGTTGACTTCTTTTTTGCTTTTGAAAGTACTTTGTAGTAGTCATTCTAATTTCTATCAATAGTAGACGTAAGTAGTGGACATTACATATACTTTAAGCCAGAGATGTAGCATTACTTTTTAGTTTTAATAATTTCAGTCTGCAGTTCTGATAACTACTATAAAACTTCCTGAATTGCTGGATAAAATTTGTGTGGACAACCTAATTTGTGTAGCAAGAATTCCTTGAAAATTTAAAATGTTAACTTATTTTGCCTTTTCCATTTAGTTTGTTGGAGAACAAATAAGGGATAAGGAGAAATAGATATTTAGCTTTTACTAAAATCTCTCTGATTCTATTTTGTTTTTAATGTGTATTTGACTGTTGCATGTCTTTATAGCAATTTAGATTGCCTTTCTGTTTTTCAAAAATACCCTTTATATTAGTTGGAGATATTTCTGATTTATATGTAAATGACTGAGCAGTCAGACATAATGGATGTGAGAGCTAGGGATTTCACAATTTTAATCTGGGCTTTGCTTAATTTTATGATTTTAGTGAGTCATTTAACTGTTAAGTTTTAGTCTCTCTAATATTAAATACTAACATTTCCTGCCAATTTCAAAGGATTTATTAAGAATTAGTGATTATGAGGAACCTTTTTGCTTTGGACACAGTTAACAATACACTTAGACATTTTTTTTTTTGTACATGGACAGTTTGTTTAAGCCTGGTAGTACATCTAGGCCAGAGTGCTTAAAGTTCTGGGCTTATGTGTCTCCAATGGTTTATCCATTTGAATAGTTGTTATTCAACTTTATAGTCTAATATCCATTACTGGTATTATAGCATTCTTTTACCAAGTACATAACTAATGGAATATATTGTAGGAATAGAAAGTGAAACCAGCCAAACACAACTTTACCCCAACTAATCAGAAAACCAGATTATCAGAAAATGCTTAAGTTTAAATAAATTTAATTAATCAACTTATTTTGTGTGGTTATGGGAATTGAACCCAGAGCCTTATATATGTTAGGCAAGAACTCTACTACAGAGCTGTATCATCAGCCCTGAGTAAAGTTTTTCTTTGATCAAGTCTTAAATTTGAATACATGTTTCTTACACAGAAGGCAGCAGTGCTTTTTCAAGTAGACTGTCAGGAGGCAGGTCATGAGACTTGGCAGTCATGCAAGTCAGTGGTGGGCAGGGCTTTATCTGATAGTGGTAGTGAGAAGAGAAAAGCTGGTAGAATATTTGTTGATGTGTTAGTTTATGGAGATTTAGAGAATGTGAGCCTTGAAATGCCCAGCATGGAAGATGGATTAGACAAAGTGCCATCAAGTGGAATATAATGTAGGCAGATTAGGTGTATGGGGAAAGTCATGAAGAATTTTCTTTGGGTCATGTATATGTATGTAACACATAGGATATTACTAAATAGGTCTAGGAGGATGTTGTAGATATGAGTTTATAGTTGCGAAGAAAGAATGGAGTTAGAAAATAAAACTTAAGGGCAGATGGCTAGGGAATAGTCAAAGGCCTAGTACTGAATGTGATTGCTCAGGGCGAATGTGAAATGTTGTTGAAAGGAGATGGAGGAAAAAACACTGGAGAATCTTGACTTAATAGTGGCTGGAGAACCAAGAGCCTTCAAGAAGCTTAGTAGGAGGAAACGATATGAGAAGCACCAGGGGAGAGAGGTACAAACAGAACAACTGACGTCAAAGATAAGTTTCTTGAGTAGTGAGGTGTGAGATGTGTAGGATGCTGGGAGATGTCAGCTATCATATAAACTGAAGACAGCTGTTTGGATTGACAACATGGGTCATAGGTGAACTCTGAGAGGGCTTTGGTAGCATGATAGGGGTGAAGTGGTCATTCCCAGGAAGGTAATGAAATGAAGAAAATAAGAGTGGACTGGAAAATGGAAGGCTAGAAATAGAATGAGGGCTGGCAGAATTAGGGAAGGGATTTTGAGGGAGAGATAATCAATAATCGGTAGTAGGAGATGTTGATCTTTGAAAAGTTGCTACTGCTTCTGATATAGTAGAAGAGGAGGTAAGATTGTCTTCTCTAAGTTGGGAGGTAGAAGGAGTCCATAGAAGTCTTGCCTCTTATTTTTCATGAACCAAGAGACATTTAGAATTGAGAGAAGAAGAATCGTTTAAGTGGTTTTATTACATGTGGAAAAAGTTTTCAAAGCTGCTTCGAGGAGTAGGAAATAGTAAGACTCCTGAGTGTTCCCACAATATTGGTGGAAGGGATCTGACTCCAAGGTAGTGCATTCTTTCTTCTGGAGCCCTTTGGTTAGGGGATGAACGGTGTTCAAGAGATTGCAGCCTTGTTTAGTAGGAGAAGCCCAGGAAGAATAAGGGTAGAAGGGAATAGGCTAACAGGTTAGGGTGCTCTTAGTTGGAGGGGTTTCTTGTAGGTGATAGGAACAGGAAGGATGGTATATTCAGATGGTTGGAGACGACACTAGTGCTGTTGGGGTTGAGATTGGAAGCAGTAGTTGGGCAGCATGGATGTCTGTCAGTGCTTTTCTTCCTGGGCAAGATTAGATGGAGGGCATGAACAACTCAAGAGAGCTGGGTACTTAAAAGCAGCCAGTGAGAGCTGGGGCTTACTTATAGAGAGGCAGGACAGAGAGAATTTTCTATATGTTACTAATGATGAAATGTTGGATACCATGGTAAATATTAGAAACTGATTTAGCAGGAAAAGAACAGCTGTGGAACAAGACAGCTTCTGAGGACAGAACAGAGCTTTCCCCAAATACATACGTTGTCAATTGAACACATGACAAATAAAGTAGTCGGTATTATGTACGTGTAGTCCAGCTCTTTGCCCAGCGAGATATTCACAGTTGACATGAAAATGCAAAGTATGGATTTGCTTCCATGGTGGCTCTAAGTTCTGTCAGATTGGCAACTAGATTAGCTATCACATCCTCCATCCAGTACTTTGCCTTGTTTGCTATCTCCATTTTAGTTGTTCTCATGTACCCATAGTGGTTTTGCATTGTGAGTTTAGTTCACATTTCCTTAGAGACTAATGATATTGGACATTTTTTTCATGAGTTTACTCACTATTGTTTGTATTTCTCTCTTGGTAAAAGGATTCATTTTTAGAATATAATTTTAATTTCCATATAATAGCTGTGCATAGTATGCCATTTTAAATATGTATACAGTCTGTGATAATCATATCAGAGAAATTTATGTGACCATCATCATATATATTTATCATCATTTCTTTGTGTTTGAAATTATCTCTCCCATTCAATTTGAAATATACAATTATTGTCAAAAGAGTTAATTTTTTGCTATTATTTTTATTGAGTTATTTGTTTTCTCATGTTCAAATGTTGTGACTTAGTTATGTGTTCTTTCTTATTCTTTTGCTCCATGCTAGGGGTTGAACCCAGAGCCTCACACAAGTTCTTTACCACTGAGCTATATTTATTCCCAGCCCACCCATGTACCATGGACTAATTGTGTATGAGATGTCAAGCTTGCAAACTTTTCTCCCAGTTTCTGGTTTATGTTCTTAATCCCTCGAGTCTTTTACACATCACATTATTAGTTTTGTTTTGTCTGTTTTCCTTTGGGTTTGATTTACTACTACATATCAGTTTATTCTTTTTTAAAAAACATTTTTATTTATTTATTTGCAGAGAGAGACACAGAGAGAGAGAGAGAAACAGAGAGAGAGAGAGAGAGAGAGAGAGAGAGAGAGAGAAATGTGCACATCTGGGCCTCTTAGCACTGCAAAACAGCTCCAAATACATGCATTACTTTGTGCATCTGACTTTATGTGGTACTGGGAAATAGAACCTGGGTCATCATACTTTGCAAGGAAGAGCCATTAATCACTGAATCATCTTTCCAGCCCCCCTTTTATTCTTTTATGGATGATACTGTTAATATTTCATATAGGAAATCTTTTTCTTAACAAATGAATATTTTTTGCTTTGTTTTAGACTTTTGCATTGTACACTTAAGTCCACTATTCATTTGGAGCTAATTTTTATGTATAATATGAAGTTTAGTTTTAATTTTTTTGCACCTATATGTCCAGTTGTAAAACTTTTCATTTCTCCATGAATTATGCCTTGGTTGAAAATAGGTTGTCCGTATTTGTGTTGGCCCATTCTGGGTACTCTGGCCAGTTCCATTGATGTACTTACCTTTCTTCCATACCACAGTGTCTTGACACTGCAGCTCTGTAGTGCACCTTAAAATCAGGTAATGCAAGTCCTTCACCTTTTTTTTTTTCAAAATTGTTTCTGCTACTCTGATTTTTTTTTTTTACCCCCTCGCATAATTTTAGAATAAGCCTGTCTGTAGCCACATGGAATTCAACTTGGTTTTGGTTGGAATTGCATTGTCTAGATGTCAATTTATGGAGAATTGGAATTGTACTGATGAATTTTCTTTCATGTCTTTAATCACAGTCTTGTTGTTTGGGATTTTATCATACATGTATTTACTGCTTAATTTTAAATCATTTACAGACACTGTTATGGAAATGGGAAGTGAAGAAGAAAAGTGGGAGAAGCTGGATGCAGAATTTGATCACTTTGTGGTGGACATGAAGCCTTATGTTCTCAGGCTACCCCACAGGTCAGGTAAGATTGCCTGGGATGGAGAGAGAGAGAGAGAGAGAGAGATAGTTAGTTTTGTGGAAGTGTCTTACTATGTAGTCCCTAGATGGTCTGGGACACACTATGTATGCATTTCTAACTCATGGCAGTCCTCCTGCCTCAGCCTTTCTAGTGCTAGGATTACACATGGGTACCACCATACTCATATTAAAGATACTTAAGATTAGTTTTTTGGGGGAATGGGCTGGGAATAGGAGGGGTAATATTAATTGACAAAAATAATGCTATTTTAAAATGCCAGGATAAATGATACCTAAATCTCTGCATGACAACTAAAAAAAAAGATGTAAAAATAAACAGATTTAATCTAATCAAACCAGCAAACTGTCAAAATAGAAAGAAAGCTGAAATTCTTTTTTTTGTATTTTTTATTTTATTTTTTTTTTCATTTTTTTTGTTTCTTGAAATTCTTTAGTAACAATTTTAACCATTGACACAGGATTATTTACTTTGAGCTCTTGAAGGCTAAATAAAAATTTACTGACAGTTGCCTCTAAGCTGTGGAAATGTTTCATTGTGATGCACCTTTCTCATATGCCATGAGCTTACAGGCTCTTTAACTTTAGTTGCTATTTTTTCTTCATATTTTTCCTGTCTTATTGAAAATGTCTTCTGTTTTTGGGTTTACCATTCACTTACTCTCTGTCTTATTGAAAATGTCTTCTGTTTTTGAGTTTACCATTCACTTACTCTCTGATACTTTAATCAATCTGTAGATTTTCATGCATATTGCCTTTAATTCCTATTCTATCATTTGATTTTGAAATGAAAATCTTGATAGAAACTTTTCAGATAATGTAAGGTATTAGGAACTGTTTAAAATCTCAGGGTTCAGGGATGTAGTGGTTTGAATGTAAATGTGTCTCTCCCATAGTGTGAGGTAGTTTTGATTAGGATTAAGCTCCCTACTTAGTCTTTAGCTGGCAGAGCCTGCTGGAGGAGGTATGTCACTGGGGGGTGGATCTTGAGTCCAGCCCTAAGTTGTGTGGAGAGCCAGCTTGAGCTCTGGTTGTTGGTTCTGCCCCTCTGCTGCTGATATATGAAGTGAGCCAGTTTTCTCCACCATGATCATGCTTCCCCTGGAATCTGTAAGCCTGAAATAAACACTTTCCTCACATAAACTGCTTCTGGTTGGGTGTTTGTCCCAGCAACATGAACGTAACTGCAACAAGGGAGATCCTCTAAATTGCAGTAGGTACAATGTTGGCTTTGAAGGCAAGTCTAATTTGGTAGCCATTGAGCAGGTGTGTAGTGGGGTCAAGAAACTATAGCTGTTATCTATTCTAAATTCCTGTTACCATGTGATATCTGAGTGGACTTTATGTTCAAAGTGAGGGGTTGACTCAATATTTGGTGTTTATTACAGAATGCTTCATTGAGAGTAGATATATAAAATATGCATTCTGTGGTCAATCATTCTTCCAGAGCCTGCAGCCTTACCTTGTCCAGGGTAGCTTGACATGGCCTTCATTTTCTTCTACTCTTCTCTTGCCTCATTGTTGCACCTTAAACTTTTCTTTGTTCTTCTATTCTTCAAATCCAACACCTTCACATCTCATAGGTCATTCATGATGATTTCAATTAGTTTTTAATGATATTTCTAAACCACATCATCTTCTGATGTTCACTACATATGTGTGTTTGTGTGTGTATACATGTGGAGGCCAGTGGACAACCTTGGGTATTGTCTACCTTTTTTGAGACTGGGTCTCTTGTTGCCCTGGAGCTCATGAACTAGGCTAGACTGTCTGACTCTTGTGCTCCAGCTATCCTGTCTCCACCTCCACAGCATGAAGATTACAATAGTGTGTTATCATGCCTGGTATTTTTATGTGAGTGCTGGATCTACTTAGTTCTTTATGTTTGTGAGGCAAGCATGTTACCAATTGATCTTTCTTCCCAGTCCTATGATACTGTTTTTCAAAATAGCTTATCAAAATAATGGGTTTCATTTTGGTGTTTTCATAAATGATATGAGAATTCTACATATGTTGATTATACTTAGTACCTTCATTATCCTCTTTGTCTCCCCTTCCCTCTCTCATTGTGTCCCTTTCTTTTCTATAGTAGTTTTCCACAATACTTAAAAATATATTTTATTTATTTATTTGAGAGAAAGCAAGAGGGAGGGAGAAAGAAAGAGAGAGAGAGAGAGAGACAGAGACAGAGAGAGAGAGAGAAAATGAATGAATGAGTGTACCAGTGCCTCTAGTCACTACAAACGAACTCCAGACACATGTACCACCTTGTGCATCTGGCTCTACATGGGTATTGGGGAATTGAACAGGGGCTCTTAGGCTTTGCTGTTAAGCAACCTTAACTGCTAAGCCATCTCCCCAGCTCCCCGTAACACCTTTAAAAAATGTCCTCTTTAAAAAGTTCTGGATTCTGAGGGATGGGAAGATAGGTCACTGGTTAAAGGTGCTTGCTTGCAAAGCCTGTTGACCTGAGTTCAATTCCTAAGCCATCTATGTAAGCTGAATGCAAAAAGGCACAAGCATTTGGTGTTTATTAGTAATGGCAAGAGGCCTCGGTGCATATGCACGTGCACACACACATACATACACAAAAATTAATCAATCAATCAACCAATAAATAAAAATTTAAAAATCTGGATTTTTGCTTATGAGAGAAGATACGTATTATTTGGCTTTCTGATTCTGGCTTACTTTGCATATTGTGGAGGTTTCCAGTTATGTCCATTTACCTATAAATGACATGACATTGGCCATGACATGGCTGAATGAAATTGCAGCATGTGTATGTGCTATGTTTTCCTTATCCATTTGCCCATTGATGGGAACAAAAATGGATTCCAGAACTTGGATAATTACTTTTTTTCTTAGATTGCTGACTGGGAAAAATTTATATTAAAATTTTCCATATAAATATATCTCAAATCAAACCATTACTATATTTTATCTTCTTTTAAAATGGATTTTAGGTATGTAGAAATGATTATAATCTTTGGTTCATGACATTATCAGTATTGGAACACTGTGGCCCTTTTTAATTCACAATGAATGTGTAGAAACTTATATCCCACGTAAGAACTAGAAATTCTTACTAACTTACCTCTTTTTATAGCTAAGTACTAATTTTGACAATCCCTTTAAGTACACAACTGAATTCTTTTATCAATTTTTTTTGAGGCAGAGTCTCACTGTAGCTCAAGCTGATCTGGAACTCACTGCTATAGCCTTAGACTGGCCTCAGACTCGCAGAAATCTTTCTATCATAGCCTCCCACATGCCAGGACTATAGGTTTGAACTGCCACACTAGGATAACAGATTGAATCTTTCTATTAACCAAGTTGTACCAAATTCTGCACACTAGAATACAATATAGACTTCTTTTTGCAATAGGATAGGAGGAAGACACATGCTTTCAAAAACTACTAAGTTTATCGGTTTCATTTTTGTACAAAGTCTACAATATTTCCACAAATTTTTTTGGTGTTCACACAGTTTTCAAAGCAAAACTACATATTTTTAGAGGCATACCTTTTATACCTGTAGTGAAATTTATAAAATGATGTATTCAGTCTTAATGATTTTTTTGTAGAAAGCAATAAATGAATATAACCTTTAAAAATGAAGAGATTAGAGCGGACTTAAACTGAGAAAAATTAATATCAGAGTAGTTTTCATGAGACCCAAAACAATCTGTCATGGCAAGATAATATACTCAATGGATCATTATATGTGGATTACATTGTGGTGTATTTTTAGGCAAAATTTAAAAGGATAACTATTTTATGAAATTACAAGTAAGTAGCACCCAATTATTTTCAGAGATGTTAAAAGAAAACCTGACATCAATCAGAAACAAATCTCTTGAAATTGTTGGCTTTAATAGGTGAAATGTTTGGATTTAATTTTAGAGTTAGTGTAAAATTCTGAATAAATCACATTGCTCTATGCTCTATTTGTCTCTTTCTGGCTTATAGCCAAGAGCTACAGACAGATATTTCAGTATATCTGGAGTTATTTTACAAAATCAAAATTGTAGAAAATCTCATCTCACAAATTTAGTTGATAGTAATCTCTATTTTCTTATTTTTCAAATTTAATTTAAATTTTTCATTGGCATATGGACATTTAGGTATTATTCACTTGGGCCAGAGATTATATTTTTGTGAAAATATCTATTTGCATTCATCTTGTCCAACTGCAATTAACTATCAGAGTTAAATTCCAGAGATTTAATTTTTGTGAATATACCATATTTATCTTGCCCACTTGTAATTCCCTAACAAAGTTAAATTCTAGACTGGGAGTCTATGATACCTCATGTTCCAGTCCCAGGTTTTGTTGCTGCACAGCCTTGCCATTGCTTACATGTAGTCTGCCAATGCTTTCTTGATTCAGTGGTCAACTGAAGTACTTATGCCAAAGCAAACACAGCCTAGAAAGTGTAAAGTGTTTACTCTTGGGCCCTTTTCAGAAGTTTGGTGATCCTTGTTTCTTTATTAAAGAAGGTACTTTTATAGGCCTTTGTAATAGATGTTTTATTTATTGAGATTACAGGTTTCTCATAACTTGTATGTGTTTATAGAACGACAGAGGTGTGCTCTTTGGATTAGAAAGCTGTGTGAGCCTTCGGGGACAGGCGCAGGACTCATGGGCAGGAAGAATCGGAACCTGTATGCAAAACTGCTGCTACATATGCTTAAGCGAGGCACGCTTGAAGGACCCTTTACACACCGTCCTGAGCCAGGGACACTAAAGACTTTACCATCATACATGGTAGGTACCCTTGTCCATAGGGTATTCGTTTTATTTCTTTAAAGTTGAGTGTAATTTGTCATCCTTTTTCAGAATTGTAATATTATTAAATTATATGTGCAAAAAACACATTAGGTAAAACTTCTCTGATTGAATTTTTTTCCACTTTCAGTAAAACAGGTATTCCTCTCTTATTGAATTATTCACTTATATTCTGCAATACATCTAAAAAATAAAATTAATTTTAATACTAATATCATTTTGTACTAATTTCAAACAATTATATAATAACTACATTTTGAGAATTTCAATAAATTCTAATTTATGGAACTCATATACATTATTTTAAAATTTGTGAGAGTCAAACTGAAGGATTTTTCTAGTCCAATGATAATAGTAAGTTGAAGTTTAAAAATGATTTTCTTGCCAGGTATGGTGGTGCACGCCTTTAATCCCAGCACTTGGGAGACAGAGGTAGGAGGATAGCCATGAGTTCGAGGCCACCCTGAGAACTCCATAGTGAATTCCAGGTCAGCCTGGGCTAGAGTGAGACCCTACCTCAAAAAACAACAAAAACCCCCAAAACCAAAAAATAATAAAATAAAAATGTTTTTCTATACTTCATTTTATAATGATCAACTTTGTGATCGGGCAGTTGTGATTATGGCTGGTTGACGAATTATCACTGTCTTGTTCCTTATAAACATGAAATGTACCTTGGCTTGTGTGGGATATGAATATTTGAGAAAATCTGGCTGGAACAATAACTATAGTTATTGCTAGGATATATATATATATACATATATTTAATATAGCTATATATATACATATATATATATATATATATATATATGGGAACTGCAGCACGATTCTTATGTAATGCATTGTAAAACTTATCTATGTTTAATTAGTCTACTTAACACAGACTTTAGTAACATGGCATGTTTTACACTCAAGTATAATTGCTGTTGGTGGCAGAATGCCAGAAGTTTTAATGTTATTATCCATTGTATATTAAAGCAGTGCCACTCATTTTGCAAAAGCTAAGATCCTTAGTACTGGGAATTGTAATTAGTTGACTTTGTATTTAATTAGACATTAGAAAGGCTACAGTAATCCTCCCATTATCTATGGGTCATATATTCCAAGTTACTCCTTATGCTGGATGCCTGGAACAGTTGTTGTTTGTTTGTTGTTTTTTCGAGGTAGGGTTTCACTCTAGCCCAGGCTGACCTGGAATTCACTATGTAGTCTTAGGGTGGCCTCAAACTCACATTGTAATCCTCCTACCTCTGCTTCCCGTGCCACCACACCCAGATCAATTTGTTTGTTTGTTTGTTTGTTTTTGTTTTGAAGCACTGAATCCTTTTTACTATACTGGTAATTGAGGCAGCTAATCAATGACTAATGGACCCATAATGTATACTATGTAAATACAGCTGGTAGGATGTGATGGAACAGGTGGCGTAAAAGTTTAGCACACTTCTCAGAACAATACCAGTTTAAAATTTAATGTTTATTTCTTAATTTTTTCATTTAATATGACAAGCCATGGTTGACTATAGTTCACTAAAACCATGGAAAGATAAGTGTTGGATAAACATTTAATATTTCATTTGAAAAGAAATTGCTCTGCATTTCTGACCTGGGACAAAGTATTATATGTCACACTCCTCTGTGGAGAATAGACACCTTGAAACATCCTGTGTAAGATTGGGTGAACTATACAAGTGTCCATTCAGTAAAGTGTTCTTAGTAAATATACCATGAAGCCTGGCTCATTTCAATTAATGACTAAAGTAAAACATTCTTCTTTTTTTTTTTTTTTTTTGGTATTTTGAGATAGGGTCTCACTCTAGCCCAGGCTGACCTGGCATTCTCTATGTAGTCTCAGGGTAGCCTTGAACTCACAGTGATCCTCCTACCTCTGCCTCCCGAGTGCTGGGATTAAAGGCTTGGGCCACCACGCCCGGTATAAAGTAAAACATTCTATAAAGCCCATTCACATGTCATGATATTACATATGTCATATGTTGCATTCACAATCTATGTCATAGAGTCATGGGGAAGGACTTTATTTTACAAATAATAACAATGAGAAGGCCTGCAAGCTTATCTTGGGCATATAAGGGAGTTCATAGTATGCCAGAAGTAAATCTTAGCTCTCTTACTCTGCACTTCCTACCTCATCAAGAGATTCTTTCTTCTTTCTTTCTGTATTTATTATTTGTTTAATTAATTTGTGTGTGTGTGTGTGTGTGTGTGTAGTGGCACCCAGAGCCTCTTGTCACCATAAATGAATGTCACGATGCTTATGTCACTTTTTGTACCAAGCTTACATGCATGAGAGGTTTGGGAATTGAACTCAGGCCAGCAGGTTTTGTAGGCAAGCAGTATTAATCACTGAGCAATATTTCCAGCTCTCATAAAAGTATTTTTTTTTTGTTTTTGGTTTTTTTCGAGGTAGGGTCTCACTCTAGCCCAGGCTGACCTGGAATTCACTATGGAGTCTCAGGGTGGCCTCGAACTCATGGCAATCCTCCTACCTCTGCCTCCCGAGTGCTGGGATTAAAGGCGTGCGCCACAACGCCTGGCTCATAAAAGTATTTCTTAATATTAGTTTTTGATGTGTAGTGATTTTGTTTTCTCTACTTATTGATTTTGTGTATGTATATGTGTATATGTGCAGAGAAGTTCATGTTCTCAGAAAGAAATAACATAGCACATGATTTTAAAAGTTTTCCACTTAACCCTCTATAAAGCTGACATCACTTCATAGAAGTAATTATTCTCAGATTTATCTGTTATGTAATTTTCTATTTATTATTTTATAGTAGAACATCATTAAAATATAAATGTATTTATGTATTTTAAACCTATTTTATTTTATTGTTTCATAATTTATTGTGTGCTAAATTATACTTATGTATTTGTATGTAATTGAATTAAATTGAGTATTTGAAACACTATTATCAAACTTGAAGGTTGATGGAAATTTTAAGTGTTTCTTTATAGTACATTTTGAAAGCATGATTTCTCTAATTTTTAAAAATCAGTCCATCTATTTTGATGAACCAAATCCAGCACGAGCAAAAGGTTCAAGCCCAGAGAGGTTACCTGACTGGGTGATGGGTGAGCTGGGGACAAGCGAGCCAAGAACAAGTGAATCGTGGAGACTTTCTTCTGGAGAAGATAATACATTGGTGCTATCATCAACTGATGTCCACAGGTATGCTGTAAAAGTGGGGGTTTTTCGTCATGTATTCTGTCTTTGGAACTGGTTTAAACATTGAACTTTACTCTTTTTTAAAAAAAAAGTATATTTTATTTTTCTTTATTTATGAGAGAGAGAGAGAGAGAGGGAGGGAGGGAGAAAATGGGTATGCCAGGGCCTCTAGCCACTGCAAACAAACTACAGATGTATGTGCCACCTTGTGCATCTGGCTTATATGGGTCCTGAGGAATAGAACTTGGGTCCTTTGGCTTTGCAGGCAAGTGCCTTAAGTGCTAAGCCATTTCTCCAGCCCAAACTTATTCTTTTTAATGATAAGTTAATTTTCTTTATAACTTTGCTAAATTTGAGGGCTCTGAAGGGATGTTAAGTAGGTAAAATAATCATTATGCTTTTACATTTACTATATATTTAAGATTATTTTTTATTTTTAGCTATTTTTTTTTGTTGGCTTTTTGTGGTAAGATCTTGTTCTAGCCCAGGCTGACCTGGAATTCACTGTGTAGTTTTAGGGTGGCCTGGAATTCATGGCAATCCACCTACCTCTGCCTCCCAAGTGCTGGTATTAAAGGTGTATGCCACTATGCCTGGCTCTTACTTTTAGCTACTTTTATGGATGTGGTTTTACTTTATGTTTACCTACAAAACAATTATGTATTTTCTTTTATGACAGCATTAAGAACAATATCAATATGACTTCAACAGAATATAGCACTGTACATCCATGTTTAATCTTTTGCTTGAATATCTCTTCTTTTCCTCATTTGCCACTCTTCGTTTTTGTTTAATGAAATAAGAATATAAACTGAAACATCATTAAACTGTGTTTTATTAGAATATTAAGCTTCAGTAGGATTTTTAGTACAAATAAAAATAAACTATATTTTCAAAACACATCATAAGATTGTTATTGTTGAAATATGATTTTTGGCCTAGGAGAGGAATGGATGTAAATTTGGTCTTTTATTCAAGTTTGGTTTTCTTATTGGCATTGTTTTCTGAAATGTTAAAATATTAAAAGGTGTCAATTAACATGTACCGTAGTTAATACACCATTCTCTTGGTTATTTTAATTTTCAAGCTTTTTGTTAATAGTATAATCTTTCATGTTCAATAGAGTTTCTTTAGTTTACTTCTTAATCTGGTGTGGAAATATTCTTAGTAATTTGAAATGGCTCCATTACAGATATAATCTGGTTATAAGTCTTTCCGATTGCAATTTTATGATAGGTGTGGTGATTTGAACTAGATGTCTCCCATAAACTCATGTATTCTGATTGCTTGGTCCCTAGCTGAACTCAGTTTGGGAGGTGGAGCCTTGTTGGAGGAGGTGTGCTGTTAGGGGCAGGCTTAGGAGTGTTACAGCCAGTTCTCCTTTGCTAGAATCTGGCTCACTCTTCTGTGTATTTTCCACCTGCTGTGTCTGAGGTCATGTCTAGCCTCTGTTCATGCCATGGTTTCCCCTGCCATCATGAAGCTTCTCATCAAAACTATAAACCAAGATAAAAAACTTTCTTCTCATCAGCTGCTTTTGGTTGGGTGCCTTGTCCCAGCACTGAGAAGGTAACTGCAACAGAAAGTTGGTACCGGAGGAGTGGAGTTGTTTCTGTTAGAAACCTGACTTTATGGCTTTTGGTCTTTTGAAACTAATTTGTGGAAGGATTTTAATCATTGGCTGCCTAAGAGGTGCCTTGAAGTGCTGAAGGCAGAGCTTGATAAAACATTTTGGTCAGAGTTGAAAGACCTAAATGCAATAAGAAGTATGACTATAAAAGTTTGGCTTATGAAGGAAAGAAAAGCTTTATCTAGGTTGGACTAGAGACAGTTTGTGTGAGAAGCTAGCTGTGCTCTTCCCATGTCATGAAAACTTGAGCAGGGTTGAATTTAAACTGGTATAAGCAGAAGGATATAGCACAGAAAGAGATGAAAGCTTCAGGCTAGAGACAATACTTTCCTCTGATCATCTGCTTTTGGTTGGGTGCCATGTCCCAGCAATGAGCAGGTAACTACAACAATAGGAAAGAACAGATGAATACATGAAAGAATCCATGAAATGTTTTCATTAGAAAGGAGAGACAAATCAGAATGAGGAGCACAGAAGGAAGAGCCAGCAGCAAGGACATATTCTAAAGAGTAAAAAGAAATGAATAGGTGAGTCCATTGGAGATGGTGTTAAATATTTACTTTTATACACATAAAGAGTTAAAAATAAAAAGTGGTGTAATTATATAGAATCTTGTTAGCCTTATAGCAGGTAAATGGAAATAGAAAGAGATTGTTCTGTACAAAGAAAAATGCCATTCTTAGTTTGTGAAATCTAGCCATTGTTTGCTGAAATATTAAGAATTCAGCTAGTGGCTGTTAATATAGCTTAGTTTGTAGAGTACTTGCCTGGTAGTCATCGACCCTCAGCACTGCATAAACCATATATGGCAGTGCACAGCTGTAAGCCTAACATTCAGTGTTGTCCTAGGCTACCTAGTGAGTTTGAGATCAGCCTAGGCTATCCGAGACTCTTCCTCCCCCCACATTTCAAAAGAGTTAATAGCTAAATTTTGAGTTCCTTTCTAGATGTAGTAGTATAACCAACCTGAAGTTTTTGGTATAAAGGTGAACCAAAGTTATGAAACTGTCTTTGAGGCTTAGAACAGAGATTGAAACTTAGTAATCTTCCTAGACTGAAGGAATTATGTGGGTCTATTCATTTTATTTAACTTGTACAGTGTCTTAAAGATATTTCTGAAGGAGTTACAATAGGAAATTTTCATATCAAAATTCAGTTTTCTGTCTCATCTTATAAATCTGGAAACAATAATCTTTCCAGAAGACAGCCATAGGAGGTATTTGGTCACTCTGTTACTATAGTATGCTGACACTCAACTTGCTGTCATGTACATCTATTATTGAGCATGGATTTTTTTAAGTAGTGTTAAAATGGAAGGGGAGTGTTTTTATTTATTTTTTATTATATCAGAAATGCAAAGAAGAAAAAGATAAAGAGGGACGACATGCTTCAAGAAGGAAAGAGACATTATGTGTTGGAAAAAGATTAGAAGCTTCCAGCATAATCACTTGTTACCTGTTTAAGTCATTTAGACTTTCGTTTCCCAATTGTTGTTAGAGATGAGTAGAGGAGAGGGTAAAATACATGAGTCACGGTGATCACTGGTCAAGAAGTGCACACCAAGGCTGGGGTATGTGTAAGAGAAAGACTCAGGATAGAAAATAGATGAAATACAAAAAGTCCATGGAATGCAACAGAGAACAAAGTTGAGAGAAAAGAGTGAAACTATTCTTTATTATCGTCATTTATTTTTCTAGAAAATAAAACCATAGGAAAATCCTCACATTAAAAATTTTATTTCTCCTTATTGGGTAGTATATTATTTTTATCATTGCTGTGACAAAATATCTGACTAAAACAATTCGTTTCAGCTCAAAGTTTGAAGGGAAGGGACATTAGTTTATCATGGTGGGGAAGGTAGGGTGACAGGAGCATGAGTCACCTAGTCATTCACAGTCATCAGAGAGATGAATGTTAGTGTCCTGTCACCTAGATTCACAACCTTACAAAACCTTTGCCTGACATCCAGGCCATTTTAGGTGACTTTCTGTTTATATTTGTACTATTCCATACTCTCTGTTGTACTGGCCACATGTGCAAAGATTTAACGTCTTTTGTGTTAGATTCTAATTTCAGGAGATAGGCATGGTGTTTTTACTTTTGCACTGTTTTCTGCTGTCTGTATCAGGTGGAAACATGTTAGGAATTCCATAAGTATTTTATATTTGGTGAGTACACATATATATGAATGAATAGACTGTGTTAGGTATTGCTATATATTCATTTTAATTGATACAGAGATTCTTTCAGACAGGTTATATTTTGGCAGAAGGACTAGTCTAGAAGTATTATTTTTTTGACTTTTAGAAAGGACATATTTTTAGAAAATGGTAGAGGTACTGCGGATATAAGCTATAGACATGCCTGGCACATACTGTGAGGAAAGACGATGAAGGAGCTGGAAGGGACATCCCCACATATCTTTCTGTTCAAAAGTCAGTATCACCAATGGTCAGTTTGAGCTGCAGAAACAAAGCTTTGCAGTGTATCTTGTGTTCCTTTAAAGTTTAATAACATGCTTTAAGAATTTCAGTTTGATATAACTTTTAATCCACATGTACATTACTTAATGGATATGGAAGTTTAAGACATTTAAAAATAAAACTAACGCTTCTTTTAGCTGACATCCCTAAAATTGACTTGGAGGACCAATCCGTGGTGTGTGATATCAGATCACATGTGGCTCTGCTTTCACATTTCCTTCTCAGACTTGCTCTCAGTGGCCATACTGTGCTAATGAAGAAGTTAGTATCTGTTCATGGTGACCTCATACATCTAATAACTTCCATAAAAAATTGTTTTTAAAGGCTTAAGAGTCTTATAATACTTGACACATGTATGTTTTATAGTGAATAATTTATTGTTACTTAGAACTGAAGTTTAATGCTGCCTCATAAATTTTACAACCACTTCAACTTGTCCTTTGAAAAACCTCTTTAATCTTAAAAGATTTCCCCCCTTAGTGTTTCTTTTTTGATCACTTTATAAAATCCTGCTTTACTTAGACCTTTTTTGTATGTGAAGCATTTCTAATGGCATTTTAGATTATGCTGTTTGTGCCATAGCCTTTTTATATTATTAAAGATGCAGTGTTCTTTTGAAGCCTTTTTGTTAGGACTCCCTATTCAGTAGAGATGGCACCTTTCCGTCACCTTTATTCTTCCTGTAGGATATGGTAGCAGCCTTGTTCCACATTCCCTAGAAGTATTATGAGGTCATATTCTATCTGTCATATTATTGTGCTTTCCTTTTGTCCACTAAATATGCATCATACATTATTATACTTAGCATTTCACACTAGAAAGCTTCAATAGGCAGCTGCGCCTGTTCTGATTCACTTTTTTGCTTTCCTTTTTCATATTTCTTGTGTTAAGTTAATATTATTCATGTTTTATTTTAGAAGAGCCACTGATCCAAATTGCATTGCTATTTAAATTCTGTTATTACTTTTTATGTTTAATATGTGGCTCATTTCTTGACAATGAAATACATTAGTTATATTTGTCTTTGGGTTATGACTATGTAGAGTGTTTCTGGGTATGCATATCCTTAGAACTCACCCATGCAGAGTTTGGTTAATTTCAATTAATAATCATGGGCTGTGTTAATATGCATCACCTTTCTGGTCAGACTTCAGCTACATACCCTTGAGATTTGATAAGGACCAGAAGGAAGGTGGTCTTTAAGGTGGCCCCCATGGCCCTTTTCCTGGTGTTCTTTGCATAGTCTCCCCCATGGGTATAGACAGGTTCTATGACTTGCTTCTCACCAATGAATATGGCAGTGGTGATGAGATGTCACTCTTGAGATTACAATGTGTTGCATAAACCTCCATCTGGCCTTCAGACTTGCTCCAAGTCTTGCTGTCATTCCCTTTGATGACTTTGAAGAAGCAGTTTCCATGAATCATGTAGCCAAGGGAACTGAATGCTGCTGACAGCCATGGAAACTGGGAAGTGCATCTTTCCCTCGCTGAGTCTCAGATGAGAACCCAGCTGTGGACAAGTCATGATTGTAGCCCTCTGTGGTTCCTAGCTCAGCAGTGCCAAGACTCCCCTATCTATAGAAACTATGAGAAAATATATGCATCTCATGTAATACTGTTCAGCTAATAATAATTTGTTATGCAACAGCAGATGAATGCAATATTTATCTCATTTTATAAAATTATGTAGTCAATGTTCAAACATACTTATAAAAACCTCAGTGTAGAAATATGTAGAGTGAAAAGTCCAAGATTTTCTCTGAGTTCTCCTTCTCTACTTTACTCATAAGAGGTAGTAATCCATCCACAATTTGGTACATGTTATTCTATAATAGGTACACATGTAATTAAAAATTATAAATTATACTGTATTCACTATTCTATGGCTTTCTCTTTTTTCATTTAAGTCTTAAACTTTTGTCACATAGTTTGTTCTGTCTTTTTACATGAAGATAATAACCTGTACTTATCTGTATTGTACATATACTCTAATCTGTCTCTACCACTTTAAGTGCTTTATTGTTATAAGGAATGCCTTAGTTAAACCCCAATATTGATCATTATGTACCTTGTATTAAAATATAACTGGAATTTATTTTAATCATATATGATGAGATGACATACATGGAGACAACTACATTGAAAAGAAGAGTTTATTACACAGTTACTATAAGGAAGGAGAGAGTGACATGGCATAGCATGCAGAGACACATGGGGAAGCCAAAGTATTGGTCAGGGAAAACAGGAGAAAACTTTTTTGTTTTGTCTATAATGGTGAGAAGTTGTCAGGTGGGGATGTTCTCTATTGGGTATAAAGTGAAACACAGATTTTGGTGGTTGTGGTTGAAAGGTTTGTAATATGATATATATCATATTACAAAAATTTATATATATATAATTATGTATATTAAAAATGTATAAAAATTATATATATATATATATATATATATATATATATAATTACAAAGACAGAGATGTCATGGATGTAAACAGCTTTTAGTTTGATCCAGGACTTAATGATACCATTTGTCAGTTACAATACCTAGATTGGTCTTTACACACTTGCATATGCTTTGGATTATAATGAATTCCTAGAGGATGGATTGTTCTCTTGGTGAGCTTATTAGTTGATTAAATATCTTGTTGAATGATGTATGGTCTACCAAGTATATAGAACCTTTTATATGCTAAGATACATAAAGTTAAAAGATATATATAGAAATGCAACTTCCCATTTATGAATGTATTTTAAAGAAGTTCCAGGGATACATATGTATATACGTGTATGGGAATTCTGCTTGTCTTCTTTTGTGAGTGAGACTTGCCTGGAGGATAGAGGTAAAAATATTCTTTTTGTATATGCATGTGTGTTGTGTTTAATAATCACAAACTTATTTTTTTTTGTTTTTTGTCGAGGTAGGGTCTCACTTTAGCCCAGGCTGACCTGGAATTCACTATGGAGTCTCAGGGTGGCCTTGAACTCACAGTGATCCTCCTACCTCTGCCTCCCAAGTGCTGGGATTAAAGGCGAGCGCCACCACACCCAGCTACAAACTTATTTTTTGATGAACACTGCCAAATTGCCTTGTAAAATATCACCTTATTAAGATGTTTGGCCAGGTGTGGTGGTACACATCTTTAACCCCAGCACTCGGGAGGCAGAGGTAGGAGGATTGCTATGAGTTTGAGGCCACCCTGAGATTACATAGTGAATTCCAGTTCATCCTGGGCTAGAGCAAAACCCTACCTCGAAAAAACAAACAAACAAAAACAAAAACAAAAACACACCAAAACTCCAAGATGGTTGGTATACAAATTGTTAACATTAGTGATAAAAATTAATAAATTTAACTACATAACAAATATATGTACATATGTAGAAAAATCTATGTATGGATTAAAATATAGGATTAAGAAATCTCAGTAAGGGGCTGGAGAGATGGCTTGTGGTTAAGGTGTTTGCCTGCAAAACCAAAGGACCCTGATTCCATTTCCCATTTCCCACATAAGGCAGATGCACAAGGTGGCACATGCGCCTGGAGTTTGTTTGCAGCAGTTGAAGGCCCTGATGTGCCCATTCTCTCAAATAAGTAAAATAAATATTTTAAAAATATTTATTTTAGAAAATATTTAATTTAATTTATTTATTTGAGAGAGAGATAGATACAGAAATAGGCAAGGGGAGAGAGAGAGAGAGAGAGAGAATGGGTGTGCCAGGGCCTCCAGCCCTGTAAACGAACTCCAGATGCATGTGCCCCCTTGTGCATATGGCTTATGTGGGTTCTGGGGAATCGAACTGAGGTCCTTTAGCTTTGCAGGCAAGCATCCTAACCTCTAAGCCATCTCTCCAGCCCTGTGAAATACGTGCTTTTTAAAAAAAAATCCCAACAAGCTTTCTAAACTTTGTGGATTCTACTTGTGCTTTTAATTTGTTGAGGCAGCAAGGCCACACGAGGTAAGCTGTACCTTTTACAGAGCTCCCAATGTAACTTAGATACTGGTCTGGAAATTATTTCCAAATCATCTGATTTAATCCTCTTTACAGTTCTGGGAGGTTGACATCATTGCCCTTTGTATTTATAGAGGCAGTAACAGCCTCAGGAAGATCACGTCACCTTCCTGGTAGTAGATCCACCCTTGGATTGCAGGTCTGTGCTTTTATTTCATGTAGAAGGTGCAAGTACTTTATGCAGAAAATATGGAAATTTCATTTTTGTCTGTTTTTCCCTGGGCAGCTCTGCCATTGTACTTGGTTATGTCTAGATTGAGAGGGAATGAGCAGTTTGCCTTAGTCCAAACCCCACTTCCAGTTCTTGGTTATGATCTTTTATCAGGAAAGTTACTTAATTTTTCTAAAACCAAACTTCATCCTTTGTCACATCAAATTTTAAGGACCTCATTGTTTTAAGGACAAAGTGAAGCAGTGTACATAGAACCTTCAGCCCAGGACCTGGTCAGTGTCACCTGCGGCTACCACCTTCATCATTGACATGGAGACTATCATTGTCATAGTTCATCTAGAGATTTGCTTGTTGTTCTTTGACAGTTTTTTTTTTTTTGCTTCTGTAGTAATCTACTAACAACCTATAACACCCCCAAGTCTGCTTATCATTATTTTCAGTTACTAACTTCCCCAAGAAAAACAGATTAATACCCATGCAGAAAAACAGAAATATTCATACCTATGCAGAAAGGTTTTGACTTAATGCTTTCTCTTTCCTTTTTTTGGGGGGGGGGGTAGGGTATCACTCTGGTCCAGGCTAACCTTGAATTAACTATGTAGTCTCAGGGTGTCCTCAAACCCATGGTGATCCTCCTACCTCTGTCTGCTGGGATTAAAGGTGCGCCACCATGCCCGGCTTTTTTTTTTTTTTTTTAAATACAAAGTCTTATGTATTCTGTGCTGGCCTTGAACTCACTATGTAGCTGAGGACCTAAGCTTCTGATCCTCCTGTCTATACCTTCCGGGTGCTAGGATTTCAGGTGATACCACCACACCTGGCTTATATTGTGCTGGGGATCAAACCCAGAACTTCATGATTTATGACTGAGCTAAACACCCAGCCCAAAGGAATGGTGACAGTATTTAGAAAGGCGATTTGTAGGTATCTCCATTCAAGTAATTTAGCAACTCCCCTTTTCCAGGGTACGTGGAACACATAGTGCTTTACATTTTTTTCACACCACACATATGAAGCTGCCTAGGCAATAGACTTTAATTCATGTCATTTCTATGTTCTTTTTTGTTTGTTTCAAGGAAGAGTATCACTCCAGCCCAGGCTGACCTGGCACTCACTCTATGGTCCCAGGCAGATCTTGAACTCACAGCTATCCTCCTACCTCTGCCTCCCGGATTAAAAGTGCACTGGGATTAAAGGTGCGCCACCATGCTGGCCCATTTCTGTATTCTTTACATATCAATGCCACAGACAGCACTGAGGTAATAGGTTGGATTCTTCTCTTTAAATTCTGTGAAAAATGTTTTGAAGCTTCTTTTTAGTGGCTTATTAGTTGCATGACATTTTAATGTGCTAAAATGTTATCTGATAGTTTGTCTCCAAAATACAGTTAGATGCTGAAATAGGGAAAGATGAAAAAGAATGTAGCTCACTTGGTAGTGTGCCAGCCTAGCATGCAAGGAGCCCTGAGTTCCACCACCAGCATTGCAAAAATAGTACTCGATGGTGCATGCCTGAAATCCCAGTACTTAGGAGGTGGAGGCCAGAGGATCCGGAATTCTCAGCTACCTTGTGAGTTGGAGGCCAGCTTTAGGTACATGAAACTTTTCTCAAACACCATTACAGCCAACCTCCCAAGCAACATTCAGTATTACTTATTGTTATTGAAGATTTAGTGTAAAGTTAGGAATTACTATTTCTGATTTTTTAGAATAAAAAATACTTATGTATGTATGAAAGTAAATCACTCCAGGAAAATGTAATATATTACTTAAATTCTGTCTATTAAAAATTCAAAAAACAAAAGTCCAGAGTTAGGAAAGTGAAAAGGAGAAAGGTTGAATTGATCTTGGTCTTTAAATACTGCTCCCAGTGGTGAGCACATTGTCTCTGCTCATTTTAGATGAATTTCCTGATGAGAAGAATACCTTCATTTAGAGTTTTTAGGTACCATTTTATAAGTATAGATTTAAAAAAAAATTCTAGGCATGTAGAGACAATGATGACTTGTGGATTATTTTTAAACCATATCAAATTTAAGCTAATTTTATATAAATTAGAATTTATCTTTTAACTTTTATTGGTTCAACTAAATAATAATGTGTTCATACTTATAAGAAAGGCCTTGGAGAATAATTACCCTGTTTAAGTGATTATAGAGGACTATAACGTTTGCATCTTTGCTTTCATGAGGTTTCACCACAGCTTATTTGGTGGCAGCTTTTAGTTTGGAAGGAGGGATCTAGTCATTGTCTCGTCCTTATGGAAACTGTGATTTGCTTTACAATGATCCCCCTTGTGATGTGGTTTCCCAGCAATGCATTGTGGCAGAAAGCTGATATTCTGCATGCTCTTTAAAAGGTCTCCCAAGGTAGCTCGTTTTTTTCCTTTCCTTGTGCAGTTGAAGAATGGCGCCAGCAGATGGTGATCAAGTATAATGAAAACATGCTAGTGGTTGATGCTATTATCTGTGTGAAAACGTGTTTATTTTATTTTTATTTTAACTACTGATTTGATTTTTTTTCAGTTTGTGTACTCCAAAATTATAATAGAAATATTTTACTTTGTAAAGCTCTATATTATAAGTAAATGACTCTGTATGGTTCCTGTTCCTGATTGTTGAATGTATTGGGCAGGGAACCAATCAATATTTTTCTTGGTAGGGAATCTATTTTCTGTTGGCATAAATGTGGTTAGGATTTCACATAGTGAACCATTCCTAAATATTACTCATAATAGTGTGTTCATTGAAGAATACCCCTCAGGTTTGGACAAAGATAGATTTTACAGTAGCAGAAGCCAACAGAATTTTCTTACAGTGGTGATGTTCTTCCTATAGCTATGTTCTCTGTGTTATCTACCTTGCTTGTTGAGTACTTGAAAGGTAGCAGGAATGACCGAGAAACTTACTTTACTTTCTCATCAATTTCAATAGCCACATGTGATTACTGATCACGTTGTGAACACTACAGCCCCAGATATTGGTCCTCTGCTGAACTATGGAAAAAGACCTACTAGGCTTAGAGCTGCTGGCCTGTTGTGTGTCTAGGTGGGGAAATATGGAGGCTGTGATTACTAGGAATGGAATGTAAACTGGCCTGCCACAGGAGAGACCTCTTTTGTGTGTCCTGTGTAGTTCATGGGCGTCTTTTCTTGATGGTCTCCCATGGGTTAGTAACATCTAGTTGCTCTTGTGCTGGTCACTGTGGCTTCATAAGCTCTCTCTAACACAGAAGAAACTTAATCTTTTTCATCTGTTTGTTTAGGTAGGACATTTAGGATGGCTTAAACCTGAATAATTTGATATCTAATATGCTTTTTAAATTTCTTAACCTGGACCTCTGAATGTCACTCTGATGTTAAAACAAGAACTCAGTAAATCATTGTGTTCACACACTGAAAACCACTTTGTTCCTCACTAACTCTCAACATTAATGTGCTAATTCAATATAGTCTTAGGTATTTACCAAGGCCAGGCCATGTGGCAGCAGTTTGTAACTGAGATATAATAGCTTTGAAAATAATGTTCCGAAATCACCTTTTCAGTCTCACATTTTTTCCCATTCATTCAGATTTTTCACAAATTTAGTCTCATTTTTCTTTTTCTTTCTTTTTAGTCAACAAAGCTTTATAATTAAATCCTTTTTTAAACACACGCATGTTTCTTTTTTGTTACATATTGAACAATTTTGATTTTTCTTCTAATAGTGAAAAAGATAACAGTAAATGTATACATTATACTATAAAATTTAATTTTCAAGGAATTAAAATCCTGAGTATTGATTTAAATTACACATTTAGATAAACATAGTGTGTATATTTGTTTTTTAATTAAATGTATTAAAGTAGGCAGTAGAAAATATGAAGTTTTAAAATGCCTATGGATTCATATCATGTTCTGATTTTGCTAGCCATCTCAGTTTTTAAAAAATTCCCCTTTTTCTCTTGAAAAGTTAAAATAATTATGTATGAATCATTGGTAATTACATTTTATTATTTGCTACTTTACTGTTATTACATTTTTTTGCTATTTATTTTGTGTTTTGCAAAAATACTTAGCAGCGCATCCAAGGAAGACTGTTCTGCAGATGGTACGTAACAGTGGTAACCGGCTACTCAGGTAAATGTAAAGTCAGAAGCAGTACTCACTTTAGCTATTTGACCACATGTAATTTCAGCATATTATATGACTTTTACAACAAAACCATATACCTTGATTTTAACAAATGTGTAAAATGCACGTGTACTAAAAGCTTAAAGAGCTTTGACAAATAACCTCTGTCTGTTTCAAACCCCGGTACCCTTCTACGGCCCTTGCTTCCCTTCTTGGAGAGGAAACTGCTTTGCTATTTCCATGGCAGCGCTTTCTTTGCTTCTACCTCAACTTTCTTCTTTTTTCTCTTCTCTTTCCCTTCCTCACCTCCTCATTCTCCTTGTCTTCTCATACTGAGTGTATTGAGATTCGTTTCTTCATATTTTTCAAATTCATCGTCTGACCTGGAATTCACTATGTAGTCTCAGGGTGGTCTTGAACTCACAGCACTCCTCCTACCTCTGCCTCTCAAGTGCTGGGATTCAAGGTGTGTGCGACTGTACCCGGCCTTATGGTAAACTTTTAAAACCAAAGTTTGATGTACGTATAGCAGGGCCCACAAACCATAATATATGTACAGCAAAACACATCAGATTATAAAGTTGGATGATTTTAAAACATGAAAATATACATGAATCACCTTACAGATCAAGATAGAGAATATGACCAGCTCTTGAGATCTCTCTCTCCCTCCCTCTTGCTTCCAGTCATTGTTCACCCTTTACCCAAATACCTTTCCATATTATTTTTGTATAGATAAGTTTTAACTAATTTTGATGCTTATGAAGTATGTTTACTTTAGTAATATTGCTTCATGGGAGTGAGCTATGTTCTTGCATTTAGAAATAGAATTTTTTGGTGTGTGTATGTATGTGCCTGTTAATGTGGATGGCACTGTGTGAATGAATGACTGTGGGCATGCAGAGCCACAGTGTGCATGTGGAGGTCAGAGGACAGTTTTTGGGTGTCAGTTCTTGCCTTCCATCTTATTTGAAGTAGGGTCTCTTATTCCCTACTGTTTGCCAGGCTAGTTGGACACAAGGCATTTTGGGTGATTCTCCCATTTCTGCCTCTTTAGATGCACACTGGATTACAGACACTAGTGCTATAGCGTCTGATTCTATGTGGGTTCACGGGATCCAAATTCGGGTACTCAGCCTTGAGTTTCAAGTACTTTATCCATTATAGCATCTTTCTGACCCAGAAATAACTTTGTTTTACCATGTGAATGCATCACACCTTGCATGTATGATACACACACATATATGTATGTATCTGCATGTATTCATTCTATTTATTAGACTTTTGGTGCTGGAGGATTAACCCCGCATCTTTATAAGTGCTAGGCATATGCTTTACCATTGAGCTACCCATCTAGCTGCTATAGGTGTTCTTTATAAGTTTTTTTATAGTGTAACTTTAAAAAAATTATTTACTTGAGAGAGAGAGAAATAGGTGAAGAGGGAGGGAAGGAGAGAGAGAGATAGAGAGAGAGAGAGAGAGAGAGAGAGAGAGAGAGAGAATGGGCACACCAGGGCCTCCAACAGCTGCAAATAAACTCCAGATGCACGAGCCACCCTATGCATCTGGCTTACGTGGGTCCTGGGGAATTGAACCTGGGTCCATTGGCTTTGTAGGCAAGCACCTTAACCACTAAGCCATTTCTCCAGCCCTAGTGTAACTTTTTTGTTTCTCTTGGGTAGATATTTGGAAGTAGCTTGTTTTATGTGCAATTTTAACTTTAAAAATTGCTATTTTTTTTTCCAAATTGCCTGGCCCATTTTATATCCCCATTGGCAGTTTATATAAATATTCTAGTTTCTTTAAATTCTTATCACATCTTGGTATTTTCAGTGGTTTGATTTCAAAGGGCCTGTAGTGATGTCTCATTGTGGCTTTCATTTGAATTTGATGGATAATGATAGCATCTCATGTGCTTGTGGGACACCATTGGCAGTGATTTTGTGCTAGAGATTGAATGTAGGTCCATGTATGTGCTGCATATAGTGATGTTGCTGATATAATTTTCTCCAAAGCCTTGTAGATATCCTGTGCCTTCTTTTGGGGTTTAGTCTATTAGAAAAAAGCCCTATCCAGTCTCTTTGAGAGGTATGTCACTTTTACCTTGAGCTGTATCTCAGAGGACTTGAGAAGAAAAATATCAGAAAGGTGTCCAGAGGCCCTGTTGTTTGATTGAGGGGCTCTGTGAGGCTCACTTTTTAATTTGTTTAAAGGGCACTGTGTATGAATGCATAGTGCCACATGATGTATCTCCTTTTATCTTTTCAATCTTAACCAAAAGGTTTTACACTTAGAACTCTGGCTTTATTTCTAGGCATGGCTCAAATCTTGCTTGAATGACATTTCTTAATTTAATGTCTTTTTCTGTTTACAGAGGCTGGGAAATTTTAAAACCACAAAGTCATGGTTCCATTAAATTTTTTTAAATCATTTATTTAGTTATGAGAAAGAGAAAGAAAGCAAGAAAAAGAAAAAAAGAAGAAGATAGAGAGACAGAGAGAATGGGTACACCAGGGCCTCTAGCCACTGCAAACATATTCCAGATACATATACCAATTTGTGCATCTGGTTTACATGGACACTGGGGAATCAAACCTGGGTCCTTAGGCTTTTCATGCAAGCATTTTAATCACTGACTTATCTCTCTATCCCATGGTTCCATTTTTTAAAAAAAACCCTCTGGTCAACTAATAGTCTTCTTTTCAATTTATAAGCAACAGAAAATACTTAGCTTATAAATCTTTATCACATGTCCACCTCACAATATATGTAGTTAACATATTAAAGTGATGGTATTATTTTCTACTTGAAAACAAAAGGATCCTTTTTTCAGTTTTCAATAAAATATTTCTCACTTCTCTTTTCTCCCCCTATCTGGCAACATCCTCAGACTTCATATTTCTACCAATATCTTCCAATTAATGTCTTTACCACAACTCACAATGTTTATTTTCTTTGTCGACTAGTTAGTTGTAGAGATACTTTCACAGTTTTAGGCTGAACCTCACCTCTAGGTAACAAAATATGCATTAGCTTAAAGTAATAGAAATTGCTGCATTGAAAATTACTTCATATATTAGCAGCTTAAAACAACAAATATTTTAAGATTTTTTTCATGTAAGTATTTCTAATATTTCTCTCAGCTGAGTCTTGTGTACATTTTCATTTCAAGGTACAGCCAAAATATTTACTGGGAATATAGTCCCAATTGAAGTCCTTATTTGGGGAGAATCTATTTTTATTCCCTCTCATGTGGCTGAGGATTCAGTTCTTTGTTGGATATTGGCCTGTGGGCTTCCATCCTTGCTCGCAGTTATTCAAGGCTCCTGTGGCTTATTGTGGAAAAGATAGGCTATCATGTTGGCCAGATTTTGTGTATTAGAAGTCCGTCCCCAGGTCTAGTCTGTAATCAGGGAAATGTATAACACATTGATATGAATAGCAAGAGTGGAGGAATATTGGAGCTGTCTTTGATGTTGTCTAACACCTACCTACAGCAAATTCTTTTTAGTATTCTATTTTACAGAATCCAAAAATAGCTACAAAGACATGACTAGAAGGATTAAACTGGAATAATATAAAATATTCAATGAATACAACAGAAAGCAAAGAAGAAAGAAATGAGCCAAAAACATGATGGGAACAAAACTATTAGTAAAATGACTGACTAAATATTGGAGCCATATCAATGATTGCATTAAATATACATAAACTTAGCACTTCAGTGAAAAGGCAGTGACTATTAGATTGGATAAAACAATAATCAAATTAGTATTTCTAAGAGACATACTATAAATACAAAGATAAGGAAGATGAAAGACACAAAGGGATGTACTGTGGAAAAAAATTAACCTGAGAAAGGTGAATGCCTATTTTAAACATCAGATAAAATATCCATTTAAACAAGATACATTAAAAGTGACAGATACAGGGCTGGAAGGATGGCTTAGTGGGTAAGGCATTTGCCTGCAAAGCCAAAGAACCCAGGTTCGATTCCCCAGGACCCATGTTAGCCAGATGCACAAGGGGACACATGCGTCTGGAGTTCATCTGCACAGGCTGGAGGCCCTGGTACGCCCATTATCTCTCTCTCTGTCAAATAAATAAATAAATAAAGATAAAATATTTAAAAAGTGACAAATACAGACATTTCGTAGTGGTAAAATAGTCAAATATCACAATATAATAATTATAAACTTATGCAGCTTCAAGTAACAGAGATTCCAAACTGTATGAAGCAAAGCCTAGCAGAACTAAAAAGAGAAATAAACAAATACATGCATGTTACTGTAGATCTTATTACTCCTTTCTTGGAATTGATGGAACAAATAGACCAAAAAAAATATAAATGAGTATAGACGATTCGAATATTCTGAAGTACCATAATCTGACACCTTCAAAACACCTTATCTCCTCACAGTTACAGAACACACATTCATATTTCTGTCTGTGTGTCTGTCTCTGTCACATGTGTCTGAGTTTAGGCAATAAAAATTGATTTTGCACTGTTCTAAAGGCCAAAAATTCCCAGTAGAACACAGATTGTTTTAAGTGTACATGGAAAATTTATGCAGATAGGTTATTTCTGAAACATAACTCTCCAGTGGTCTCTAAAGATTGTGTGAATATATTTTCTGACCTCACTGGACTTGAGTAAAAAATCAACAATAATGGTACAATTGGAAAATCCTTCAAAGGTTTCTAAGTTAGGAAAACTCACTTTGTAATCCACAGGTCCAGGAATAAATTGTAAGGGAATTCAGAAAGAGTTCTGTATCAACTGAGAAAGTGTAAGAGCTGAGCATCTGTGGCTGAAGCTAATGCAATGCTTCTTGGGAAATTCCAGTTTTTAGTGATGCCATAAGATCTAAACCAAAGACTGAAGCCTTTGGAAATGTGAAAAGTGGGATCTCAGTGGACTCAGCATCAGAAGAAGAAGAAAATAAAATAGAAGTGGAAGTTGATGCAACAGAGAACAGTAGAGAAAAGTCAGTGGAAAGCAGCAGTGATCTTTTTGAAAGGGAAATAAAATTGATAAATCCTAATTAGATGAACCAAATAAAAGAATCATATGGAGACATGGCAAATATAAAACTTGTAATATTGTAATTTTGGTTCATAACTGTATTTCTGACTAATTTTTATGTGTGTGTATGTGTTCATGTGTAAGAACACTTATGTATAGTTTCATATGTGCAGGCCAGAGGTTTATGATAGGGATTTTCTTCAATTGCTTTCCACCTTTTATTTATTTATTTATTTATTTGTTTGTTTTAAATATTTTTATTTATTTGAAAGGAGAGAGGTAAAATGAGGACAAATGTGGGCATACCAGGACCTCTTCCCACTGCAAACAAATTCCAGATATGTGCAGCACTTTGTGCATATGGTGTGGGTACTGGGAAACCAAACTCAGGCCATTAAACTTTGCAAATAAGTGCCTTTAGCCACTGAGCAATGTCTTCAGCCCCACCTTTTTTTAAAGCCAGGATTTCATGCTGAACCAGCTAGACTATTTGGCCAGCAAGCTCCAGGGATCTCTCTATCTTCACTGTTCCAGAACTGGGTGTATAGGTATGTACTGCTCACCTGGATTTATGGGGTGATGAGGATCTGAACTTAGGTCCTTATGCTTGTACAGCAAGCACTTTATCAATTCAGCCATCTCCCCAGCCCCTCTGCTTTTAATTTTATTGGGTTAGAATGATAGTTGCATAGCATAGTTATACTGGTACACAATGTAGGTGATGTAAAATGAGGAGAAAGCTGGTGCTTTAATGGAATAGATTTTGTGAATGTGATTGAAGTTCATAATATATTATTACAACTTTAGGATTTTAAAAATTTCATCTGTGTTGTATTTACAAAGAATATCTATAGAATAGGAACAAAAGGCAATGAGAATGGCATAAAACATATTTCTACAAAAATCAACTAAATAGAAAAGGAAGGCAGTAAAGGAAGAAAAGAGGATGAATAAAGTTTGAGAGATGTTGGACTTTCCACCCCAACAAAATGAAAATAGTAAGTCCTTCCCTGCTAGCAGTTACATTAAATGTAAATGGATTAAATTCTCCCAATCAAAAGACATCAATTAGTAAAATATATTCATAAAAGGGATCCAATGTATACTATCTACAGAAGACCTTATATCTAAGGATGTACATAATTGAAAGGAAAAGGATGAATGACAATTCAATATGGAAATAGTAGTTAAAAGAAAACAGGTCTGACTATACTAATATCAGAAATAGTGGACTTTAAGTTAAAACAACTTATTAAAAACTTATGTACATCAAATATCAGAACTCATAAATAGGTAAGTGAGCATTATAGAATAGAAGGGAGAAATACAAAAATATTTGATGAGTTTAGTACCCCACTTTCCAAAGTAGAATAATGAGGAGCTGAGGTGATTGCCTAGTAGTTAAAGGTGCTTGCTTTCAAGCCTGGTGACCCGAGTTTGAGCCTCCTCAACACCCACAGTAAAGCCAGATACAAAGTGGTACATGCATCTGTAAACCCCAATGTGCCTATGGTAATGGAAGGCAGAGCCAGGAAAATCTAGGAGCTCGCAAGCAGGAGTGGCAAAGCCATATGAGAGATTCTGTCTTAAAAGAAAGTGGAAGGAGAGAAAAACACTTGATGTTATGTGTGCTGAGGTTCACATTTGCCTTCCACCCACACACGTATCACACACACATGCACATACATTCCTAAATAAATTATTTTAAAAAGTGGAATAACAAAAACCAAAAAAAAAAAAAAAAACAAAAAACAAAACAAAACAAAACAAAAAAGCCGGGCATGGTGGCTCACACCTTTAATCCCAGCACTTGGGAGGCAGAGGTAGGAGGATCACCATGAGTTCGAGGCCACCCTGAGACTACATAGTGAATTCCAGGTCAGCCTGAGCTAGAGTGAGACCCTACCTCGAAAAACCAAAAAAAAAAAAAAAAAAAAAAAAGAAAAGAAAAGTGGAATAACAAGATCAATAAAGAAATAATTGAAAACAGATACAATACTGTAGGTCATTGGACATAATGGATATATACAGGGCACTCCAGCTAATAGCAATGAATACATAATTTCCTCAAGTCCACATAGAACATTATATGTAAGGCCTCAGAACAAATCTCAGTAATTTTAAGAAGACTGAAATAACATCAAATATTTTTTCCTATCACAATGAAAAGAAATTTAAAATTAATAGCAGAAACACAAGTAGAAAGTCCACAAATGTGAAAGTTAACTAACATAGACTCAAATAACTATAGATAAAAGAAGAAATCACAAAGGCAATTAAAATATTTTCAGATAAATGAAAGCAAAAATACAATATAAAATGCATAGGGTCCAGTGAAAGCAGTACAAAGGGGGAAATTTATAGTTGTAAGGGCATACAATGAAGAAGAAACCCCCAAATCAACAGCCTAGACCCATGCTTTTTGGAACTAGAAAAAGAACTAACCCAAAGCCACTTATATTAAAGATTAGAGCAGAAGTAACCAAGCCTGAGTGTAGAAAAACAGTAGAGAAAATGAATAAAAACAATCAAGTGTGGTTTTTTTTTTTTTTTTCCTGGTGGGGTGGAAGAGGGGAGATTAAGAATCTTTAGCTAGAAGAACTAAGAAAAAAGTTAAAGCAAATCAGAAATGAAGGAGGGGCCATCATAACCAATTTTACTAAAGTATAGATGATTCTAAGACAGTGCTATGAACAAGCATATGACAATCTGCAGGAATCAAAAATCCTCCATCTGGAGGCTGGGGAGATGGCTCAGTGATTAAAGATACTTGCTTGCAATGCCTACTGGTCCTTATTCAATTCGGCGGCCACCCATGTAAAGTGAGACATAAAACTTGGCACACACATAAGGAACCAGGAAAAAGTAAACCATACTCAAATACTAGTTAATGCAAGAGCATAAAGGAAGAACCAGAAGCACTACAAAACAAGAAGAATGGCAAAAATGCACACCTTTCAATAATAATTCTTAATACCAACAGCCTCAATGTCTCAACTAAAAGACACAGGTTTGCAGACTGGGTTAAAAATAAAAAAGCAGGATCCTTCTATTTGTTGCCTCCAAGAAACCCACATTTCCATAAAATATGATACTATCTTGGGGTAAAAAGTTGGAAAATGGTATTTCAAGCAAATGGGCCTAGAAAACAAGCAGGTGTCACTATCTCAATATCTGACAGGGTTGACTTCAAACCAACATTAGTTACGAAAGATAAAGAAGGTCACTTTATATTGATTAAACGAACACTCCAACAGGAGGACATTATAATCCTAAGCATATATCCACCTAATATGCGGGCTCCCAATTTCATCAAACTGTTAGAATTAAGGTCACAGATAGCACCAAACACAGTTGTAGTGGGTGACTTCAACACCCCACTGTCATCAATTAATGGTCATCCCGGCAAAATATAAGAAGCATCTGGATTTAATGAGGCCATAGAACAAATGGACCTAACAGATATCTACAGAACATTTCACCCAAATGCCACAGAATACACATTCTTTTCAGCAGCACATGGAACATTCTCTAAAATAGACCATATATTAAGACACAAAGCAAGCCTTAACAAATACAGGAAAATTGAAATAATTCCTTGCACTTTGTCTAATCACAATGGGATTAAACTACAAATCAACATCAAGAAAAGCTATAGAGCATACACAAAATCATGGAAACTAAACACTATACTAGTAAATGATGAATAGGTCACCTAAAAAATCAAGAAGTAAATTAAAAAATTATAGGATCAAATGATTATGCGAACACAATATACCAAAACCTTTGGGACATAATGCAGATAGTCCTAAGAGGGAAATTTATAGCTGTAAGTGTCTATATTAAGAAATTAGAAAGGTCACAAGTAAACAGCTTAATGCTCCACCTTATGGCCTTGGAAAAAGAAGAACAAGGCAAACCAAAAATCAGTAGATGGGTGTCAAGGCACTGCCAGACACAGGCTGGAGCCTTCAGGGAAGGGGCCTGAGCTTCCAGGCATGGCTAAGGACCCCCAGGCTACAGGAGGCCACTCCCTCTCCAAGCCCAGCATACCTGAATTTAGGCTTTGCCCATAGCCCTGTAACCTTTGGCCAGTTGCCTAGGAAACTCCTTATCAGCCTTCACATAGCCCATCCTCCTGAGATCACCTGACTCTTCCTTCCCCTGCCATTGCCTAGTGCTAGAATGAATGTACCCATATGCTAATTAGGCATCAAAAATGAACTTGGTACTCCAATCCCCTTAGAGTCCTCCTCTCCACCCTCAGATGCTTATAAACCCATTTCACTGACAATAAACTGAGAGCTGTTCACCGAGACTCCTCCCAAAAGTCCTTTACTTTCATGTGCTCACCCACCCCGGTTGCCTGGGTACCTTTGGGGGGATCATAGTTGGCCACCAGAGCAAGGACCCAGGAACCCACAGCTGGTGAAGAAATAATAAAGATTAGTGCAAGAAGGCTCTTTGGCACAATGGGTAGTGCATTGGACTTCAAGAGGTTGAAGATTAGGGCAGAAACTAATGAAATAGGACCCGCCCCCCCCCCAAAAAAAAAATACAAAGAATCAATGAAACAAAGAGTTGGTTCTTTGAAAGGATAAACAAAATTGATAAGCCCTTAGCAAATCTTACCAAAAGAAAGAAAGAAGAGACACAATATAATTAGAGATGAAAAGGCACCATTATAACAGATATCAGTGAAATTCAGAAAATCATAAAGCCATCCTTTAAGAATATATACTAAGTTTGAAAATCTGAAAGAACTGGATGATTTCCTTGATTTATATGACCTAACAAAATTAAGACGAGATTAACCACTTAAATAGACCTATAACAAGTACGGAGATTCAAGTAGTTATAAAAAGTCTGAAAAAAAGTCAGGATCAAACTGATTCACATGTGAATTTTACCAGTCCTTCATGGAAGGACTAAAACCAATGCTTCTCAAACTTTTCCATAAAATAGAAAAGGAAGGAATTCTTCCTTCTATGAAGCCAGCATCACCCTGATATCAAAACCACACAAAGACAGAACAAAAAAGGAGAACTACAAATCAATCTCCCTCATGAACATAGATGCAAAAATTCTGAACAAGATATTGGCAAACAGAAAACAAGAATATATTACAAATATCATTCACCTCAACCAAGTAGGCTTTATCCAGAGATGCAGGGATGGTTCAACATATGCAAATTGATAAAAGAAACACAGTATGTAAATGGACTGAAGGAAAAAAATCACACGATCATCTGAATAGATGTAGAAGCATTTGACAAAATCCAACACCTCTTCATGATAAAAGTCCTATAGAAACTGGGAATAGAAGGAACATATCTCAACATAATAAAGGCTATTTATGACAAACCTACAGCTAACATAATATAAAATGGGGAAAAAGTTGAAACTTTTCCACTAAAGTCAGGAACAAAACAAGGATGTCCACTGTTCCCACTTTTACTTAATATAGTACTGGAAGTCTTAGCTATGGCAATAAAGCAAGAGACACACATAAAAGGGACACAAATTGGAAAGGAAGAATAACATTATCACTATTTGCAGATGATATGATTCTATACAGAAAGGACCTTAAAGATTAAGAGCAAACTACCAGAGCTGATAAACACTTTTAACCACAAAGCAGGATACAAAATAAACACACAGAAATCAGTAGCTTTCCTATACACTAACAACAAAAATGCAGTGGATGAAATCAGTGAATCACTCCCATTCACAATTGCCTCAAAAAATTAAAGTACCTTGGAATGAACCTAACAAAGGAGGTGAAGTATCTCTACAATGAAAACTAATCCCATGTTCTTGGATTGGAATAATCAATATTGTGAGAGTGTTAATCTTACCAAAAACATTCTACATATTTAATGCAATTCCCATCAAAATTCCAATGGCATTCTTCACGGAAATAGAGAAAACAATCCTAAAATTCATTTGGTAGCACAAGAATCCATGAATATCCAAAACAATTTTGAGCAACGAAAATAAGGCTTGTGGTATCACCATACCTGATTGTAATCTATATTACAGAGCCATAGTAACAAAAACAGCATAGCACTGGCACAAAAACAGACACGTAGATCAATGAGACAGAATAGAGGATCCAGATGTAAGTTTGGGCAACTACAGCCACTTGGTCCGACAAAAATGCCAAAAATACTCATTGGAGAAAAAACAGCCTCTTCTACAAATGGTGCTAGGAACACTGGATATCTATATGTAAAAGGATGAAAATAGATCCTTATCTCTCTCTATGCACAAGAATTAAGTCCAAATGGACCAAAGGCCTTAATATCAGACCTGAAACTCTGAAGCTGCTGCAGGAAAAAGTAAGGGAAACCCTTCAACATATTGGTAGGCAACAACTTTTTGAATATTAACCCAGTGGCTCAGGAAATAAAACCACTAATCAGCCTCTGGGACCTCATGAAATTACAAAGCTTTTGTACAGCAGAGGACACTGAATAGAGCAAAGAGGTAACCTACGTGATGGGAGAAAATCTTTGCCAGCTATACATCTGACAGAGTACTAATGTCCAGGATATACAAAGAACTTAAAAAACTAAATAATAAGAAATCAAACAACCCAATTAAAAGATGGGCTAAGGAACTAAATAGTTCTCAAAAGAAGAAATACAGATGATATATAAACATCTAAAAATGTTCTACATCCTTAGCCATTAGGGAAATACAAATTAAAACTACTTTGAGATTCCATCTCACTCCTGTCAGAATGGATATCAAGAAAACAAATGACAATAAATACTGGTCAGGATGCATAAACGAGGAGCCCTTCTACACTGTTGGTGGGAATTTAATCTGATATAGCCATTGTGGAAATCAGTTTTTACCTGAGACAGGTAAAAATAGATTTACCATATGACTCAGCTATACCACTCCTAGGCATACATCCAAGGGACTCATTGTACTTCCTTAGAGATACTTGCATGTCCATGTTTATTGCCAGTCTATTCACAATAGCTAGGAAATGGAGCTAGCCTAGATGTCCCTCAACTGATGAATGGATGATGAAGATGTGGTACATTTATATAATGGAGTTCTATTCAGCAGTAAAGAAAAATGAAGTTATGAAATTTGCAGGGCAATGGATGAACCTGGAAAGGATTATACTTAGTGAGGTAACCCAGGCCTAGAAAGCCAAGTGCTTCATGTTCTCTCTCATATGTAGATCCAAGCTACAAATGTTTGGACTTGTATATGAGTTGGAATAAAACTCGGTAGCAGAGGCTAGTAAGCTAGAAAGGGGCTATAAGGGAGGGGGCAGAGGGAAGACTTAAGTAGGTAGTATGTGGAAGGAGGAAAAGATGATGACATCAAAATGAAAGCGAGACTGATTGAGAGGGGGAGGGGATATGATGGAGAGTAGAGTTGTGAAAGGGAAAGTGGGAGGGAGTGAATTATCATGGTTTATTGTCTATAATTATGGAAATTGTGAATAATAAATAAAATAGTGGCAGCCAGGTGTGGTGGCACATGCCTTTAATCCCAGCACTTGAGAGGCAGATGTAGGAGGATTGCTGAGAGTTCGAGGCTACCTTGAAACTACAGAGTGAATTCCAAGTCAGCCTGCGCTAGAGTGAGACCCTACCTTGAAAAACACGCAAACAAAAAAAACAGTGGCACAAATGTTTGCCCTTTGTAGTGGCAAGAGAACCTGGCCTGCATGCATATGTGTATTAAGTAAAAAAATAATAAAAATAAATAAGTGAAAGTTTTCCAACATAGAAAAGTCCAGTCACTGCTGAATCCTACCAAACACTTAAAGAAGAAGGAACACCAATCTTTCCTCAAACTTTTCTAAGTACCTGAAGCAGAGGACCACTCACATTCATCATGTGAGGCCAGCCACAGAAAAGCCACAGGACACTGCAGCGGAGTAATGGATTATATAACGTGAAACATTGAAAGCCACAGGATTTTTAAAGGCTTTATACTTGCTTCATTTGCAAGCTAGTTAGACCAAAAACCGACTCTCAAGTTCCTACAAACAGGCAGCAGGTGAAGAACACCCACTACATAGCACAAGGCAAATTATTTTTTACTGTAAAAGATCACTTAGAAAATAAAGCCAGGAGCCTGAAGCAAGTAGGTATGAGCCATTCCCCCAAGCAGCACTAAGACAAATCAAGAGCAGGTACCAGCCTGGGTGGGTTTCAGATTAGGATTATCCCTGCACTGTGCCTCTTACCTTCCCTGCTTTGTGAACAGCAAAGCTCATTGTGCTTTTCCAGCGGCCTTTTCTCACCACTCTTGTTGGCTGGGGCAGGGCAGAAAGCCTCTTCCTTTAGTTCACAGGTGTTCAGATTGAAGGAGCTACACAGTGGAAGCCTCAGAGAAGCTGGTACCTGATTTCCACTGAATTTATTGAGGTATAATTTATGTCCAATAAAACTATACCAATTTAAAATGTAGTTTGATGAGTTCTGACAAAAGTGTACACCTGTGTAACCACCACAGAGAGACTATTTCCATCACATGTCGCTGCATGCATTATAATCCACTCCATTAGGCAAATTTCCTTGAGACAGATTTTCTGTTTCGTTCTAGTGATCAGGATGTTATGTACATATGTATACATTGCATATACATGACAAGAATCCTCATGATTCTTAGAAGGCTCACATCTCCAGAGTGCTTAGAATCAGAAGCCTTCGTATTTCTCAGAGCCATGAGGCACTGAGACTCTCTGAGTCCTCTCTGAGTCCTTTCTGTTTTCTGTATTCTTTTGTAAGTCAGGGTCTTATGTAGACCAGGCTGGCCTCAGACTCACTGTGTAGCCAAGGCTGGCCTGAACTCCTGATCCTTCTGCTCTCTCTCTTAAGTGCTGGGGTTCCAGGCAAGTGCCACTAAGCCTGTTCTTCTGAGGTCTTCATAAAGGGGTTTATGTATTAATCCTTGGAGTTTTGACTTGGAATTCACATTTTACTAGTAAAACCCTTGGATTTGGTCATTGTTCTTAGATTATTTCTTGCTGTCAGGATCCTTTGCTGGTATGTGCAGCTGAGAGTGAAAAATAATTTGTTTTTTTAAGTGTACCAGTCCTGTGTTGGAAATATGCCTTTAAGCAAGTTCCTGCTTGAAATCAGAACCTTTCTTTCTCATTTCATTTCTGTTTCTACCCTTTCAGTCTCAGCTAAAACAAACCACTTGGCATTTCACTATTTTACCTGGAATTCTCTTTAGCCAATTTTTATACAGATTCATTAACTATATTTTCTATTTTCCACATTACCACAGGTGACACTTGCCAAACTTTCCATCTCCACAAGATATTGGTTGCCTTTCTGTTCAGCTTCAAATAACATTTTCCTCCCTGTCCTCCCAGCTTTCTTCACAGTATCCCTGAGGTCCTTCTAGCCTCTGCCAACTGCCTTTTCTAAACACTGGCACTCTATATTTTAGGTTCTTAGCTACTTAGCCTCTCTAGGAATCAGTTTATTTTATTGATTTATTAATGTGTAACAGCTCATCTTAACACGAATTAAAAGAACAGTGATTTTGTTGTGATTTTTTTTTTTTTTTTGTCTGAAGAGTTGGCTGGATTCATGGGGCCATTGTACTTATTTTGATTTGGCCTGCATTCATTTTGGGACTTGAGAGATCTGTAATGTTGAAAATTGCTCACTCATACACCTGGAACCTTGGTACAGGTTGGGTTTAACTCTGAAGGCTGGGGCTCTCTTTCTTTTCATGTAGTGTCAAAGCTCTCCTTCATCATGTGGCCTTTCTGCATGGCCTCTGCATGTGGTTCTACTCCGGCAGGGTGGCCAGACTTCTTGTATGGCTGCACAGAGTATCTAAATGTGTAAAAAGAGACAGCTTCCAAGCCACCTTAAGGTTTGGACTTGGAATTGGCTGCATTTTGTAAAGTAAAATTCCATCTTGGGATACTCCTCATGGCATGACCCTCACAGATGGTAAGAACAGAATAATTTAGTTACCAAGCCAGCAAAAGCTTGGTTTAGGCCATGGATTTGAGATGATTTCTGTCTCATCCTTTTTCTACAGATGAAGCTTCTTACAAGCCATAGCTATAAGCACTGCTCACCAGCTCTTAGTTTAGTACTTTTTCAAGCCTCTGGTTTCTTGCTTAATTTAACTTTGATCTACTCTTCTCAATGATTTGTAGTTGTTTCTGGATCCAGAGGCAGGCAGACCTTCAGGTTTCATCCTTTTCATAGAATTGCATTTTTATTGTCCTACTGACGGGTCTTGGATTTTTTTTTCCCCTTAGGTAGGATCTCACTTTAGCCCAGGCAGATTCCAGGCTGCCCTTGGACTTACAGTGAACCTCTGCCTACTGAGTGCTGGGATTAAAGGTGTGTGCCACCACTCCTGGCGCTTGCATCATCATCATCATCATCATCATTATTATTATTATCCGAGGTAGTGTTTCACTCTAGCTCAGGCTGACCTGGAATTCACTATGTGGTTTCAGGGTGGCCTTGAACTCATGGAGATCCTCCTACCTCTGCCTCCTGAGTGCTGGGATTAAAGGTGTGCACTACCATTCCTGGCCTTTGCAGCATTATTATTATTTTTTTATCCTAGGCAAAAGTTGAATGTGAAAGTTGGTCTTGTGGTTCTTTTAAATACAATTTTGATTGACTTTTCAGCACTATGCTTTTATCATGCCCTCAGTTTCTATTTTGCTTCTGCCTTCTAGAATTTATATTACCTCATTGTTGAGTCATATTGCAATTTTGATAATAGATTGCTTTGGAAGTATGAACATTTTAACAGTATTACTTTTCTAGTTCATGAACATGGGATGCCTTTTTATTTGTGTTATCTTCAATGTCTTTCATATTTTATTATTATTACTATTTTTTAATATCTTTATTTGCTTGAGAGAGAGAGAGAGAGAGAGAGAGAGAGAGACTGAGAATGGGCGCACCAGGGCATTTGGCCACTGCAAAAAACTCCATCCAGACGCATGTGCCACCTTTGCATCTGGTTTATGTGGGTTCTGGGGAATTGAACCTGGGTCCTTTGGCTTTGTAGGCAAGTGCCTTAACCACTAAGGCATCTTTTCAGCCCTATTTTATTATTTTTGATACTATTTAAAGTTTTCATTTCAATTTCTTCCTTCCCTTTCTTCCTACCTTTTTCATGTCCTCCTTTTCTTTCTAGGTTTTATATATCCTATGCTGGCCTTGAACTTGCTATGTAATAGAAGGTGACCTTGAACCCATAATCCTCTTTCCTTTTCCAAGTGCTGGAATTACATGTGGCCTGCTAATAAGTTTTATTGATGTATTTTCAGATAACATATTGTTGGTTAATGCAACTACATTGGTTTTTGTGTTACTGGTTTTGTATCCTGAAACTACTGAGTTCATTTATTCATTCTGTTAATATTTTGTTAAGGTTTTCTACACATATGCTCATGTCATTTATAAATAGGCAATTCTACTCCTTCATGATCTGGTTGTTATTTCTTTTTTTATAATTGTTCTTACTAGAACTTCTAATTTTTTATTTTATTTTATTTATTTGCAAGGAGAGAGAGAGAGAGAGAGAGAGAGAGAGCGAGAGAGAGGGAGAATGGGTGCATCAGGGACTCTAGCCACTGCAAATGAACTCTAGACACATGCACATCCTTGTGCATCTGGCTTATGTGGGTCCTGGGGAACTGAACCTGGGTCCTTTGGCTTCACAGGCAAGTGCCTTAACCGCTAAGCCATATCTCCAGCCACACTTCTAATTTTTTAAGCTTTTATTTTTATTTATTTATTAGAAAGTGAGAGAGAGAGAGAGAGAGAGAGAGAGAGAGAGAGAGAGAGAGAGAATGGGTGCACCAAGGCCTCTAAGAACTGAAAACAATCTCCAGACGCATGTACCACCTTGTGCATCTGGCTTAGGTAGGACCTGAGAATTGTACCTGGGTCCTTAGGCTTCATAGGCAAGAACTTTAACCACTAAGCAATCTCTCCAGCCTATATAACTTCTAATTTTTATGAAGAAAGAAATGGTGAGAGTGAACATCCTTTCATTGTTCCTGGTCTTAGAGGAAAAGCAATTAGGTTTTCATGGTTCAGTTTGTGTTAGTAATAGATTGTTATATATGGCCTTTATTAATTTTGAGTTGTAGTCCTTCTATGCCTAACGTACTGAGGTTTTGTCATGGAAGACTATTGAATTTTGTCAGGCATCCTTTCAGCATCTTTTAGATGCTTGTAAAACTTTATTCTTTATTCTGTTAAGGTGGTCTCACACTTTTATTATTTAGACTATGGTTTACCACTTGATGATGATGATGATGATGATGGACAGTCTTACTAATACCCTGTTGAATTCAGTTAACTAGCATTTTGTTTGTTTGTTTGTTTGTTTCTTTATTTATGAGAGAAAGTCAGAGAGAGAGAGAGAGAGAGAGAGACAGAGAGACAGAGAGACAGAGAGAATGGGTGTGCCACGGCCTCTAGACACTTGCAAATGAACTCCAGACACATGCACCACCTTGTGCATCTGGCTTATGTGGGTCCTGGAGCATCAAAGCCTGGGTCCTTTGGCTTTGCAGGCAAGCACCTTAACCACTAAGTCATCTCTGCAGCCCTCAATTGGCATTTTGGTAAGGACTTTTGCATGCATTTTCATCAAGAATATTTGCATGTCGTATTTTTTTTTCTTGTGTCATTGTCTCACTTTACAATTAGGGTAATTTTGGCTTTGAAAATGAACTTAAGAGCATTCTAACACCCTCAATATTTTTATATGAGTTGAAGGAAGATTAAACATAATCCTTCCTTAAATACTAGGTAGAATTCAGCAGTGAAGCTATCTTTTCTTTGATGGGAAGTTTGTGTGTGTGTGTGTGTGCATGCATGTGCGCATACATTCATGCGTGCATGTGCTTGCATGCATGGGGAAGCCAGAAGATAACCTCTGATGTCATTCCTCAGGAACACCATCCACATGTTTTTTGAGATAGGGTCTCTAATTGGCCTGCAACTTCCCAAGTATTCTAGACTGGCTGGCCAGCAAGTTCCAGGGGTCTGCCTCCCTCCACGTTCCCAATCATGGGATTATAAGTATGAACGATCATGTCAGGTATATTTGTTTTCTCATTTCTGGGGATCCAATTCAGGCCTTCATGTTTGCAAGGTGAGGACTTTCTGACTGAGCTGTCTTCCTAGCTCCTGTTTTTTAAATTATAGATTTTATCTCTTCATTAGCTATTGATTTGTGCATATTTCTCTCTTTCTGCTTCCCTCCCTTCCTCCTTTCCTCATTTTTGAGACAAGACCTTGCTATATAGGGCATATTGGCCCCAAACTTGCTCTGTAGCCCAAGATGGCCTCAAACTTGTGATCCTCCTACCTCAGCTTTTCAGGTGCTGGGATTCCAGACATGTGCCATCATTACACCTGGGTTTTTGTTTCTTAAAGTTTCAGAATTTATAATGTGTACTTCAAGAACATTTTGTAGTTTTCTAGGCTATTAATATGTTAGTATATTACTAATTATGGTATTTTCCAAAAATCCTTTATATTTCTGCTAAACTGAATGTAAAAGCTCTTCTTTTGTTTCTGAGTTTAGTTATTTGAGTCATTTCTCTTTTCTCCTTAGTCCTTGTGGCTAAAAGTTGGTTAATTTTGTTGATCTTTTCGGAAATCAATTCTTGGTTTCAGTGATTTTTCTCTAGTTCTTATTTTGTTTATCTCTGCCTTAATCTTTATATTTTTCTCACATCTGCTGGTGTTGGGTTAAGTTGGTCATTTTCCTAATTTCTTAAGGTATAAATTTATGTTTTTGATTTGAAAGTTTTATTACTTTTAAAACCCAAGTTGGGCTGGAGAGATAGCTTAGCAGTTAAGATGCTTGTCTGGAAAGCCCAAGGATCTAGGCACAGTTCTCCAGTATCCACGTAAAGCCAAGTATTATGCACAAGGTGGCACAATCATCTGGAGTTCAAGGCAGTGGCTGGAGGCCCTGGCACACTCATTCTCTTTATCTCTGTCTGTCTCTCTCCCTCTCTTTCTCATAAATAAATAAATAAATACCCAAGCTGTTAAAGCTATAATGTTCCCTGTTAGCATTCCTTTCACTTCATCCTTGACATTTTGTTATATTGTATTTTTAATTTATTCAAAGTATTTTCCAGATTTCTTTATTTTTGATGCATTGGTTGTTTAATATGTGTTGTTTAATTTTCACATATTTGTGGATTTAGCGTTGCCTTTTTGTGAATTTCTTTCTGACTGGTTTATAGTTCCTTTGTTAATTTCTTCTACTCTTGTCTGTCTTTGTGATTTGATTGTTTTTGGTTGTTGTGGTGTGCTTTGATTCTTTATATTTTGTGCATTTAGTACATTAAAAATTGTGTTACCATAAGACTTACATAAATCATATTTTAGTTATAACAGGCTAGAGTAGTCCCCCTCAGTCATAGTTTCACTTTTCCACAGTTTCAGTCACTAACAGTGAACTGTAGTCTGCATATATTTAATGGAAAATTCCAGAAATAATCCACATGTTTTAAATTGTGCACTGTTCTAAGTATCATGATAAATCGCCATCCTTCTTGGGACATGAATCTTGTGTATAACACCTGCTTGTAGTAATCTAGTAGTAGTCTCTGTTGTTAGTATGGTAGGTAGGATTCAGTATTGTCTGCTCTTTAAGACATCCCCTGGAAATGTCTTAAAAGGAGACTTTTGTATTTTAAGGTGATAACATTGATTGATTGCATATGAGAATCCTACACTCTTATTCACTCTACACTTTTTTTTTTTTTTTTTTTTTTTTGGTTTTTCGTGGTAGGGTTTTGTACTAGCCCAGACTGACATGGAATTCTCTATGTAGTCTCTGGGTGGCCTCAAACTCATGGTGATCCTCCTACCTCTTCCTCCTGAGTGCTGGGATCAAAGGTGTGCGCCACCATACCCAGTTTATACTTTTTAAAATTAATATCCACACTTCCACTTTTAATATTATATGTCCAGTAACAAATTATTATAGCTATAGGTATTTTTAAGATATTTGTCTTATAACTTATACTTTTTATAGTGAATATGAAATGATGTATGCAATATTACATTAATTTTTATTTGACTATATAATTGCCTTTACTAGTTATTTTAACACTTAAATGTGTTTTCGTGCTGTTAATTTAGTTTCCTCTCCTTTCAAGTTGGAGAAGTCCCTATAGCATTTCTTGTAAGTCAGGACACATGGTGATGATGAACTCCTTCAACTTTGGTCTGTCTCTGGGAAAGGCATTCATTCTCTTTCCCTTGTAGAGGAAAGCTAGGCAGGGCCTAATATTCTTGGCAGTAAGTTCTTTTATTTCAGTACTTTGATTCTATCTCATTCTTTCTTGGCCTGGAAGGTTTTTGCTGAGAAGTCCTGTGGGAGTTTTGGGGAGGCGCCTATGTATGTGTTAACTTTTCTATTTTCAATTTCAAAATATTTCCTTGTCTTTGACTTTTATCAGTTTGATTCATAATGTATTGCAGTGTAGATCTCATTTAACTTGTTTGGAATGCTTTGAACTTCATAAATCTGGATGGCCTTCTGTCACCAGATTAGTTCTTGAAATACTTTCATATATGTACTTATATATGCATATATATTTCATATCTACACATATTTTAGTTGACATGGAGAGATTTGGGATTATTCATTTTGACATTTTGAAATACATTTTGTTTTTGTTTATTCTTACCCCTCTTTTAACCCCAGTCTTCCTTGTTCCCTCCTCTTCCCCTCTCCTCTGTTTTCATTTTTTGAATACAGTAATATATGTGTAGGCCTGATGGATCATGTCCCACAGGCTTTTCCATTCTTTTAAATTTTTGCTTCCCTCACTGAATAATTTCAAATATTCTGTTATTGAGTACTATTTCTTTTGTACTTGATCATGGGTACTGTTGAAACACTCTAATTTTTTTATGTTCAGTTATTATATGCTTTAGCTTTCAATTTGTTGTTTTTCATTTTAAAATAGTTTATGTCGATTTATTTATTTGCATGTGTATGTAGTGCCCTTGTATGTGTATATATGCAAATACATGTATGTTTGAGTGCATATGCATGCATATGTGTATCTGTGTGGAGCCAGAACTTGATGTGTGGTGTCTTCCTCAATCACTGTCTGCCTTAGTTTTTGAGGTGGGTTCTCTCACTGAGCATGAGGCTCATGTCGGCCAAGTCCAAGGGATTCTACTATCTCCACTTTACCAATGCTAGTGTTACAGGCATGCACTGTCATGCCTGGATTTAACATGGGTGCTGTAGATCAGAACTCAGCTACCATCTGTGCCATTTCCCCAGCCCCTACATGCAGTTATTTAAATTCTTAATTTGTTCACACAGAATTTTTCTGAGTCAATTGTGTATTTTGATGATAGTAATTTTTCATTTTATATGCGGATGGGTCTCATTCTATAGTGCAAACTGGCCTAGAATTTAGCATTCCTTCTGCCTCAGCCTGCCAAGTACTGGGATTATAGGAATGATCCAGTGTACCTGGCACACACCATTCTTAGACCTCCGTTTCTTCAGGGCTCGGTTTGGGTTTGGGGACATTTATTTTGTTCTTTGTTTGGGCCCAAGTACATATTCCATGGCACTTAGTGTTTGATAAGTATCCCCTCTTTTGGTGTTTGTGAAGTAGCACTTTGTAGAATGGAAGACCTTTATGAATCAGTTGGAGGAGAGATTCTAGGACCATCTTAGCCCTGTTCTGTGGATGTGTCTTCTTTGGCCTTTCATATATAAATTCCTAATAAGATATTTTCTAGTTCCTGTTTTCAATAGCATGTAATCTCTTATTTCTACTAGTATCTTTCCTATCCTCTGGGATCTCTTGAGCAGCAACATCCTGGCCCAGTTTTTTGTTTTGTTTTTATCTATCCCTGTGAAATTAGCCTGTGCTTTCTTCCATCATGGCATCAAAATAGATTAGACAAATCCCTTGGGGAGCCCCCACCCCCAAAGTCCGATTATTAAACATATGCTTGTCTTTTCCTTCCCAGGGGGAGATGGTGGACAATCAATTTTCTCAATCATGCTCTACTATGCCAAAAATAGGGACTCTGGCTCTGAGTGCATATACATGCAGACCATCTCTTTTAGTGGGTTTTAGTGTTTTTAGAGTGTGCCTGTAGCATCCAGTCTCCCAGCATCCATCTCTAAAGGTCACCATGGTACGTGGGTGTTTCAGCTCCTTCTCTCCTTGGGAAGAAACTTGGATTTTGGATGTTTCACTTTTGAGTTCTGTGCTGAGCTAATAGGAGGGTTATGGTCAATTATTTCACCTTAGTCAAAACTGTATCGTTTTTTCTTTTGAAGTAGGGTCTCACTCTAGCCCATGAGGATGTGAAACTCACTCTATACTCACATGCTGGCCTCATACTCATGGTGATCCTCCTGCCGCTGCCTCTTGGATGATGGGGTAAAAGGTGTATATCACTATGCCTGGCATAAACTGTAGCTTTTTTTAAAGTTAATTACCAACTTTATTAAAAGCCAAAAAATGATGACGTAAAGATAGAAGAAAGATTAGTTTTAAAGGAGAAGGAGTTCAATGGAGGGGGGAAAGGGATAGGGAAGTGGAAACAACGTAGGGTGGTGGGAAGATATCATGATTAGGGTACATTGTGTATATGTATGGAGGTTGTAAATGAAAAGTTAAAAAATAAAAATAAATGCAAACAAAGACGATAAAAGACATTCATATCTCCGACACACACACACACACACACACTCTCTCTCTCTCTGTGTGTGTGTGTGTGTGTGTGTGTATGTAATTGATTTTTTTATAAAAGGTTGTACTCTTATATCCCCTCTTCCCCACCCCAATTCTGCTGAGGATCTTCTTCAGTGGGGTTTTCATTTTCATTGTGGGGACCAAGCAGCGTCAGTTAGTTTCTGGGGGTTAGGGAACACATTGTGCCTTAGGATATTCCTACCTACCCTGTGGCTCTTACAATCTTTCCTTCCCCTTTTCCACTACATTCCCTGAGTCTTGGCAGGCACGATGGAGATCTGGGTTAGTACTGAGTTCTCTATAGCCTGTAGGTCACTATTTTGGTGAGGTTTAAGTTAGCACAGTGGCTGTCACCATCTTCCTGGAACTGGTTTTCAGGCTAGCCATGAAAGTGGTACTCATGTTACCACTACCTCTGCAATGGCTTCTAGGTCCAGGCAAATGAGGTGGAGGTGTCCCATCTCATGGTGCATAGTTGGCTTTTTCATTTTATTAATTAATTAATTAATTAATTTATTAATTTATTTTTTTTGAGGTAGGGTCTCACTCTAGCCCAGGCTGACCTGGAATTCACTGTGTAGTCTCAGGGTGGCCTCAAACTCATGGCGATTTTCCTACCTCTGCCTCCTGAGTGCTAAGACTAAAGGTGTGTGTCCCCACTCCCAGCTAGTGACAGTTGGCTATTTTTGATGTATTGATGTGTCCTGGTTCTTCCCAGTATTCTCTACCATCTGTAACATAGAACACATTCAACTAAAAGTGACAGCAGTTTGGATTAAAGGAGATACGCATGATTATTAGAGAGAATTATTGATATTTATGTCCAGTCTTCTTTGTTAAAGAGCAGTGGAGGTTCTCTCTGGAGCCTCTTGGTTTCCTGTCCAAGAGGATCTGGTTTGGTTCCCAGAGTGAGATATGAGTTTTCCCCCACTGAGCCAGTCTCATGTCCAATCTGTGAGCAGTTGGTTACCTACCTCTGCTGTGTGCCACTGTTGTACAAGTGTGTACTTTTGCTTGGCTGCTTGATTTTGTATCTGGCAAGATCTCCTGTTTATTCACTCTGTTGGCAACTGTTATTCTCCAGCAGCTCTCACAGCATTTTGTAGTGCTATGAGGGCTAGCCAGAAGGAAACTTGATTCCTTCTCACTTCCAGCATGGTCACTTGACGTCCTGTGGCCACAGGCTGTGGTGTCTTTAGCAATATGGTCTTATATTTTATTTTCAGCAATTCCCAGGTTCCCTGGGGCCTTTTCTTTCTAAGCTCAGATTTAGGTGAGTCAGAAATCAAACTCTTAGGTGGCACCTGGATGTATAGTCCTTCCCTCTTGTTTCCTCCCCAGAAGAATCTGGGAACTGCATATATCCTCCCAATCACGTTGAGAGAAACAGAAAGGATGATTGCAAGAGGATGGCACAGATGTTCCTCCTTCCTTGTTTTACTGCAATGTGCTTTATTCTTATATGTGGTGCAGGAACGTCTTAGCTGTTTCCTGGACACAGCCTTACCTGCTTTAGTACAATCAGCATTATGTGGTACAGGAGCCTCTTGTCTGGGTCCTGGATACCTCACAGTGGGATTCAGTCCGTGTTGTTGCATTTTTGTGTCCATGGGAGAAGGGAAGGTCTTGGGTTAAATCCTATCACATGTCTCATTGCTTACCTCTGTACATGAAAGCTTTATTCTATATCTCTAGTGTTTCGAGTCAATATGGATACTTAAAGAGTTTTGAAAGGGAAAGTATGTGGTTCTTCTAGTTTTCCTGCTCAATAATAATAAAAAGCATGGCAGGGAGTTTTACTGTGGTATTGAATTTTTTTTTTTCTGTTAGTTTTGGCGCCCTGACTTGAACGCAACCACACATCCCATTTTCTAATTGGCACATGTACTACTCCATCATGAGCTCCTGGGATCCTGTCCCATGTACCTGCTGTAGACTGTATACACGTCAGGATGTGGTGTTTGTGTGGCAGGCAGCACTTGTTACTGTAAAGAGGCTTTTGGGGTTGGTTCTCTCCCATCCATTTTTGCACTGTGCCCTCTACCCACTAACTTCTTCATTCTCAATTTGAGACTGTCTTTCTACATACTTAAGAGTTTAAGTTAATTATTTTTCAAGATGAAGACAGACTCATGGCATAAAATGAAATTTTTGTGTCTAATATCCTATTTTTCTTGTGCCAGCCAGATTTTAGCAAGGAGGTTGACCTCTTCCTTTGTTTGGCTCTGTTGCCTTCACAAGAAGTGACTTCTACCCTATTTGTGCTTTCCTTGGTCTTCACCAGAGCATATTTTAGGGGCAACTTAATGAATTTAGCTTTTGGCCTGTTGAAGGTTGAGCTATTCAGTTCATACTTGTAATGTGTTTGGAGGCTCAGAGACTGATTTGGCCTGGGCTTGTAGATTTGGTGAGCAAAGCTTCTCCATATTTAGAATATACCAGTGTATTGGGTTACCCAGGAAAAGAAGCTAAAGCAGATAAAATGAGGGGAACTGAGTTGAAGCACAGAGGCCTGGGTCATACTGTGTGTGTGTGCATAGAGGGAGAAGCTGCTGAAGGTTAGCGTGAAGGTGAAGTGACCAGGGACGAGTGGGTCCGTGGAGCCAGTGTAAGCTGTGCCATTAAAATAGTCTCTAGCAATTCAGTGAGAGCACCCAAGGTAGAGACAGATGCCTTCCTCGAGTGTCGAAGGGGCCACTGGCAGCCTTACTTTGAGTGCTTTCAGAATGAATGAAAATCAGCTTGTAGTTGATTGAAATATAATGACAAACTTGGACTAGGATCTCATAACTTACAGAAAATTTACTCTGATAGGAAAGACATGATCAGGACAGAGGGCAGCTATTTGTGAATTACTATTGCATTGCTTTATGTATGCATCTTGTGCAATGAATAGATAAATGTTTAAGGCCTCTTTTTATTAATATTTTCTATGAGAAAAATTGCTTTTAATATTAAACACACTTTTAAATTTTAAGTAAAGCTCTTTTTATGATTGTTTAGTTAATTCTTAAAGAAGAATAGGCCACTGCTTGGTATATTAGGTTTCTTTTCCTATTATACTAGTTTTAAATGCTTATATCAGCTTAAGCCTGTGACTAATGAAGGGATCCTCAATATATTATGTAGTGTATTTTTTCACTAGCTTTGACATAAAGGAGTATAAAACATAAGTAGTTGTCTTTACAACAGCTAGTCCATACATTCTACATTGCTTAATAGCCAATACAAGGAATATTATTCTATTGGTGATATTACCAAAACCCACATTATTTTAGTATTTTTGTCTTTCTGAGCTAGTAGATTATCTTTTGCATATTTTAGTGGCTTACAATTTCTGAAGGAATCCTGAAATGGTTTGTGTTTGAAAGTGACTAATTAATTATGCAGAGATTGCCTTGTTTATCTGAGATAAGTTCCAAGAAACTACATGGTACTCAACCCTACATGTACTATTTTCTTCTCTTAGCCACACACCAATGAGAAAGTTTAACTTATGAATTAGGCATAGCAAGGTATTAAGAATAAAACCTAATAAAACAGAATAATTTTAAAAATATACTGTAATAAAAATTCTGAATTGTTTGTTTATGGAATTCGCGATCTTGTTTCAGACTGCATTTGGGTGGGGTGATTGTAACTGTTAAAAACAAGACTGTGGTGGGTGGTTTATGCCATATCAGTCCGTTTCTGTTCAGTGTCTATTGAAGCAGCTATTTAGGGCATAGGTATGTTCATAATTGTAGAACTTCAACTTAAACATGTAAGAGAAACTCTGGGCTAAAGAAGTATATTTGACAATGGCATTTTATTTGCTATTTTATAGTAGTGAGAAGTCTTCAATAAAATCTATTTAAAATAATTTACTAGCTGGGCATGGTAGTGCACACCTTTAATCCCAGACTCGGGAGGCAGAGGTAGGAGGATCGCCGAGAGTTCAAGGCCACCCTGAGACTACATAGTGAATTCCAGGTCAGCCTGAGCCAGAGTGAGACCCTACCTCAAAAAACCAAAAAAAGAAAAAAATAATAATAATTTCCTACTTCTGGGCTTGATAACATTTTACCCGATTAAACATGGTATATATTTTTAACCAAAAGCTTTATGTTCTGTGCTTTCTTTTTTTGTTTATTTTTATTTATTTATTAGAGAGTGACAGAGAGAGAGAGAGGGGCAGACAGAGAGAGAGAATGGGTGCGCCAGGGCCTCCAGCCACTGCAAGCGAACTCCAGATGCGTGCGCCCCCTTGTGCATCTGGCTAATGTGGGTCCTGGGGAATCGAGCCTCGAACCGGGGTCCTTAGGCTTCACAGGCAAGCGCTTAACCGCCAAGCCATCTCTCCAGCCCTGTTTGTGCTTTCTAACCTGGTTTCAAATTCATTGAAATGTTAAGCTACAAGGAAGTTTTGTTATTTTATATATTTTAAGGTTTCATGTTGACTATAACGAGAAGTGGTAACCTTTTTAAGGCAATGATTTCTCTCAAAATATATCCTGAATTGTCTGTCTTCCTATAAGTAGAAGGAAAAACAATTCAAAAGTTTATAATCTATTATAGTTCCACTTGAAAATAGCATTTGTTTGTAAGCAAGTTAGTGGCACTTATGTGACATTTTACTTATGATTTAATGTAAATGTAATAAAATGTGAGAATTACAGAGTTATTTGTATGTATTTTTTCTGCTATTAAATCATCATTATTAATATAAACTATTATCTCATTGGTAATCCTAGATTTGGATATTCTCTGTCCTCTGAATTCTCCAGATTTTGATTGCCACTCTTTTGGTCTCTCACCAGAGAAGAGTACACTGAGAAACTCCAGACACAGTCGCATTCTGTGAGTCCAACTTACAGAGAAGATGGTCAGCATATTACTCCAAAGATTTGTGTAAGATCAGGTTTTACTTTTGTTTGTTTTTGTATGCTGTTTTAAAATAACTTCACAATGTTTTGTTTGCATATCGGCAAAGTTCCAACTAGCACTTAAGAACATTGACTAAAGCCTAAAAGTTTTAGTGACTATCTTTATCAAAGATAGTGGCATATTTTCCACCACTCAGTGGTTCAGAAGTATGCTGGTCCATTCATCTTTGAAACATCTTGTCTTTTAGTTATTTTTCTCTGTTTACTCAATATTCTGATCAAGTGATTAGATACTCAGTAATCCTAAAATTAAGAATAAACTGGGATTACTTTATAGTGAACTATCCTGGCAATAGCAGCAGTGAGCAATGTGAGACCCTGCTTCTAAAGAGGTGGAAGGTGAGGACTAACACCTGAAAGTTGTTCTTGTGGCACTTGCATGCCTGCACACACACACGCACACACTACATACTACACACATACCAAAAAGTAAGGACCACCAATAGTAAATTTTAGTAATATAGAAATAATAGAAACTTGGACTGGGGAAATAGCTCAGCCTTGCAAGCATGAATATCTGAGTTCAGTCTTCAGAACCCACATAGAAAACTCCAGGTGTGGTGACTTGTACCTGTAATTCCAGTGTTGGGGAGACAGAGGCAGGAAGATCCCTGGGGCTTGCTAGATAGCTAGTCCAGTCTACTTGGTGAGTTTCAGGCCCTGAAACCCTGAGGAATGACACCTGAGCTTGTACCTTGGCCTCTACATACATGAGGGGCGCTTGCGTACATGCGCGCACACACACACACACGCACACACACACACACATGTACATGCACCTGCATGCACAAATGTCCACACACAAACACACAAATAATAGCAACTCAACATTTTGTTGAATAGAAATTAGTGAAATGAGTACAATATATAGAATATTTAGTGCATTTCTGTTCCTCACTGCATTTCAGTTTAAGTAACCATACATAATTTATATATTTTTGTAACGAGCCTTTCTAAAACTATAAAAATGTACATCAACAAAACTTGTTTTTTTTCAGGAAAACTTCATTACACATATATTCCTTTCTGAATTTAAGAGCTCTAAGATCATTGTTCATTTCTGGGTATAGATCTTAGGTTTTATTTTAGTTAATTAGCTTTAATCTGCTTGATAAATGTGTAATATAAATTATGTAGGAAGAAAAAAACATGGAATTTTTACTTTATAAAAAGGAAAGAGTCACCATAATTGTGTTTTCATAATGGGAATCCAAAGCTTAGTTCTTTTATTCAGTGTATGAATGAGAATTAATTTAAGAACAAAGAGCTTCTTGGACATCAACATAAAACTTTCCTGTTAACTAATTTTAAGGAGAGTAAATAATTCATCTTTTCAAGTATTCCCTTTACCCCTTTCAAGCTTCTGTGGTATACCACAATTAAAACTTTTTGTAAAAGAACTTAAAGGGAAGAGACTGGATTAATTTTCAAAATATTCTTTTGATTTTTTTGGAAATCTAGTTACTTTGTGAATATATTGTTAAGGCATCTCATAGCCCTCAGCAGCTATAATAAACAGTCATTAGTTCGAATGGAGAGCTCTAGCTTAGATGTAACATAATCCTTTCCTCTGAGGGCAATATAGCATTACCAAGTAAGTGCACAAAATCCTCATTACTCAGAATGACATATATTTTGTTTTCTTTTTATTCTTCCTTTATTTTCTTTTCCTTCTTTTCCTCTTCTTCCCTTTCCTTCCATTGTTTCCCCCTTTATTTCTTTCCTCTTTTCCTTCCCATTTGTTGTTTGTATTTCAGGAAGTTCATTCAAAAAAGTCTCCTGTTTGTTTGGATGACAGTGACATTGAAGCTCGCCTTAACAGTTGGAATCTTGGGGTAAACTAGTGTTTGTTTTATGTACGTATGGATGTGGGAGAATCATATTGTATGTAGAAAATATCTGAGCCAATTTATTCAGTGAATATTGGACATTAAACATTTACTACTCGTATGGCCTTGAAAGGTCTTTAAGTATGGGAAAGAGTAATAGCATTCCAAAGCAATATTAAAATATTTCTAGTTATTGATAAGCCAATTTTTTCCTGAAATAAGATGTACATAAAATAGTTAAATACTAATGAAGATCAGTATCATAAAATATCAAAATGAGTTACATGGAAAGTACAGTCATATTCATATTTCATTTAATAATGGGAGTCCATTTTGAGAAATATGTCATAAGGTGATTGCCTTTTGTTAACGTCACAAAGTATGCTTGCACAAACCTAGATAGTATAGGTTAATCTAATCAAGATAGGCAGCAAAACAAGAGATGTGTGAGGATGCTACTGGACTAACATAGCAGATATTTTACAGTAAGTTTCTTTCCTCTCTCCCTCTTTCGTCCCTTTCCTTCCTCTTCCCTCTTTGGTAAGGCAGTGATCGAACAGTATGGTACCTCTGACATCAGTTGGTAATGGAGATTCTTCAGCTCAATTTTGATCTTAGGGAGCCATCATCATCATGTGTTGTTTTATCATTCAAGATGTATGATGTGGTCTGTGACTAAACTGAGAGAGGGGAGAGGAGGGATGAAGAACATGAAAAATGTCATCCTGTTTAAAGCAAAAAAGTAATTCAGGAAATTTAATGAATGAGTAGCCATTATGGATAGTAAATCTCATGTACAAGTGTCACCATGGGACACAGAATTAGTTTTTAGGTTCTTGGTCTTGTAGATACAACAATTTTAAAGTAGTGTAGAAGGGAACTTGAGGGTGATGAACTGGAGTTATAGACAGAAAAAGTGCCCTGAACAACAGGCAAGCTGGAGAGGAGAAAAGAAGTTGTTTTCCAAGCTCAAAATTAGAAAGGAGATGTGTTCAGCAGAGAGTGTGAACAACTGCCCATGGAGTGGGGCTTTGTGGTATATGTTTCTTTACACTGTTTGGCTTAGTTGTGTCCTTTTATTTGTAAACTAGGAGGGGTCTTATCACAAGGGAACCTCCCTTTCCAACTCTGGACATCAGAAAGCTTTTTCTGACACTGACCATTCCATTTTTAAAGGGTGTTACAGATCCCTGGGGCCAGAGGAAGTCTACATAGTGGTACTCCCATGTTCAGAATGAGCAGGATGGGGGGTGGCTACGAGGGCCCCATTTCATTCCATGTCTTCCTGTATAATCTCATAAAAGCTGAGGGTCATGGAAATATTTAATAGGTAGACAGAAGGGGAAGAAAGAATTCAAGGTAGAAGTAGGCATGAAGAAAGATTTGGTCATAGTTGTGACCCATTCCAATTGGTTGTTTGGCTTCATGTCAGGCTGGGTTGCTTTGGGGTGCTAAGCTGAGAAGCTTCACTTTCCAAGTTCAGGCTCTAGTTAGCTCTGGAGGGTTTTCCCCTCCTGTTACTTAAACAAGATGTCAAAAATAACTGACTGTGCTTCCCCAACATAAAACACATCCCCATGGGGAATACCTGCAACCCCACTGAGGAGCAACCTCCAATGGAATGGAGGCAGGCACAAGGGAAAAGAGGATGCCAACACATGATGTATCCATGCAAAATATGCTGTTAATAATAATAATAAGCAAAAAATTTTCAAAAAGGTGTTTCAGTGCTATGGTAGACAACTTTAGGTTTGCTGAGATGAACTTCCAAACCAGGCACAGTTATGGAGGAAGGGATATTTATTGAAGCTTACAGAACCAGAGGAAGTTCCATAATGAAAAAAGAAGTTGGCCCCTTCTTAAAGAACCAAGGAGAGAGAGAGAGAGACACAGAGAGAGACAGAGAGAGAGGCCACAAGCCCAAACCAAAAAGCCATACCACACAGCACACTTTAGGAACTCCAGGTAGAATTCAGGCATTTTGCCTACCTTTAGATTTGAATTTCAAATCCACCACCACACCTTAGGGCTGGACTCTAAGATTTGCCCAATGACACCTCCTTCACCCAGGTAGCTGCAAATCTGAATTACAAACTAACGAAATCCTGAGTATATTGGGGGCCATTCATTTCAACTACCACAGTGCTTTGAGGAAACTGAAAAGGATGTAAAATGATTTTCATCATAATTTTTAATATATTAGAATTTATATATCAGTACTGTAAAAAGAATTTATAATTTGAAAATACAAAATTAAAGGAATAAAATTGTTTCAAAATCTTAACATAGAGATGTGTTAATATTTTGTTGTATGGGTTGAACATCCTTTATCTGAAAAATCTAAACTGAAATGTTCCTAAAATGGAAAGTTTTGAACACCATTGGCACCCAAAAACTTCAAGTTTGGAACATTTTGGATTTGGGTTAAGCATGCTCAATTGATAAAGTCTATGCAAATATTACAGAAATCTGAAACACTTCATAATCTAACATAATCTTGTCCAAAACATGCCAGGTAGGAGATGTTTAACCTAAATATATCATTTTTTTTTCTGTGTGATTTTATGAGAGGCATACCAGGGCCTTCAGCCACTGCAAACAAACTCCAGACATATGTGCCACCTTGTGCATCTGGTTCATGTCAGTACTGGGTAATCAAACCTAGGTCCATGGGCTTTGCAGACAAGCACCTTAACTATTGAGTCATCTCTCCATCCCTCTTTCTTGTTTTTTTTTTTAAATTTTTTTTAAAGTAGCTTTTCTTTCTTTCTTTCTTTTTTTTGTTTATTTATTCGAGAGTGACAGAGAAAAGGAGGCAGAGAGAGAATGGGCATGCCAGAGCTTCCAGCCTCTGTAAATGAACTCCAGATGTGTGTGCCCCCTTATGCATCTGTCTAACGTGGGTCCTGGGGAATTGAGCCTCGAACTGGGGTCCTTAGGCTTCACAGGCAAGCGCTTAACTGCTAAGCCATCTCTACAGCCCTTTTTTTAAAATTTTTATTTTTGACTTGGCATCTCACTATAGCTCATGCTGACTTAGAATTCACCCTGTAGCCCAGGTTGGCCTTGAATTCACAAGGATTCTCCTTGATATCCACTTTCAAATTTCATATGTTTTTAAGAATTTTATAAATATGACCATTAATGGTAGCATTCAGTTGTTTCTTTTGAATAGATCAAAATTTAAGTATTTTGTTTTTATTGAATAGCTAAGTTGCTCTCAGTTTGTTAGTGACATAAGTAATTGTGCAAGAAAATTCCTCACCTGAATATCCTTCCTCATGTTTGGTTCCTTTCTTAGGTTCCATTACAATTTTGTTACTGTCCACAAGGTTTGCTCCAGTGTTAAAGAGCAGCATATCAGTTGTCCATTTCCCACGTAGTCATCATGGTTTTTAATGAAAGTAATGTTGTAGGCAGGTTAGGTTGGTGATATACAGGCTGCTTTGGATGTGAGTACAAATGGAGAAAGGAAACCAGTTATTCTTTCAGTGTTTATATAGTGCAGTGTGTTAGTGTGGTTGCTGAGAAGATGTCAAAGGTGGAAAGGAAAATTCTCTTGCACAGTGACTAGCTGAAGGACACCTAAGTTTGCTTCTGAGAGATGGAAATTCTGCCTCTTTGTCAGTTGATTGACTTCCAGGTATGGAAATATATTTTTGTAGTTTTATTTCAGCCTGGTGGAGTTGGAAGAGATAATAAGATTAATTGCAGAAGTAAAGGCCTAGACCTTCATGAAATTCAAGGGCTGGCGGGCATATTTTTGAGTCACATTGCTAGCCATGTTGGTGTAATGGAAGAACAGCACCACCCATTAGGGAGGACTGAGAATAAAGAGGGCTGGTGGGCCTGGAGACAGTGAGGATGCCTGGCTTATGGAATGGACACAATTAGAAAGTTGGAACCGGGTAGGAGATGAAGGTAATGTAGACCACCTATTAATTTTGGGAGCATCCTAATGAAAGAAGAGACAAGTAGACTTGATGAACAGGAAGATAGTAAGTCAAAAGAATATATTTTCATGTTTGAAGGTGTAGGGGAAGTTGCTGTTGGAGGGAAGGCCTTTATCAGAGTCGGAGAAGAGCACAGGAAATCCCAGAGAAGGGCAAATTCCTTTTGCCAGAGAGCAACATCAAAGTGAAAAATAAAATTGTAGAGCTATCCTTTAAACTCACCTTTGTCTGCAGCCACTGGAAACTTTTTAGTACTGAGAGTGCTTTTCATGATTGTTTAACTGTTCAAAGGATTAAATATCTCATTCATAAAACAAACTAAAATAAAATATCTAAAATATTTTGATGTAATACCTTAAAACTAGACTTGCTTGTTATTTTTTTACCTTTTATGTTGTCCAATTAATGTACTTTTGTGTTTTTCAAATAATTAAAATATGAAATACTGTGTTTTTATATACTCATATACACATTGATCAGGTTAAAACTATCTTTTGGTCAGAGTAGCATAAGTTAAGTATTCAGTTCATTAAAAAGTTTAGGTTTTGGTTTTGATTAGTTTTGTAGGAGAATACCTGAGTTATTTCCTTTCCTTTTCTCCTCTGAAAAACAGTTAATAGCTAGAGTTAATTTTTTATAGATATGTGTGTGTCTGTGTTTGGGGTGCATGTATGTTTGTATGTGCCTGTGTTGTATACTGGAGGCCAGAGGACTAGCTTGAGCATCTTCCTGAAGAACACTACCCACATTTGTTTTTGAGACAGGGATCCTCATTACTCTGGAGCTCACAATTTAGGTTAAACTAGCTGGCCAGTAAGTGCCAGGGATCCTCCTGTCTCCACCTCCCCAGCCTTGGGATTGCAAGTGTGAAGTTATGTCCAGCATTTTTACATGGGTTCTGGAGATAACTTCAGGTTTTCATGCTTGCAAGGCAAGCACTTTACAAAATTAGCTAAGCCAAGCATGGTGGCTGAGACCTTTAATTCCAGCCCTCAGAAGATGGTGGGAAGAGGATTGCCATGAGTTCCAGGTCAGCCTGGGCTAAGTAAGACTGTGCTTCAAAAAAGCACCCAACCCCCAAACAGAGCAACAAAGAAACAAAACACAAGGAATAGCAATTAAGCTATCTCCCCAGCCCACAGAGTTAATATTTATGGTATAGATTAAGACTATATATTTATGCTGCTAACATTGTTGTCAGTATCTTCATTCTGATGCATTTGATACTCTAGAATTAAAATTTCCCAGAATTTGTCAAAGATGTTTTTTCTCAGACTATATTCTTTCCTTTCCCAGAAATATGTTATTTTTCTAGCAATACATAATTCAAGAAGAGATTTATATTTTAAAAACTAGCAATGAAATTTTTATTCCTTATTTTGTTAATCTTTAGCCTTTTAACCTTTAGCTTTTTTTTTTTTTTTTTGAAGTATGGTCTCACTCTAGCTCAGGCTGACCTGGAATTCACTATGTAGCCTCAGGGTGGCCTCGAACTCGTGGTGATCCTCCTATCTCTGCCTCCCAAGTGCTGGGATTAAAGGCGTGCACCACCACACCCAGCTAACCTTTAGTTTTTTGACACTCTTTTTGCTTTCATAACGTATTTTAAATGTATTTCACATGACTTTCTAAGCTCCAGGATGAATTGTATCATTGGTCATTGGTAATATTAAAAAGTGATTTTAAGTATTTTTTAGTGATTTAGTGGATGGAATATTTCAAATATTCCCATTTACCTTCATATTAGTATACACTAATTGTATAAAATAATGTTTCATTAAGCCACTTCTCTCTCTCTCTCTGTGTGTGTATATATAATTGATGTATTTTAACTATATCCTCTTTTGTCTCCCATCCCTACTCCCTTAAGTTCCCCTCCTATTTCTAAGTAGTGGACCTTCTGTTTTCATGGTTTTTTTTTTTTTTTTTTTTTTTTTTTTGCTACATTCCACACATGAGAGAAAACATCAGGTATTCATCTTCTTGAATTTCACTTACTTCACTGACCTTCAGTATTTTCCTGAAAATGACATAATTTTACGCTTATTGTTGAATAAAATTCCTTTGTGTATGTATACCACCTTTTTACTTTCCTGCTTATGGACATTTAGGCGGTAGCATATAATACTGTGAACACTGTCACAATAAACATGGATGTGCAGGCATTTCTATGGTTTTTTGACTTACATTTCTCTGTGTATATGCCTAAAAATAGTAGTGCTGGATCATATGGTAATTCTGTTTGAGGAACCTCAATACTGATTTCTATAATGGTTGCATTTTATAAGTGTTCCTTTCCCTGCCACCTTGCATCCTCACCAGGATTAATTGTGTGTTTTCTTGATGATAGCCATTTTGACTGGGTTGAAATGGAATCTCAATGTAGTAGCCTGGGCCTCCTGGTGCAGGTCTATAGTCCTCGATGCCTGAGAGTTTGAAGCAGAAGTTTTAGACCAGTCTGGGCTACTATAGTGAGTTGAAAGTCAGTCTGAATAAAGTAAAAAGAATGCTCAGTGGTAGGGTGGTTGCTTAGCATACATAAGACCTCATATTCAGTCCCACCAAACAACAACAATAACAATAACAACAACAACAAAGAAAAAGGCTCAATGAAGTTTTAATTTGCATTTCCCTGGTGGATAAGGCTATTGAACAGCTTTACATGTATGTATTGGCCTTGTGTAATAATATTAAGAACTGTCTATTCAGTTTATTCATACAGTGATTTATTGTTTGGATTATTATTCTTTTGTTGTGCTTTTGGTTGTTATTTTTATGCTATTATGGGAATCAAACCCAGAACGTTGTGTATTTTAGGCAAGAACTCTACTGAGCTATATTGCCAACCACTTGAGTTCTTAGTATATTATGGGTATTACTATGGTGTCAGATGGATTGTTGGTAAAGATCTTCTCTCACTCTGTAGGCTGTCTGTGCACTGTGGTGATTGGTTCATTTGCTGTGCAGAAGCCTTTTTATTTGATGCAATCCTGTCTGTCAAATTTTGATGTTATTTCATGAATTATTGGAGTCCGATTCAGAAAGTAATTGCTTATACCTGTATCTGGTTAATAAACTGAAACTCTTTATTTTATTATTTTCATAGTACTGAGAATTGAACTTAGTACCTTAGGCATGCTAGGCAAGCACTTTACCACTGAGCTGTGTCCCGATCCTCTATGTCTATATCTTAAAATGTTTTCCCTCAGATTTCCTCTAGTAGTTCAGAGTTTCAAGTCATACATTAAGATCTTTGGTCTAATTGATTTTTGTATAGGGTGAGAGATAGAGATCTAGTTCCATTCTTCTACATGTGGATATCCAGTTTTCTTAGCACCATTTATTGAAGAAATTGTGTTTTCTCCAACAAACAGTTTTGGCACTTCTGATTAGAATATAATGGCTGTAGCTGTGTGGGTATATTTCTGGGCCATCTATTATATTTTTTTAGCCTGTGGCTCTGTAGACTGATTACTCTGTAGTATAATTTGAAATAAGGTATTATGATTCCTCCAGCATTGCTTTTTTCTCAGACTAACTTTGCCTTTTGGGGGTGTTTTGTGTTTCCATTTGAATTTTATGATCTTTCCTATTTCTGTGAAGAATACCACTGAAATTTTGATGGAGGTTACATTACTTTTGGTAATATAGTCATGTCACAGTATTCCTGTCCATCCATGAGTAGAGAAGGTCTTTACATTTTCTAGTGTCTTCTTCAGTTTCTCTGCTAGCATTAATTCCCTAAAGATCCCCAGTGAACAGTAGGACGTTATGAGCTCTTCACTCTGTACCTTTTCACCTCCACAATAGATATTAATCAGTTCGTGGACCCAATCTTGTGAAGATTTCCCTCAGTTATGATAGCTTCTGATAGTTCACAAAGGCAACAGTTATGCCATGTTTAAGGACAGTGTCCATAACATATATCCTGATCTTAGATAAAGACTAATTTGAACATGTTGATATATTTTAGAAAATATTTATTACCTATTATTTAGAGAGAATGGGTATGCCAGGGCCTCTTGTGGCTGCAAATGAACTCGAAATGCATGCACCACTTTGTGCATGGGTACTGGAGAATTGAACCTGGGCTGTCAGGCAAAGTGCCTTTAATGCTGAGCAATCTCTCCAGTCCAATGTTCATATTTTTGACTTCTCTTTTCCTTGTGACTTTTCACAAATGAATGAAGTGTATCATTTTGTTATAAATTATGTAAATGCAAAAGAATTACTGAGACATGTTATATGCATATTAACACCTTGGAAAGATAAATTCTATGTTAAGTATAAAAATGTCTGGAAATATCTACTCAGAAACTTCATTTAATTTTTATGTGATAAAATATTAGTGCTTATTTTCTTAACATTTTATATTTCTTAAGTTTTCATATTAAGTGGTCATTACTCATAAAATCAAACAGTCATAAAAATATTTATAACTTTTGGGATGTGGAACTATATTCAGAGTTTTATTTGAGAAGTTGACAATCATTTCTTTTACAAGTAAAGATAAACTTCCATTGCTGTCCATGATGAAATAAACCTCTTGTACCAAACTCTCCTACAACTGAAAATGCAGAAGGGCTATGAACAGCTCCTGGGAACGCTGAGAAATAAACAAAGCAGGATGACTGGGAGGAAAACATAAGGAGGGCTGACAGATCAGAGTTTCCTTGGTGCCTGTTTACAGGTTTGTTTTTCTTCTGTAACTTCCAGCTTTGACTTCAGGGTAAGCAAAATTGAGGGATTATATAGTGGACTTAGATGGCAAAAACTCACAAAGGAGCCCATTGTTTTGGCTAGTGGACTACGGAAACATGAAGAGCTTGAGGAGAATGTTTTTCTCTTTTTCCTTTCCTCTTTATATCTCACTTGGGCCAGTCCCTACTCAGAATTACACTGTGGTGCAATTGCAGGGGCTTGGGCCCATCTGTTTGCACAGAATAGGGAAAAGGTACCTCTGTTATGCAAAGAATGTTGGGGATGCATTTTATGTAGTTTTCCCATCTTGTTACTTTGAGAGTGTCACATGGAACTATTCAGCATACACACGCCTCAGACTCTGCAGGGAACTCAGCATTCTGGGTCAGTGGGACTCAGCACCAGTGAGTAGGAAATCTGGGAGAGGAAAGAGTGGGAGAAGGGAACACTTTTTGTGTATGAAGCAACACAAGCCCCAGCCTTCTTCCAAGGTGTGTTTGGAACGCACACGTGGGCGGGAGTTGCAGGGCGATCGCCCCTGTGCAGTGAGGCAAGTTTTTGGTAACTATGTTGGCCTGGGTCCCCTTTCCTACAGTAAGTGCAGGGGTATCCTGAAGCAGGGACTGTGGGTACAACAGCTGTTTGAGGGAGCTGCGGGACTGGTGGGCTACCCACGAGTGAGGGAATCAGCAATTCCCTTTTTTTTTTTTTGCCCTCTGTGCCCTCCCACTGGCGATCTATTAGAGATTGCTCTCCCCTAAAAGATTCAGAGAACCCTTAATGCCTTGCCTTTCTTTCCCCAGGGATGTGTGGGGCAGTTAGGTGGTTGCCATCTTGGCTGGAAGTCTCCCATAGCAGAATTTCAATGAATGAACTTATTATCTAGTCCCAGATCAACTCCTGAAAAGACATATTGCAATGACTTGGAAGACAGAGCCAATATCAGAACCATTGTTCACAGAAGGAGTGAGTGAACTTGTAAATGGATCTAAAATCAGTTGATTGCTACAGAAACAATCTAATTACAAGCATCTTTTTCCAGAGCCTTGCAACTAGACTGTAATTAAAGTCCTCAGATAAAGGAATTAAACTAGAGATTAACAAAATAAACTATTGGAGGCTGAGGATGTGTTTTGGTTGTTAGAATTCTTCCTTAGCATGCTTAATGCCCTGGGTTCAGTGTCCAACAATGAGTAAAACTGTGTGGTGGTTCATACTTTTATACCAGCATTTGGGTGGTGCAGGCAGGGGACTAAGTCATCGTCAGCTGCATAGCACGTTCGAGGCCAGCCTGGACTACATGAGACCATTATGTTCATTATGTTACTCTCTTTTATATTTTTTTTTATTTGAAGGAAGGTGAAATTTTATATTCCTGAGCAACAAGAATAGTTTTCAATTTCCACTAAAACATAAAGCCCATCAGAGTAACTAGTAAATTTGTTTATGGATATAGATTTTTTTTTCATTTCAAAAATCATTCACATTGAGTTACTTTTGGAAAGAACTAGAAAAAAGTAGCTGGGCATGGTGACTTACATTTGTAATCCCAGCACTTGGGAGGTTGTGAAGTAGGAGGAGTGCTGTGAGTTTGAGGCTAGATTGGGATACAGAACAAAACTCTGTCTTAAAAAGCAAAGCAAAAAAGAAAACAAATTAAAAAATTAAGATGGGAAAAATTCTATATTTAATGTTTTGTTTTTCAAATGGTATGCCAGTTTCTAAAAGTGAAAAGTAGTATGGCTAGAGAACAGAGGCCATGAAAAAAAGTACATATGCATTTATTTTCATACACTCATGGGATATTTATAAAGCTGACCTAATTAGGAAACAAAGACATTTTCATCAAATGAAATTTTTAGTTGTAATAAAATAAGAAAATAGTATCAAGAGTAGTTTCCTTTTCATGGCCTTACTTGAAAATCAAAAACAAAATCCCAAATATCTGTGTGTAAAGGTGGCAATTTAAACCAGATTATATACCTTAATAAGTAGTGATTAATTTTGATAAAGGTTGTATTATGTATCCATTGTTTTATTGAGGACAGAGATCTACATTTAACCCAATTAGATGATGGCGATGATGATGATGATGATGACAATGATGGCCAATAGTCCGTATTCCACCAATCAGTGGAATTGATACATGGAACAGAAAGTGGATCCTAGTAAAGAACAGTACAATGGAAACTTTTTTGTTGTCTTCTGTGTGACCTAGAGAGAAGGGAAGACGAGAAACAGTGCTAAATGTTGAAAAGAGATTATAACTGTAGACATGGGCATGCTATTTGTGTTGGAAAATTTATAAAATGAATTGGTAGGTAAAGAACAGTACACATTTCAAAGAAAAACAGGATGACGTTTTTCACCCTCCATCTTTCTCTTGCCTTGCATTGGGAATAAATCTTTCTTGATTCTCTGATGGGTCAAATGATCTGTGCCCCTATTTCTTCCCTGCAAAGAAAGTGGGCAGTCAGCTTTTCTGCTAAGGGTGACCTTCTAGTAGGGTTTATTGATACCTGCTCCCTTTAGTACCCTGAATTAGGTTTCACGCTGTTGTAGTGGACACATGGGAATTGTAAATTAAATAACGTGCTTGTGATCTTATGTCATAAAGTTGTTTTGTTGTGTGTGTGATTGTGTGTGCGTGCATGTGTGTCGTGCACCAAAGGATAGCCTCAGGGGTTTGTTGCTTTCAGGTATTGCCCACCTATTTTATGATAGAGCCTCTCATTGGCCTGGCTAGACTGAATGGCCAGGAGCCCCCCCCCCCATCCTCTTGTGTTCCCCTTACCTGTGTTCCCCTCACCCTAGGGAATTGCTCTTAGATCCTCATGCTTTTAAGGCAAACATTTCTCACTGAGCCACTCCCAGCCCTGAAGCCATGACGTTTTGAGGTGATTTGTTCTGCACGGAAAGTGAGCTGATGCACTGGACACTGCCAAGCAGTTTTTCTACCTGTGTATGTCAATTCACATCCTTGTCAACAGTGTGACATTGTTTTATTTCCTCTAAAATTTGGCATTATTAGTTATTTTTTAAAAAATTAAAATTAAAAACTTTAGACATTCTTGAGAGTTGGTAGTATAGATGTATGGAGTGCTTTAAATATGTATTTTTTTCTGTCTAACATGCCTTTTGCTAGTTTGGATAGCCTCTAGGGAGTGCAGTGGCTGCTTGAAGATTAGCCAGTTTTCTCTTGAGTTGGTTGTCTGCCTTTCTATTAGTTGTTTGTGAGAGTTTATCTTTTTAGAATTTAATATGTCAAATATTTTCTTCATTTTATTTTAATTCCTGTATTTGCTTCTTTTTGCTTTTCTTCATTCTCTTGGTGGTGTCTAAACAGAATTTGAAATTTAACACAGTTAGTCATTTTTCTATTTATAAAGGTTTGTTCAGTTTTGTGACTTTCAAAATAAATCTCTGTCTCCCAGTAGGTCCCCAAAATATTTTCATATCTTATAGAAGCTCTATTGTTTTATTCTTCCTATTTATACCTACAAACCATCTGAAGGTGATTTTGGTATATGTTTTGTGAGAGTTTTATTTCTATTACACACCCACCCGCCCAACCCCCCCCCCCCCCACCACACCACACCTGGATGACACTGTTTATTGAGAAGAAGATTATTTTCCTGCTATACTGCAGTGTACTTGTGTCCTAAGTCAAATGACAGCGTGCCTGATTCTATTTTCTTCCTTTAGAGTTGTTACCTGTGTCTCAATGGACTGTGTTTTTATATATTTTTCAAATTTATATGTTGTTCATGCTCATTAATGCTTTTTTAAATATTTAGGAGAAACTAGTGAATAAGCTTCCACATGTAGTAGTTCATATAGAGAAACATTAAATTCTAGAGTATTGACTTACTGGGCTGGGGAGATTGCTCTGTGGATAAAGCTAAGTGTGAGTACCTGAGTTCTGACCCCCAGAACCCATATAAAAAGCATAATTGACTTGGCATTGAAGGCCCAATTATTTTTATATGCTACAGAGAGAGTGTTCTAATTGAGGATATGATTTTAAAACATTTATTTTATTTGTGTTGCTGGGAGTATATTGCTTGAGAGTGTCCTTTTTTCTGAAGTAGTTCATTTATCAGATAAAGTATTTTTTAATTTTTCTGGAAACAGGACTTTTTTAGTTGACAACCATTTGTTTATCAGTGGGTATTTGCTTGTGGCAGCTTTGCTGAATCCTGAATAATTTAAAAATACAAACTGGTAGAAAACTGTAATTAAATAAACCTGCTAAAATGCTAATCAAATAAAACGTCAAAAGCTTTCACTGGAGAACATTAGGATATCTGTATCAGTGCCTAGCTTAACACTGTTATGTGCTTAATCGTTGTGATTCGGTTCATTCTTTAAACAAGAGACATGCAGATGTGTGATTTAATCATGGTACTGCAGTTTAATTACTTGGGGCTTTGCCTTCTGTATAGTATTTTCGTAGACATCAGTGTTCCACATACATCCCTTTATCTTCCGATTTGGGCATCCTTCGCTGTGCCATTCTTTCTTGAGATATTATGAGAGAATAAGACGTCTTCTACAAGAGCATGAAGAAGCCAGTGTTGAGACTGTTTACCGATTGCTGCAAGTCCACGGTGCTTGTGGATGACAAAGTGGGAACATTCAACTTCAAAGCACATCTGGCTGTCATTACCAAATCAGAGCACAGTTTGCTTATTTTCCCTAAATAGACTCAAGGACATGCTTTACTTTGAGTAATTCCCATTGCATATTAAATATGGCTATAAGACAAACTCAACATATCATAAATAAGAAGACAGAATATGAGTACTGTTTTACACTATGTATTGTTGCTTTTCAAAATGAGAATGGACATTTTCCTTTTCTGTCATTCTGAAGAATGTTTCATAATAATAGACCACACCCTTTGCCTCTTTATTTAATGTCTTTAAAGATGAAGGGGCTGGAGCAGGATTTTCTTCTGTAGAGTTGAAATCCTACATTGTAATTAGCTAAACCAATATTTTGTACCCTGCTTGTAAATGTAGAGCTGGGTAAAAATAAGTCACAGATGCTTTTCTTGGCTTTTGGTTTTAAATTCTAAACTTAATTAGAGTTTGAGCATCTCTGAGAATTCTTTCCTCTTCCTTTTCTCCCTTATTTAATTCTGCTTCATAAATTAGAGTTTTATGTATTTGTAGGTTTGTATGTGTCTTTGAAGAGCACACTTTCTATGCTGACCTTTAGCATTCCTAAAATAGTGATTACTTATTTTTCATTATATGCATATACATATTATAAATATATATTATATATGCACACTTTCTGACAATATTGAATATACTTTGCTGCTTAGTAGAAATTTGCTTCATCTGCTTTTCAAAGAGCTATGTGTATATATTGTACTGCTTTTCACTAATGAATATGCCTCTTTCTGTGGTACAATGCTTAAGTAGATTTCATCATCTTGATTTAGTGTTTCCAAAAGAAAACGTACTAATGTAAGTCATATCTTGGACAATTATGCCAAACTTTTAATGCATGCCAGTCTATACAATATAATTTCATTGTGGTATTTCTTTCCTATTTTCCAATTCTGTTGCTTTGGGAATCTTTATTTGTCTACTTTCATGTTGATCCTGGAATATTAGTATTTCTTTTCTTTCATGGTGATGTAAGTGTGGGTGATGGTTATATTTTTATTTGGTTTCTTTGTTGGCTTGTATGAGTCTTTTGGGAATGATGAAAGAAATTTAAATTCAGACAATTGCCATATGGGATTTAGTCTGCAGGTACAAGAACATCATTTTGTCTATTTTTCCTAATCTAGGTGCTAGAATACAGCTACTCTTCAGATCCCAGGTTCTATCTGCTGCTGTAACAGAAACATTTGTTGTACTTAAATTCTGATTTTGTTTATTATCTATATTCTTTGATCAATTTATTGTTCATCTTGTCTTTTGTCTAATTGAGTACCGACTGTTCCTCTTTCATAATTATATAAACTCTTTGGAGAGATTTCTGAAAACAAGATGGGATTTTGGAGGAGTGGGGTCCAAATAATAAATATTTATCAAAGTCTGTCACTTATGTACTCCAGAGTTAGATAAAATTACCTTAGTGTTCTTAAACATTGCGTGATTCTCAATCATGTAAATTGTGAGTTTATGACATGAAGAAATTAAACTTCTACAGTAATAGTTTTGATTTTTGCCTTTATTTGTGAACAAAATAGTTGGGATAGCAATCCCAATTGATTTCTCATCATGCATATTATTGATTCAAAGAAATATTTCATTGAAAAAATACTGTGCCCTTGATATTATGCTAGGTATTAGAGGTATGAAACTGAGGAGACACCCTCCTTGTACTCATTCTGCCCAGAGACATTCAAAAGGACTAGGAGTGGATACAGGACACTTAGAAACTGATAAGAGGATGGAACTAGGTTTAGAACCCATCCTCTCTACTTCCATTCCCTCCCCGACCCAACTCTCCTGATCAATACTGTTGGTCACTGTAGTGGATGCTAGGAATAGACTAGTTAACAAAGAAGTTGTGGTCTTTGTTTTCAGAATCTACAGGTTTTTTTTTTTTTTTGAGAATGTGAATGCTCCATCATAAAAGGTGATGAGCATCCAGGGCTGTATGAAGGAATTAAGTTTCCTGGGAAACAGCATTCCAATTCAGTGGGTCTTGAAGAAGATAGGAGAGAATTTCAGTTCCTGAAGACTCAGATATGGGAGAGAGTTCAGTGCTTTCACAATAAGCTAAATTGTTTGGTGTCCTTGGAATGTGAGATGTGTTGAGGGATAGATGAAACTTGAAGGTACATAAGGAATTATGAATTCTCATTTCTGTTATTACGGATGCTTAAGAATTCATTTATCTAGTATATCTGGAACTTTAGTAATTAGATTGAGATGTACAGAAGGAATACATACATTCTAATGGGTTTGGAAGGGTGTAAAGTGAAACAGAGGCACAATGAGACTTGGTAATATAAAAGTCGCTCAGGATTTGGTGAGTGTAAAATGTGAGGTGAAACACATTGGAAGAGGAGGCTTGGCAGTGAAGCAATGAGAGGATCATCAAAGTGCATGCATGCAGAGGCGTTTCTGTTTCATATTTTATTTGTTTGAAATTCATTGAAATGTATTATACAAAAATATAGAAATGGGCTAAAAAGCATATAGAAGATATTCATATAGAAGATTAATTTTCTATTTTAACACATTACTACAATTCTAGTATTAATAAGTCCTTATTTTATTTCCATGTTTTCAGATAGAAAATCCTCGTTACCTGAGACAGAAGCCTCTCCCAGTTTCCCTGGTAGGTGATCATTCCGTTGGGATTTTTCTAGGGACAGCTTTTTTAAATGAAGTATCCAGGCTCTTATATAGAAAATGATATAGGTCTACATTAGAAACCATAATGATACTTGTAATTCTGACATTGGAAGTGAACAAATTACTTTTTCTTCCTGTGCTATTATTGTTTTGACATGGTTTTCAGGCATTTTATTGGTTTGCCTTTGGGTTGATGATAAGCCAGGCCTGAATACGTATGAAATAACTGACTTATTCCACAGATGACACCCACGTTCAGCCTAAGAAAATCCAGCAGTCTCCACGATGACCACTTTCTCTCTCGAATGCATGAAAAAGAGGTAGGATTCAGATATTTTTAATGTACCTAATAGCTTAATATTATGTATAGTATGAGTTTTAAGGCTCTAGGTAGATTAATGTTGCCCAGGAGGAAGAGACTGTCTTGGTGCAAATACAAAGTCTGGATGCAGATTCAACAAGATTTGTCTTTCAGTTTTCTAATGCTCATCTGTCATCTTGTATGGCGTAGCTTTACTACTATGAGGGAGTGCGTGTTGAGGGACTCTATCCTAACTCTCAAATTCTGATTATCCGAGGCCTAGGGGAAATGTTTTGAAACAGTATGTTTGACCTCAGTGAACTCCTTCATCCTCCCCACATCTAGGATTACTTTGTATTTATCTTGGTACTCTCATCATTCTTTGTGTTCATTGTTCTTACTGTTCCTACTGGAACCAAATTTAGATACACTGTAGCTGATTCTTCTTGGGAAAGATGATCTGAGATTCACTTTCAGTAGCATTAAAAGGCGTGGTTCCAGGTATTAGCTATATTCACCATGCAACAGACCCAAGAACCAAACTTAGTGTTCTATCTGGTATTTGCATCCTTTGATTACAATATTCCAGGTTCTTCTGGCCTCCATCCTAGCCACTGCTTCTATAACTTCAATTGTTTTAGATTTTATATACAAGTAAGAATAAGCAGCTTTTGTCTTTCTGTTCACTTAGCACAGTGTTGTTGTTTCTATCTATGTTGTTGCAAATGTCAGAATTTTTTTCCTTTAAGTTTGAGTAGTATTCTACCATAGCTACCACATTTAAAAAGTCTTTATCCCTGATGGACACTTATCTTGGGCATTGGATGAGTGCTGTGGTGAGCATGCTGCAGCGAACATACTACTAACTCAGATCCTTCAGATGCACACCCACAGGTGGTCTGCTGGGTCACATGGAAATTCCACTTTCAATTATTTAGGAACTACCACATACAGCTTTCCATATTATCATACCAATTTATATTCCCACTGCCCATGTGCAGAGTGTGAGAGGATTTCTTGTCATCATTTGGTCATCATTTGTCCTTTTTACTTTTTGGTTCTTCTTTGAGGTCTCATTCTGTAGCCCAGGCTGGCTTGGAACTCACTCTGTAGCCCAGGCTGACCTCAGTGTCACAGCAATCCACCTGCCTCAGTCTTCTGAATGCTGTAATTACAAGGAGGGCACTAGCACACCTGCTTTGTCTTTTTGATAATACCATTCTAGTAGGCCTGGGTGGTATCGCCTTGTGGTTTTAATTTGCATCTCCCTGGTGAGTAGTAATGCCATACATTTTGTGTGTATCTATTATTGGCCATTTGTGTGGCTTCTTTAGAAAATGTCTATTTAAAGGATCCTATGTTCTGTTTGTAATCACATAGTTTTCATTCTGTAGAGTTTTTGGCATTCCTGTGCCCTTTCAATGCCATTTCCTTCTTAGAATACCACTTGCAAAAATGTTTACCTGTTCTGTAGTTTGTTTCATTCCTTTGCTGGTTTCCAGATTGATGTAATCCTATTTGCCTATTTTTGCTTTGGGGGATGCACTTTTGAGATCCAATATAAAACAATCTATGTGTAGAATTGTATCATGAATATTTTTTTGCTTCTTCTAATAGTTCTACAAGTTTAGGTATTCTATTTAAACACTGAAAATTTTAACATGATTGATAGTAATTCTTTTTTGAAAGCTTGGTATAATTTAACAGTAAAGACATGAGGTTCTGAGCTTTTTTTTTTTTTTAAAAAAATTGTGGTTGTTTATTTTTATTTATTTATTACCAACAGATAGACAGAGAGAGAGAAAGAGACTAAGAGAGAGAGAGAGAGAGGGAGGGAGGGAGAGAGAGAATGGGCGCGCCAGGGCCTCCAGCCACTTCAAATGAACGCCCGTGGGTACTGGGGAATCGAGCCTCAAACCAGGGTCCTTAGGCTTCACAGGCGAGCGGTAAGCCATCTCTCCAGCCCAAGTTCTGAGCTTTTATGTTGAAAAATTGCTTACTAGTGATTCTGTTTCCTTATTGTTATTGGCCTATTCATATTTTTTTCTGGACTCAGTCTTGTTAGATTACATGTATTCAAAAATTTATCTATTTCTTCTAGACTATCCAAACTGTTGGGAATAATATTCCAGAGTAATCTTTTATGATCTTTGTACTTCTTTAGTATTAATTTCAATGTTTCTTTTATTTCCAGTTTTACTAAAGTTTTGTCAATTTCATCTTCAAAAATGATTTACTTTCATTGATCTTTAAATTATTTTTATTGGATTATTATTTATTTCTTGTCTAGTAAGTATGTTTTCTAACTCTTGAATTAGTTCTTTTCCTAGTTTATTGAAGTTTAGCAGTAATTTTTGATGGAAGCATTTCTTACTATGCTTGATCTTAGTAAAAAGGCCAATAAACAGTGGGCATTCATTATTATAAGCTTCCATCTCTTAACTGATTTTGCTGTTTTTAAGTTTGGGAATGTTACATTTCCATGCTCACTTAAACATTTTTCTTTTGGCTTCTTTTGTAACTTCTTGTTTAGGAGCATGTTGTTTAATTTTTATGTATTTTGAGTTTATAAACTTCTTCCTGTTATTGATTTCTATCTTTATATTGTTATCAGAACAGATCATTGAAATGATTTAGTTTTAAATTTGTAAAGAACTGTTTTGTGGTCCAATGTGTATGATCTGTGATGGAAAATATTCTGTGTACTTGAGAAAAATGTGTGTTCTGTTTCTGTTGGATAGAATGTCCTTTGTATGATTTTGAGGCTCATTTTTTTCAACAGTGCTGTAGTTTTGATGTTTTGTTCTTCTCCTTGTGCCTGAATGGTATGCCTATTATGGAACTGGACATATTAAAGTATCTTACTCTTGTTATATTATAATTTAGCTTTCCTTACTAATATTTGCTTGTGCTGCATGCTCCTATATTTTTATAAATGATATACCCTTCTGATAAATTGAGAAAATTTTCACTATATAATGGTCTTCTTTGTCTTGTTTTAAAGTTTTGATTTAAAGTCCATCTTATTTGGTGTAACCACTTTTGATCTCTGGATTCTGGCCTGCAGAGTTGGGCCTGGAACCATCTGTGGAGGCTGGCTTGGTGTGGAGGTAGGTCTAATGTTTGAGGTCTGGCAGTCTGCCTGGTGCTAGGGCCATGGGGTCCTGTGCTTGCTGCCTGTGAGGTTCTAATTGGTGCTGGGTTTAAATGGGTTGCATTCTGAGGCAAAGTCTAGTGCTCACTTTCCTGACCCTTCCACATGTGCTCCCTGGAGTTGGCGGTGAGGTGACATGGGAAATGTAAAACTATCCTTCCTGCCCTCGTCAGTGCAGCTCCTCTTCCTGTACTGCACATTAGCACTGTTTTCTCTTACCGGGTCTTAGCTCTCCTGAAGCCACTTGCCTGTGTAGCTGGACAATCAAATGAATTTTTCTGTGGTGGGATGAGTGCTGGAATGTCCTTGTCTATCGTCTTGCTGACTTCAGTGTCAATATTTTCTTTTTGGTGCAAACCTTGTGTTTAAAAAGCTGTTTAAATAAAAACAAAAATTTAAAAGCTTGCTTGGTGATGCTGGTTTTTATAGTAAGACATACCATCTCTTCAGCTCTTGTTTTGAACTTCTTTTCTTTTAAAAAACTGTCATTAATTGGGCTGGAGTGATGACTTAGCAGTTAAAGTGCTTGCCTATGAAGTCTATGGATCCATGTTCAATCTCTTTCCAGATCCCACATAAGCCAGACACACAAAGGTGAGGCAAGTGCAAGGTAACACATGCCCACTAGTTGGCGCAAGTGTCTGGAGTGCACATGCACTGGCTGAAGCCTGGCATGCCAGTTCTGTCTCTCTCCTTTCCCTCTGTCTCTCTCTCTCTAAAATTAAAAAAAAATTAAAAACCCTGTCATTACTTGTTAAAAATAATTCTGACTCATCTTCAACCATCTCTTTTACATTTATTTTGAATTCATTCTTACTATTAAGTCTTCTTGATGTAGAATAATTAAAAGAATCAAAGGGACATAGTGGTTTAAAAATTTTTTTTGTCTTTTATGAAATAGTATCTTTACTCCTTATAATGACAGTGTGGATCAAGAATAGACATACCAATGTTATCCACATATGTTTTGAAAGGAAAAATTTTTAAAGGTGTCATGTATTGTATTCATCTCTAAATGTGTGTGGCATTATATTTTTCCATACTTACATTTTTCTGGCATACTGTAAGAATGTTTGTCACATCTTTGAGAGGTTTGCATGTATACAATTTATTCCATATATTAAATATATCCAGTGTACTTAAAAAAACCCACTATACAGTTAGTGTCATTTCTGACTTAGTTTGAATTGTTTTCATCATATTCTTCTCCATCTAAAACATTTATAAGTATGCTTAGTTGTCCCAGTATGAGGACTATCTTAGTTTTATGTTCCTTTTAAACTATACTTCTTGATTATAATTTATATTATAATTTATGTGGGCTTTATTGAAGAAATTTTGGGAAAAAATATATAAAGAAGAAAAGTGGGCTGGTTAAAGCATTTGCCTGAAAAGCCTAATGACATAAGTTTGAGTCCCCCATACCCATGTAGAGCTAAATGCACAAAGTAGTGCATGCAATTGCAGTGGCAAGAGGTCCTGGCATGCCCATTTTTTCTCTCTTTTTCTTTCTGCTGGGTGTGATGGTGCATACATTTATTCCCAGAACTCTGGAGGTGGAAGTAGGAGGATTGCTGTGAGGTCAGCCTGAGACTGCATAGTGAATCCCAGGTCAGCCTGGGCTAGAGTGAGATCCTACCTCAGGGGGGGAAAAAGTAGGAAGAAATAAAAATCACACTTAGAAATAAAATATATTGGTAAAGTTTAGTGTGCCTCCTTTTCCTTTTCTCTATTTATCCTGAAAACAATTTTATTTTATTTTTTCATTTTACATTAGAGAACTGGGATAATATTGTATGTGCCTTGCATAGTTTGAGTACTTTTAGTGCTACTATATATTGTCTATTTTTAAAACTACATTTTGATACAAAATCTCACTATGTAGCCTAAGCTGGACATCAACTCACTTTGTAGTCTAGGTTGCTTTCAAACTCAAAGCAGTATTCCTGCCTCAGTTTTATGAGTGCCAGAATAATAGGTATGTACCACCATGCCTATTTTTAGCATTTCCTTTTTAAAAAAAATTATTTATTTTGGTTTTTCGAGGTAGGGTCTCACTGTGGCCCAGGCTGACCTGGAATTCACTATGGAGTCTCAGGGTGGCCTTGAACTCACGGCGATCCTCCTACCTCTGCCTCCCGAGTGCTGGGATTAAAGGCGTGTGCCACCATGCCCTGCTAAAAAAATTATTTTTAATACATTGATATTGCCTATTAATCATACATTCCCTACATTGCCCTCTCTTATCTCCCTGAATTTCACTGCAGTCCTTTTTCTTCTCATCTTTTCCCAATGGTTATTTTATGGACCATGCTTTAGCTACTGAGCCACCTGCCCTCCTCAGGCAAACATTAACTGTCATTATCTTATCATGGAGGTTCGGTGGCCTGGCAAGCCTCTCTACTATTCATCACAGAATGTTGTCCTGGGCCTGTCATGTGTAGGTCTTGTACAGGTAACCATGACTGCTCTGAGTTCATGAGTGCATTGGCCTTTTCATGTCCAGGTACCAGTTCCACAGCAACCCTCCCTGTCCTTCAGCTGTTATATTCTTTTCATTCCATCTTTTTTTTTTGTAATTTTTTCTTTTTTTTTCTTTATTAGTTAGTTTTGTATTCAGCAAATACAGTCAGTTTGGTACCATTATTGGGCTCATCCGTGACCTACCCCCTCCCTTTGGCCCCTCCTTGTTGAAGTATATGGGTCATGCATTGTGGAGTTAGCCCACAGTTATGGGTAAGATAAATGTCTCTGCATATCATGACCCAACATGTGGCTCTGACATTCTTTCGGCCCCCTCTTCCACAAAATTTCCCTGAGCCATGTTGGGTTCATTTTTGGTCTGCGTTTACTTTATGTTTCAAGGTAGTGTCTTGCTTTAGCCCAGGCTGATCTGGAATTATGTAGTCTCAGGGTGGCCTTGAACTCACAGCAATCCTTCTATCTCTGCCTTCCCTTCTGAGTACTGGGCTTAAAGGCATGCACCACCACACCAGGCAGAAAGAGGCAGAGGAAGGGAGAGAGAGAGATTGGAAAAGAGAGAGTGAGTGTGCCAGGGCCTCCAGCCACTGTAAATAAACTCCAGTTGCATGTGCCACATCGTGCATCTGGCTTATATGGGACCTGAAGAATCAAGCCTGGGCCCTTAGGCTTTGCAGGCAAGCACCTTAACCTCTGAGGCATCTCTCCAGCCCTTCTAGCATTTAGTTTTTAAAAAATTTATTTTCAAAGAGAGTGAGCAAGAGAAAGAGAGAGAGAGAAAGAGAGAGAGACTATGAGCCCTCCAGGGCCTCTTGCCATGGCTGATTAACTCAGATGCATATGATGTATGTGCCACAGTGCTTCTGGCTTTATGGGGGTCTTGGGAAGCTATTCCCCAGTCCCGCATGTACTTTTTTATCTTATTTTTTTTATTTTTAAGAGAGTGCACGTGAGAGACAGAGAGAGAAAGAGAGAGAGAGAGAGAGAGAGAGAATTGGCATGCTAGGGTTTCAGTCACTGAAATTGAACTCCAGACGCTTGTGCCACCTAGTGGGCATGTGCAACCTTTTGCTTGCTTCACCTCTGTGTGTTTGGTTTCTGTGGGATCTGGAGAGTTGAACATGGGTCCTCAGGCTTTTCAGGCAAACAACTTAACAGCTAAGCCATCTCTCCAGACCCGCATTTACTTTTAATATGTGTAGCACATGAGTATTTTGGGGGTATCTTTTGTTAAATTACTCATCCCTATTATTAGATATTGAGGTTACTTGCAGTTTTCACTGATATGAATAATTTTCATAAGAATATTCTTATACCTTTCTTTATATTTTTATACATCTCTAATTTTTTAATATTCTATATTATGGAATAAAATTGAAATGTTGTATTATATAAACTAAACTTCTAAAATAAAAATGAAGATTTGGAAGCCTGTTGAAACTGTATTTTATTACAAGGTATATGTAAAGAACTTATTAAATGAAAATAAGAAATCAAAGGTAATCAGGAGACATTTGAAGCTAGAGAAAGTTATCAGTTGAAATTCCCTTTGTAGGTAATGTTGTAGTTCTCTTTGTGTTGCTGGGACAAAACCCTTGACTGAAAGCTGCTGATGGAAGGACAGGATTTATTTTGGCTTACAATCTGAAGGGGAAGCTTGATCACAGCAGGGAATGGGTGGTAGAACAGAGGCTGGACATCACTTTTACAACAGAAGGAGGAAGACAGCATGAAGAGAGTGAGCTGAACTCTGGCAAGGGGGAGGTTGATCTGTAACACCCCAAATCTCACTCTCAGCAACACACCTCTTCCAGCAAGGTTTTGCCTCTCAAATTGCCACCAGGAGACCAAACATTCAGAAACCATGAATTTATGGGTGATATCTGCTGCAAACTTCATTCTCTCCCTGACCACCATAAACTCATGACCACCTCATGATGTAAGAATGTAGTCAGGTCAAACTTAAAAGTCCCCATAGCTTTTTAAAAATCAATCCCAGTACTGTTTAAAAATCCATAGTCTTATCTGAAGCAATCTGTCAACTGTGGCCCTGTAAAATCAAGCAGAGGTGACCAGATATAATGGCACAGAGTAAATTCCCCCTGCAAGTAGAAAGCATTGGGTATAGTAAAGAAAGACTGAAATAATGCAAGATATAAAAACAAACAGTGCAAGCTCCTGAAACTGGGTCTCATGACAAAATGTTCCAGAAGCCTTCAAATTCTGCCGCTCCAGTCATGCTGCTTTCTTCCTGGGTAGATCCACCCAAGTCAGAGAGAGCAGCTTTCCTTGACTGCTATCCCTTAATCCTAGAATTGGGGTCTCCATGGCCACCCACAGCCCTATGCAGTGACCCCTTATGGCCTCTAGGGACTGTGATCCTGCTCCACATTGAAAATCCAGTGATCCTCTCCTTCCTGCATTTGTAATACTTCCAAAACCGGGAGGACTGCCACATTTGTTAATTTAGGGGGGAATAAAGTCAACTTTGAAGAACAGGAAAACTCCTTTAGCATTCTTCTTTCAAGCTTCCTCATTTCAAAAGAATTTGTCTTGTCCCAAAGCAGAACAGCTGGCCCAATCTCAATGGTGATCATCTCAAACATTTGCAGCGGAAGCAGGCTGCAGTTTCCAGCCTGAAACTCATTTCTTTCTGTACCATAACTTTGTGCTCTCTGTTCTTCCAAACACATCAGCCCAGTACTTTTAAATTTAACTTTACTTAAGTTCTCAGGACAGGGGAAGAGAACATCAGAATATCACAGAAACTGCCACGAGCTCAATGTGGACAAAGTTCTCCTTTCCCTTATGAGCTGAGCTTCCGAGACCATCGTTCTTTCTGCATGTAGGTCTTTCTGACCAGAATCGACCATCAAGGCTTACTAACAGCACTGCAAGTTGTCTTGGCATGATTTCTAAGGATATTTTGTACACTAAAAAATTCAGGTTTTATTCATCTTACAGGTGTTTTTCTGCATTTATGTCTTTTGATTTATTTATGCATAAATGTACTTTTAAATAAGTGAATTTATCCCTTTAGTATTTTCACTGGCTTCTGGATTTTGTATCATGCTTATGAGATCTTACTTATTCCAAGGTTTTATTCAAGATCTCCCAAGATTACATCTGTTTAAAATTTTATTTTATATTTAAATCTCAGGTTCATTTAACAGTTGGCTTAAAAATACTTTATTTGTATTATTTATTTGCAAGCAGAAAGAGAGAGAATGGGCATGCCAGGGCCTCTTGCTGCTGCAAAACTACTTCGGATGCATGTCTTTTTGTACATTGCTTTTAAGTTGGTTCTAGGGAACTGAATCTGGGCCATCAAGCTTTTCATACAAGTGTCTTTAACTGCTGACCCATCTCACCAGCCTGAGTTGATGTCATCTAAAAGGTACAAACTCAAGATTGAGTTGAGTGCTTATGTTAAAGAGTACATTAAGTGTGCCAAGAATTGAGCGATATGATATTTTTATATTGATTACAGAGTTCCTCTATATTATTAAGCATTTAATAAAGTACTTAATTCTATTAGGTTTTAGTGAGTCTTAAAATGCCTATTTAGCATTGAGAAGCCCAACCTTATAAGCAGAAATGTTACTTTAAATTCATGATTGTGTGGAAGATACCTTAGATGTTAGATGAGAATATTTATAGTATTATTTTTATCAGAGTTAAATAGTCACAGGGGTTTTGCTTTGGTGTTAAAAATACACATATAAAATATTTTAATTCTTTTCAACTTATTTTGAACATTGTGGGAAAACACATGTTCAGCGACAGTGGTCCTTTATTTTAACTTCAGTGTGTTATTCAAAAACATTCTTGAACTTGTTTGCCTTTATAATTGGTAACACATTTCCTCTGATAGCCACATAACAGAGTCCTATGCTGGTTAGCATCATTCAGCAGTCTTGTTTTGCTTTGCTTGTTTGTTTGTTTTGCATCTGAGAAAAGGTCTCTGACAAGGACTAAGCCATTTGGAAACTGCTGTGCTGAAAATAAGAGACAACACAAAAAGAAGAGACCAATGTTTAGCTCATCCATCAATTTTTAGAGAACAGACGGTAGAAATTGCTGTTTTGTGAAGTGAAGTGGACACCTGACTTTGCCTTTCACCGTCCACCACTGCCTGCAATGGAGATACTGCTTCCTTTTTACATGCAGTGCTGCTTATGGTTCTTCCTGTGAGTCAGGCTTAATGTAGACTCTAAATAGATTAAAGATGGAGGTAGCTTTGAGATAAATGAGGGAGCTGATATTTCATAAAAACTAAGTATGAAATATGCCAGCCATACACACATTTCACAAAACTCCAAAAATTTATCATGCAAAAGCTTCCCATTGTAAATATTCCTCGGCATGAGTGGGATCATTGGTAGTGTCCTAGATGCTGATAAGTGTGTGGGTAGATATGACTAGATTTTATTCTCTGCCAAGTTGTAGTACATAATACGTAGGACGGGTATTTGTGTGGAAGAAATGGAGAGGAGAGTTTCAAATCCAAATGGAAATAAATGCCAAAGCCTGCAGAAAACTTAAGCAAAATAAATGAACTTAAAGCATATATATTCTTTATGTAAGTTATGTTTGTGTATGATCTATGAACAAATTAGAAAAATATCAGCATGTGCTATGGGAACAATATTTATCACTTCTTTTAATGTGACTCTGATGTAATGTTACTGATTAGGAGAATTCAATACATCTCTAATCCCCAGGAATAACATAAAAGATGACTTTTTTATGCTATGGTTATAAGCTAGTATAATGAATAATAACTGGCCTAATGAAATATTACAGATTAATATTTTGAAGTGGGGTATAGTTGAGATATTTTTTAAGAAGGTTGTTAAAGATAATGTGTTAATTTTATCTGACTAGTAATGGACAAAATGAAGACTGAACCATGTAAATAGAGTGGTGACTAGATTGTGAATCAGATTTGTAAACTGATATGTAGAAACTAAGAAAATACACTATTCAATTGTTGCTTATTATATTTTGAAAATAGCTGATCTATATAGAGCAGAATCAGTAACATTTTAAGATTTTTTATGTCATAAAACATAATTCCTGCAATTGGGATAGTTGGTCAACATGAAGGGAGCTCCCTGGCCTTTTGTTTTATGTATATATATGCTTTTTGATATGTGATACTCTGTCTTGCAATATTTTCTATGGTGACTGCAAACTCCTGTACTCAAGCAACACCCCTGCCTCAGCCTCCCAAGTAACTAAGACTATAGGCAGAAATCATTTTATACTTGGCTTTGTTAATTTTAAAATGTGTGAATTATAATGCTTGCCTAAATAAGCTTAACATATTTTTTCTCCTATAGAATCATATGTTATTTATTTATTTGCCAGGAGAGAGAGAGAGAAAAAGAGAGAGAGAGGAAAGGCAGACAGAAAGAATGGGCTTGCCAGGGCCTCTAGCAACTGCAAATGAACTACAGATGCAAGTGCCACTTTGTGCATCTGGCTTTACATTGGGAATTGAATTTGGGTTGTTAGGCTTTGCAGGCAAGCACCTTAACTGCTGAGCCATCTCTCCAGCCCTCTACAGAATTATTAATGGTTATTATGTTTTTTAAATTATGATTTGTTATTATATTAATTTTAGTATCAAATATTAAAATTTGCACATGTAAAGTACTACTAATCAAAGCATTTTCTATAGGCAGTCTGCTACTTGGTAGGAGTAATAGAGAGAGCTGGGTGAACAGAGCATTTGGAAATTACTTTTCGTAAAATCAATTAGCTCAAAGTTTGTAAATACTGAGTAAAATGTACAATTGACATTGGTAATTAATTCCAAATTTAACTACTTATTATGTAGAATATCTTGGCACCCAAGGAGGCTTTTATATCAAATAAATGAGCTTTAGTTGTATTGATTTGGTAGCAGTGTGCAACCTCAGAGCTCCTGTTTGAAGTAGAAACTTTGAAGCATACATAGCCAATGTATTTTTTAAAATTTAAGTTTCATGTAGAATTTTCAGAAATTCTTTTAAATACAGGATGTGTGAATGTCCTCTAAAGAGTGAAGCCATTGGCTTCAGTTTCTTTGTTGAAGCTGTAGTTTTTCCACAGGATAGTGTGGCATATACTCATATTACCATGAGGTTAGCCCTGGTATCTTCATGCTTCTGTACTTTTTTTCACAAAGGGGGGTTGTTTAAACTTAGGGTAGTTCATATACATTGTCTATGAAGATTTTCTAGTTATGTCTTAGAGATTTAGTCAAATGAGGCATTGCTTTCCTCTTTCCATTTATTCCAACAGATTCTTACCATAACATTTTTTTATGGGGACAGGTGGCCTAGATGGATATTTCAGTTTCAAAGTAAACCTCTTTAAAATTAAAAGATTGGTAGGTGATGTGTCAAACATCAGTTGATTTTGAGTAGTGGAAAAAAATAACATTTATTCTTATACTCTATTTTTAGAAGGACTTCTTTGCTCATACTCTCTCCTAGTTCACTGTATCTCAGCAGGCTATTTAAAGTTCTATGATTTAGGCCCATTTATTTGTTTTTCTAAAATTTAAATCTTAATTTTAATAACATATTACATGTATATGCATACATTTAATAACATACATTTAATGACATATTACATGCATGTGCATATTGTGTGAATATTGTATTCAATAGAAAGGGAATATAAAGATGATTACAAGATTACAGAAAAAAAAAGGTATACAAACCAAGTATAAAGCATATTATGTAGAGTAGGAAAGGTAATGAGAAAGGAGACATTGTTTCTGTCTGGGGAGTTTGATGTAGACTTCATGGAGGAAATGTTTGAACCAAGAGTTGAATCATGGTTGAGATTTTCATAGGCACAGAAGAGTTGGAAGGAAGTAAACAGGACTGTGTTTAAACAGAGCTTGTAGACCATTTAGCTGGTACACTAAGAGCAAAGAAAAAAGGGAAGGAAGGGGCAGGGAGGAAAGGAAGGGAAGCAAGAGGAAGGAAAGGGAGTGTTAGGTAGAAATCGGTTGTAATCAACAAACACATAGGGAACCACTGATTTTTTTTTGAGGTAGGGTCTCTCTGTAGTCCAGGCTGACCTGGAATCCTCTGTGTTATATCCTGCTGGCCTCAAACTCACAGTGCTCCTCCTAACTCCACTTCCCCAGTGCTGGGTGTGCCACCGTGCCTGGCACCATTGATGTTTTACCTGAAGAATGAAGGACATTTCCACAATTATGTGTTAGTCACTTAAGTTGGCCATAGTTTCTCCCACAGATCAGTGCACTGAAAGGCTATAGACCAGCTGTTGTGAGTGCTAATGAAGAACATTGTCAAGATGGTACAGTTGGGCTGCAAATGAAGCCCTGCTATTACTGAGTTTGATGAATTACTTGGACGTTGAGGGTGAGGAAAACGTGGAGTCAAAAATAAGGAACTTATCTCTGCATAATAGGTACTATTTTTATTGATTATTGAATGTGCTGTTCTATAGGAGCTTCTAGCTTGAGCTGAGGAGGTGACAAGTGGAACCTGAGAATGCTAAGAATTGGGATTCACCTACTTGGGGGGGGGGTGGCAGGAGTTAAATACAGATAAAACAACCAAAATAAAATGTTTGCATAAGTGAAGATTTCTGAGATGGTCATTCTGTGCACTATGGTTTGGTCCTGGAAGAACTGTATGAATGCAAAAGCCATAGAGAAACATTCCCCACAGCCAGAATAGGACCACCAGAAGAGCAGCACTGCACCACAGCTGAGGGAAGGAAGAGGCTGATAAGAGTGTTTTTCTTTTTAGGGTGCTGAAGAGTGAAGGAGGGAGTCGACTTTCAGATTTGAAAGAAAAGTAAAAACAGGTGCAGACAGTGTGTGGGTGGGCACAGCAGTCTGGAGTAAGTAGGCTGGGCCCGTTTCTGAGCTGCTTGCCTGATCAGTGTGTTGGTGGGCATGGCGGTCTGGAGTGAGTAGGCCAGACCTCTGTATCTGGGCTCTTCCCACCTCACCAGTCTGGGTTGTCTGCTATGGTCTGTGTCCTGGAGGGTACAGCACAAAGTAGGCCAGATCTCTGTTTCCTTGCTCCTCCCAGTCCCGTGGTCCTGATAGGTCCCATTGTGCCTTGCTTGGAGAGGCCTGGTCCCTGTGTGAGCTGTGGAATCAGGCCTTGTGTTCTGGTATCCCTACTGGCCACTAGGTACCAACATCCCTGTTCACCAGAGTCAGAGGGTGAATGGGCCAACGGACAAGAGCTTACTTCCTCAGTAAAATAAAGAGTCTTCCTAAAATGGGTAGACAACAACACAAAAGCCAATGAAAGTCAGAAAACTGAGTGATCTCCACCAAGGATGTCTAGTCCTACTGCAGAAACCCTCCAGATGGAAATAATCAAGATTAGAGCAAAAATTAATGAGTTGGAAACTAAGAAACCAATTTAAAAAATTGAAGAAATGAAGAGCTGGTTCTTTGAAAAAAATATAAACAAGATTGATAAAACTCTGGACAAAGTGATCAAGCAAAAAAAAGTCTCAAGTTAACAAAATCAGAAATGAAAAAGGAGAGATCACAAGAGACACCAATGAAATTGGAAGAATCATCAGAGCATATTGCCAAAATTTCTACTCCACAAAATTAAATAATCTGGAAAAATGGATGAATTCCTAGACACATACCATCTACCCAAACTAAACTGAGAGCAGATTAATCTCCTAAACAAACCTATGACATCCATGGAGATTGAAAAGTTAATCAAAAACCTTACCTTCTCCCACCAAAAAAGTCCAGGACTGGATGGCTTCTCAGGTTAATTCTATAAAATATTCATAGAGTAACTGAAACCAAATTTTCTCAAACTGTTCTGCATAATCGGAGACCAGGGGACCCTCTCTGACTACTTTTATGAAGCTAGCATCACCCTACTACCAAAACCAGGGATGCAACAAGGAAAGAAAATTATAGGCCTATATCCCTAATGTACTTAGATGCAAAGATCCTGAACAAAATCCTTGCAAACTGAATTCAACAACACATAAAAAGCATTTTCTACCTTGATCAAGTAGGCTTCATCCCAGGGATGCAGGGATGGTTTAACATACAGAAATCAGTCAACGTAATGCACCACATAAATAAACTGAATCATAAAAACCACATGATCATCTCAATTGATGCAGAGAAGGCCTTTGACAAAATACAACACCACTTCATGATCAAAACACTGGAAAGAATAGCATGGAGGGTTTATATCTCAACACAATAAAGGCTATATATAAAGCTCCTAAAGGCCAAATAATACTTAATGGGGAAAAACTCAAGGAGTTCCCACTGAGATTAGGAACAAGAATGGGGTGCCCACTCTCACCACTGCTCTTCAACATAGTACTAGAAGTACTAGCCCAAGCAGTAAGACAGGAGAAAGAAATAAAAGGGATTCAAATTGGAAAGGAATAAGTCAAGTTAACTCTATTTGCAGATGACATGATCCTATGTATAAGTGACCTGAAAGTCCCCATCTCAAAACTTCTAAGGGTGATAAATTCATTCAGCAAAGTGGCAATATACAAAATCAATGCACAAAAATCAGTAGCTTTTCTATCTGTAAAGGACAAATATACAGAGAAAGAAATCAGTGAGGCTGTCCCATTATCAATAGCAACAAAAAATTAAATACCTTGGAATAATACACAGGATATGAAAGAACTATATAATAAAAACATAAAAACACTCGAGAAAGAAATAGAGAAGGACTTGAGAAGATGGAAAAACCTTTCATGCTCCTTGATAGGTAGAATTAATATTGTGAAAATGGCAATTCTACCAAAAGTAATATACAGATTTAATGAAATACCAATAAAAATACCAGCATAATTCTTCATAGAGATTGAAGAAATCTCAAAATTCATATAGAATGGCAGAAGGCCTCGGGTATCCAAACATATCCTCAGCAAAAGAAACACCTCTGGTGGTATCTGGTGGTATCTAAAGCTATATTACAAAGCCATAGTGACAAAACAGCATGGTACTGGAATAAAATCAGAAATATAGACCAATGGAACAGAATTGAAGACTCGGACCTTAGGGCAAGCAACCACAGCAGCTTGATCTTTGACAAAGGTGCCAGCAATGTAGACTGGAGAAAAGACAGAATCTTCCACATATAGTGTTGGGCAAATTGCATGACCATATGTAGAAAAATGAAATTAGGCTCACTCATTTCACCATACACAAAAATCAAATGGATTAAAGACCTCAATATAACACCTGAAACTCTTCAACTACTGGAAGAAAAAATAGGAGGCACTCTCCATGATATAGGACTGGGAAAAAACTTCCTAAACAAAACCCCTACTAGCCAAGGAAATTAAACAAGCACTCAACCAATGAGACCTCATGATGCTAAGAAGCTTTTGCACAGACAAACATACCATAAGTGTAGCCAATAGATTACTCACTGAATGGGAGAAAATCGTTGCCAGCTATACCACTGACAGTAACCTAATATCTAAAGTCTACAACAAACTCAAAAAACTAAATATTAAAAAAAATCAAACAACCCACTCCAAAAATGAGGCAGAGAACTAAATAGGGAGTTCTCAGAGGAAGAACTACAAATGGATAACACACACTTAAGAAAATGTTCAACATCCCTATCCATTAGGGAAATGCAAATTAAAACAACTATGAGATTCCACCTTACCCCTGTAAGGATAGCAAACATTAAACAATCAAATGAAAACAAATGTCGTTGAAGCTGTAGAGAAATAGGAACCCTCATTCACTGTTGGTGGGAATGTAAGCTGGTACAACCACTGTCGAAATCAATTTGGAGAATCCTGCAAAGGATGAATATAGAGTTACCAACAGACTTTGTTATTCCCTTACTGGGCATTTACCCTAAAATCTCCACATCTCAGTTCAGAAATATTTACTCAACCATGTTTATAACTGCTCAATTCATAATAGCTAAAAACTGGAGTCAACCCAGGTGCCCATCACTGGATGAATTTATAACCAAGATGTGGTATATCTACCAATGGAATTCTACTCAGCAGCAAGAAAATAATGAGACATTGAAATTTGTAGAAAAATTGTCAAACTTGGAACAGATCATTCTAAGTGATCTCACACAATCACAGAAAGACAACCATCACATGGTCTTACTCATCTGGAGTTCCTAAACTGGATCAGCCCAAGTTGCTAAGATAACTGAATATCATCTTGAGGCTTGGACAATAGGGAGGATAGGGCTTGGGAGAAGGGAGGGGGAGAACAAAACTGAACCCAAAGTAAACTGGTACCATAGAATCCTATATACTGGAAGTCAGGCAAAGGTGGAACCATCAAGAGGTCCTTAGAAGGAGCACCTGAATCGAAGCTCCCTGGAGAGAGTGAGACAAAACTTAACCTCAAATTTCTCCTGTTTCTATTTCTTCTCTGGCTTTTTCTTTTTTTCCCTTGGCACTGGCCTGTGATTCCCTATACCAGGATGTGGTCTACATCTACAATTAGCTGTTGATCAGAGAGACATACTAGGTCTCCCAAAACAAACAAGACAAACTTCTGTAAGAGCACTTGATTACTCACCAGAGGTTAATGGTAAGACTCTACTGCTGAAGATACCAAATGCTATTGGCACGGACCATGGAGAGATCTGTTTGGAATCCAGATGAGATCCGTTCTCCAGGCAATTAGCCCATTTAATGCTGGAAGGTGCTACATGAGCTACCAGGGGGAAAGTGTCCAACATCTGTCCAAGCAACTCAAAGTCTAAGCGACTCAGAAGCAAACAACCTGACGTGATGCTCACACAAGTGCAGTAGTGGCACACAGCCATGGTGGGTAACCAGCTGCTCTTGTATTGGCTAACAGATCTGCTCAGTGTAAAAGAAACCATATGTGGAGGAACTGGGAAACAAGTCAGAATCATATCCAGATAATGATTCTGCTTTCCATTGTCAAGCTCCCACTAACCTTAGAATACAAGAGTGTCTAAACCCTTTTAATTATCTCTAAATTAAAAATGGTTATCCCATTAAGCTGGTGCTGACTTCATTCCTTGTTGGAGAATCTGCTTCTGTTTTTCAGATGGGAGCTGGACCTGAGGAGATGAAAGACCCAGTGCACTCCACCCCGGCCCAGCTGAAACTACAGAGGAATTGAGGAAATGAGCAAGAGTGCTGCTTTCTTAGTGAATTTGATATCAGCACAAGGGTTATGGAGAAAGATACTGAGGACACTGAACACCTACCAAACCAGAGTCCAGAGGCTCCCAAGTGCTAAGTAGACTTAAAATGCACCTAGGATGGCTCAGGGAACTTTGCGGAAGAGGGTGCAGAAAGACTGTTAGAGCCACAAGTTGGGACATTTTGCACAGAGACATTGCCTCTTCCCCCACATAATGCACGACCCACAATCCCCATGGGGTTTACCAGCATCCCCAACGAGGAAGGCCTCTTAGAAAAGGGGCAGGGGGGAGGGAAAGAATGGTACCAATGTGTGTTGTTTACATACAAAATATGTTCCTATCTAATGAAAAAAGAAAAAGAAATAAAAAGTAAAACCATGTCTTTATGACCTTGACACCTTTGTTTTTTAATTATTTTTTATTTTTATTTTTGTTTTTCAAGGTAGGATCTCATTCTAGCACAGATTGATCTGGAATTTATTATGTAGTATCTGGGTGGCCGTGATCTCATGGTGATCATCCTATCCCTGCCTTCACAGTTCTGGGATTAAGGGCATGCACCAAAAGTGAAAGGTAGATGATGAATGGAAGTGAAGAATTAAAGCAGATAATGGAAAATTATTAATGAAATGTTAATTAGCTAAAAATATTTTAAATCCCTGATATTGTTGTGAAAGCTCATATATTTAAGAGCAGGTTTGGCCATGAATCCTGTAGTTGAGATTTTATAGTCTATCAAAGAAATATTAGTAATATTTCAGGAGAAGATGATGGTTATTTATTTGTGTAACTATCTCTTCCTCTCGCTCCAGTTGTGCCAGCTTTTCTGTCCCAGGGAAACTCTCTCTCTTTATTTAGACCATATGAGTATTGATGTAGAGAATGAATCTTCTTTACGTCACGTGAGTTCTGTTTTTGTATTGAGGTCTGAGAACAGGTGAACCATCATTGTGAAAGCTACTAAGCACTGTGTAACTGTCAGCTGAGGACACTTCCCTGAGGATGAGTCTGGGCTTTATACCTCCTTGGGGAGTGGCCTTGAGTAGGTACCACTTTGTGCTTCAGTTTTCCGATCTGTAAAATGCAGGCAACACAGGCACCTATTTCAGGTGGTGGTTACGAGGATTATATGAAATAATGTATGTAAATTCTAAGAACAGCGCTTTCCTTGTTGGGTGGAATCAATCAGGTGTTGATTTCTTCTGCTCTTTCTTCATCCTTACCACTGCGGTGGCTTTTGCCATTACTCTTTCTTTAGCAAGACCCATTGCTATTGCTGTTCTTTTACTGCTGCTACCACCACAACTCTCTGGCTTTGTTTCCATAGGCTGGTTTATATTGTGGGTTATTCTTATTGAAATAGCACCCTGTATTTAGCTCAGGAGTTTCATCTTTACATGGCCATTCATACTATTATTTCATTTTATTATCTGTAGCTCTGTCTCATTCTGTATTTCAATTTCTGTATGCTTCTCCAATATTCTTCTTCTGCTTTCAGTGTTTACTTATGTTCTGTCCCAAGAAAACTTCTGCTTGTATATATGTAATTCTTTCGTATGCTTGTCAGAGCACATGTGGGTGTGGGCGCCTAGACCAAAGGATGACCTTAGGTATCATCCTCAGGAATGCTGTTTGTCTCCATTCAGACAAAGTCCCTTATTGGCGTGGTGCTCAGTGCACCGTGGGCATCAAGGATCCTTCTGTCCTCAACTCTCCTGTGTTCTATTTACAGGTGCATGTCACCTTGCTCAGCATTTTTATGTGTATTGGGGATCAAATTCAGGTCTTCATGCTTGCAAGGCCACCACTTTACTGACTGAGTGGTCTCCCTAGCATAAATGTCTATTTTTAGAGACAATTTAAATCCTAGGTTTAATGGCTAATAATGGCTTAATATGTTAACTTTCATCTGATTTTTACATTGATTGTAGTCTTTGTGATATTTTTCTACTTTGCAAAGCCATGTTTTGTCATTTACTTAATGTCTACGTTGTTCCATGGTCAGAGACTGGCTGGGTTCTGTCTGGAAACTCATACTCTCTAGAGTAATGCACTTCAGATCCTAACTTCTTTAACTGCCCAGAACCCTGATCTCTCCCCCGCAGCTCATTGGGACTGTAGTGTTGCAGCTATTGTTCTCAGGCAGAGAGCAACTATCGTGTGGCTCAATTCCTGAAATTGCAGTATCACAGTGCCTGTTGTCCAGTACCCAAAAAGTCACCACATATATTCTAGTCTATTTTGTTGTTGTCAACAGTGTGACATTAGTTTGATACTGATTTTTTTTTATTAAAGCCTGAAGTAGATCTTCAGGCCTTCATACATTAAAATAATCAATTACATTCTGATCCCAGAGAAAGAAACGTAAATTTGTTTGTCACAGTGAATTCCAGCTAAACAAAAATGACATATTCTGTCTTTCAATTTTGGTCTTCTGTGTTAAACTAAGTTATATTATTATTAGTATATTATAATTAGTATTTATTATTATTTATTAGTATATAAATATTATTAAAATTATTAGTAAGATAATAGTTCTGGGAGCTGGGGAGATGTCTCATGTGATAAAGTGCTTGCTGCACGAATGTGCGGACCAGAGTTCAAATCCCTAAAACCTATGTAAATGCCAAGCTTGCTGGTGTATGCCTTTAATTCAGAGCTGGGAGGCAGAGACTGGAGGATCCCTTGGGCTTATTTGCTACCTAGACTAGCCAGATTGGTGAGTTCTAGGTTTGGCAAGAGACTTTGTCTCAAAAAATAAGGTATGGAGTGACTGAGGAATTCCCCTGATGTTGTGGTACACACACAGAGAGACACATACTGCCACACACACCTGTGCATCTATATAAATGTGAACACACACACACACAAAAGATAACACTTTTGTGTTCTAATCTTGATACTTTCTTATGAATTATGTCCTAGAATATAGAGATGCAGGGTTATTTTGTGACATCAAGGCCAATGTGTCTGAGCAGAAATATACTCTTTTTTTAAAGTAGAAAAACTTTAATATTACCTTTAATTATATCTTGGTATTTGCCATTTTAATTAGGCTATTATGCTTACATTGAAGATATTAGGACAAATCAAATTCCTATTATGATCTTTTGAAAAGTGGCACATCACTTTAGTCTCATTTTTGCCACACTTTAGTGAATCTATGAAGCCTCTGAGTTTAATTACTTGTTAATAGACACCGATGAATCCAAATTGAGAGACATTCAATAATTGGCTGTATTCTTCAAATATGTCCAGGTCAAGAAACATAAAGGCTGTTTCATCTTAAAGAAGATAAAGTTGATACGAGAGGTAAAGGCAATACACCTTCCTGGATCGGATTCTGATCTTGGGAAAATAGCCATAAATGGCTTTATTGTAATAATTTATAAAACTTGATGATTGCTTTTCATTAGATAATTATTGGTTAGTATTTCATTTCCTGATTTTGATAATTGTTCTGTGGTTATGAAGACTGTTCTTTTTCTGAGGAAGTTTTTAGAAATAAAGAGACATAATTTTTCTGACTCTACATAAATAATATTCCTTCTTTCTTCTACTTCCTTTCCTTCCCCTTGCTTCCTTCCCTCCCTCCTTTCCCTTCACCCCTTCAAACATATGTGTGTGTGTATGTATGTATGTATGTATATACACACACACACACACACATATATATATATAGATATAGATATACATACGTACACCAAAGTTAAAAGTTATAATCATAAAATGAGAATTCAGAAAAACATCTTTGGTTCCATGAACAGAACTCAGTCTTTCACAAGCTAAAGGCCTAGTGTGACCAAGACTGTTGAATGCTGAGATTTCTTACTTCATATTTTGGATTCTGTATTGGCTCTAGTCTGTGTATTTGCTTTGTCTTCTTTTGTATATTAGACTCATCAGCCTTCTTTTGGTTGCTGAACTCTAGAACTTAGAGTTTCTTTCCAGTAAAGTTTCTTTCCTAAGTTCAGTTTCTTAAGAGACATTCTGAATGGTTGCTAGTTAATAGGCTGCTTAAGCCTGTGTATTGACTCCTAATTTGGTCAATAAAGACTGAGGTGGAACAGGTGTCAGGTGGTGGGTTGGGCTGTTATAGACAGCTACATGTTATTTAGGGTTTACCCTCAAAAGTGAGGGTATGACAAGCTCTCTAGAAGGAAGTATGTGGAGATATGGTAATGAAATATGTTCTTTATTCCTGGTCATCTTTGGTATGTTGCCTTTTCAGTTTAATTCTTTGTTGATAGACCTCAATATGCATCTGTGAAGGCTCTTCTCATAGAATTAGGTCACCTAGTTCCCTGTCAGTGGTTTAGAGGCAAGAGAAGAGAAACAGAGTTTTTTCCCTTTTACACAGTAGATAATTGTCTCCTTCTTCACCAATCACACTATGTTAAGTAAGTTCAATGCATATTTATCTTAAATTCATATTCATCTTTTATTTCACATTTGAAATAATAAATGAAAATATAAAATGTATTTCAAAATTATCAAGAGAATATTTTGAAATAATATTTTTAATATTTTAAATGGACATTTTTTTCTGAATATTGTAGACTAATTATCTGCACACTATTTTGTGCTGCACATTGTTAAGTCTGCCCACTTCAATTCTATCAGTGACTATAATTTCACAACTCACTGTGATAAGAGCAATTTCCGTTAACTGGTAGAAGAGGAAATTATGTCAAAGTGGTAATTTGCTCAAAGTCACCATAGCTGTTATGTGGTGAGGTCAGAATTAGACTCAGAAATGCAGTTGGTCAGACTCTGGTATATACTCTTTTTCCATTAATCCAAGGATTAAGTGGCCAGATATTTTCACATTTGAGGTGACCAATTTTGTATTGGTTCTTTTAAAACATCTAGTTATTATTCTCTTCTAGAATGTAAACATTATCAGTAGATTACAGGTTTGATGGCTTTCCCCAGGAGATGTTGACTGTGATATTCATTTGGGAAGGATAGAGGCTATTGAGGAAAGCTTGAAAGGAGATGAAGTCACTGCCTTGAGTGAGACCAGGTCTGTGATTGCAGACAAGAGGACTGCAAAGCTGATTGATGATATATATTCGTCAGAAATTTGGCATTTTATGGATATTCATTTGTAAGTTGTCATGTTTAAATATGTGTGTTAACAAGAGGATTTTGAAACAAGCAAGCAGGTGTGAACAAAGAAAAGATTAGAGGAGACAGTAAAACAAATTTCCTGCAGTCTAGAACACTCTGTATTCTCAATGTGGAAGCAAAATACACTCTAAAGTACCTTTGTAACAGTGTGTTAGAGGGTGGTAGGGAATAAATGAAGATGTATTTATATATTTTGAGTTTTGTCAACTAAGTGAAATTTATGTTAAAGAGTTCAATTTGGAAGTACTTAAGAGACTATAGCCAACATGTAGGTAGATGCACTGTGATTGCTAAATCTGTGGCTACAGGTGAAAGTGGAAAACAATATTCATTTTATAGAAAAAAATGTGTATTTTGCCAATGGGAAAAGTACATTAATACTATCTTTATACTATTTTCCTTGAAGTTGGACATGAAAGCAAAAATGATGGAAGCAAAATTTCATGAAGAAAAACTCAAGCTGCAACAGAAGCATGATGCTGATGTGCAGAAGGTAGGTCCGTGTCACTTGTGCCTGGGTGCACTTGTCCATCCATCCATTTGCTTGTTCATGTACTTGATGATAATATAGATGTTGTTTGCAGTATGTAAAATTTCCTTGTCTGTGCTAGATGGACTCCATACATCCATTTGCTTGTTCACCTACTTGATAACAGTATATGTTGTTTTCAATATGTAAAATACCCTTGTCTGTGCTTGGTCCATTTGTCCAACTGTCTATTTGCTTGTTCATGTACTTGATGACAGTATATGTCACAGATGGAATTTGCTAACGTAACTGTCAAAAGTTGATCTGAGCCTTTTTGCAGGGCACAGCTGCACTGATAGGGAAGGCCCTATGGACGTTTTGAAGCCACCTGGTCTTTAGGGGAGGCTTCTGGGTGCCCAGTCTTTCTCTCTGACCCACCTGGCTTGGGTTCCAAAAACTCAAGAGCCTACTGTATTCACCTGCCTGCTGCCCTGCTTGGCATCTACCCTGTGACCCCCATGTACCCAGTCATTCTATTTCAGAATTCATAGCTTAGGGTGGGGGTGGAGCTCCCACGGTGACATGTTTACAGCTGGGTGTGACACAGTAAAGAGGATTTTTAAAAAATTGATATATAACTTCATTTGCAAAATAGATTTATTTTAATCTCCATTTTGTATTACATTTGCTTTTTCAATTATTATTTTAGAGCTCGTTTCTTACAGTTTTTTTAATCTCCATTCTATTATTACCATTTGTGTTTTGTGTGTGCGCATACATGTGTGTGTGGTGCTGAGGATTGAACCTAGGGCCTAGTACATGCTAGGCAGGTGCTCTGCCCCTGAGCTATTGTGATACAGATCTCACTGAGTTACTTAGGCCAGCCTTGTATTCACTCTGCAGTCTAGACAGGCTTTGATCTCATGGTTCTCTTGCCTTAGCCTTCTGAGTGGCTAGGATTACAGGCCTACACTACTACGTCTGGCTCTATTCATATAATTTGAAATAAAACATTAGCTGTAAATATTAGGGTTTGTTTTTACTTTCAATTTTATAATGATTATCGTTTAACTAATCAGTTAGAGACAGAGTCAGGCTGTTCCCTGAAATGTGTAATCATCCCACCTGTGTCTTTTATATTCAACTGTACCTTGCTCTTTATTTAAAAAGAAACTTTGAAGTTGCTTCTGTTTGTTATAGACTGACACTTGTACTTTCCAATGTATATTTTTGTGTTTATTATTGTTATTAAAGATTGGACAAAAGGCTGCTCATGTGTTAGGCAGAGACTCTACTGCTGGGTGGCTATATCCCTAGCCTCTTAAAAAATGTTTCCATTTTGAAGCAGCTCTCTAAGTTGTCAAGGCTGGCCTTGAACTTACACTGTAGCCCTGGAAGGCCTTGAATTTGTGATTCTCCTTTCTCAGAGTCCCAAGTAGCTGGGGTTGAATATAGGGCTATACCATCAGGCCCAGTGGCATGTTTTCATTACTTTAAATAAAATTTGTTTCTTCTTCAGAGTCTCAGCAAAAATCAGCAATTTATGGTTATGGAGCATAAAATTTTATTTGGTAGTATTGTGGCAGTCAGGTTCGCATTGCTGGTAGAAATTGCCCAACCAAGAGCACCTTGTGGGGGAAAAAAAGGGTTTATTTTGGCTTACAGGCTCGAGTGGAAGCAATGGCATGAGCAGAGGGTGGACATCACCCCTTGGGCAACATAAGGTGGACAATAGAGACAGGAGAGTATGCCAAAAACTGGCATGGGGAAACTGGCTATAACACTCATAAGCCAGCCCCCAGTAATACACTCTCTCCAGGAGGCGTTAATTCCCAAATCTCCAACAGCTGGGAACGTAGCATTCAGAAACCTAAGTTTATGGGGCCACCTGAATCAAACCACTACACGTATGTTTTAGTAAAGTGTAAGTGCGTATTTTATTTTAAATACATAAAATTTGTCCAAATAGAAGGCTTACATGTACTCTTTCAAACTAAGTCTATGAGTTTACTTCCCAAAACTGAGTAACAAAGACAGAGATGTTGCTGAGCCTATAATCCCATCATTGTCAAGGCTGAGAAAGGAGGATTGTAAATTTGAGGCCAGCCTGACCTATAGAGACATTGTGTCAAGAAAACAAAAGAAAGTAAAACAGAGACTGAAGCAGGTAGTTGATGCCACAGCACAATATTCCCTACTTTCTCCGAAGCAGAAAATAATTGGTAGTCATTTGAGTTATCTTTTTACACCACAAGATGCAAACTACTGATTTCATATTGGAAAGAGAAAACATTTAATTCTTGTCTTTCTCTTTTTCTGCATTTAAAGAGAAATATTTTTGCTATTATTATAGTTTGGCTTCTGTTTAAATTGTTTAACTAGCATAACTTTGTGTAAGTCAATAATATAATTTTAATATAAAATACATTGATGTTATAAGATGAATCAGTTTGAAAGATTTATTTGGTAAAATAATGGTGATAGAGTTTGAAATAGGTTTCTTAATACATGTATCAGTTATTTTTCTCATTACCATGACTAAATATCTGACAGGAAGTACAGAAGGGAGAAAGGAGTTATTCGGGTCTGCAGTTTTCGGTGATACAGTCCACCGTGGTAGAGAAGGCATGGTGGAGGCAGCTCCATTGTGGTGGGATCTTACAGCAGCTGGTTGGTCACATCTCTATGAATCAGGAAGCAGAGCTAGGATAGGAAGGGGGCTGAGCTATAAATGTCAAGTCTTATCTCCCAGAGAGGTACACTCCCAATAGCTAGGCCCCACCTCTCAAAGGTTCTGAAAATGTTGACCCTGAACATGTTGTTATCATCCAGGGATCAAGAGTTAAAATACATGAGCCTATGAGGAACTTTATTTTTTTTCCGAGGTAGGGTCTCACTCTAGCCCAGGCTGACCTGGAATTCACTATGTAGTCTCAGGGTGGCCTCAAACTCACGGCAATCCTCCTACCTCTGCCTTCCAAGTGCTGGGATTAAAGGCGTGTGACACCACGCCCGGCTCTATGAGGAACTTTTTACATTCAAATCAAACATTCTGCCCTAGACCCTATATGATCATGGCCATCTCCTAATTCAAAACACATTTAGTCAAACTTCAAAGGATTCCACAGTCTTAACGTTCCCACACTGTGGAAAAGTGCCAAGCCTAAAGTTCTACTGAGACTCCTTAACGATGAGTCTGTGTAAAATCAAAAGGCATGGGTAGCAAGGAAAGAGCAGACCACAGCAAGACTGAAAGCCAGGTAGGCAAATCCCAAACTCTGCAGCTCCATGTCAGGCATATGGGGTTCATGCCATAACCTGTACTCCAGTGAGCCTGGATTGCCTCCACCCCAGCACTGTGGCCCATGTGGGTGGCTTCTCTCTTGGGCCACATCTATTTGGTGCCTTTGTTTTTTGTCAAATGTACCCCATTTCCAGTATCTCCGGTGCCTTGCATTAATTTGCCTTTGAGACTTCAGGTTCCCGTTCATTTCATGTACAGTCTACCCAGGCTGTCCAAACAGGAAATTTGGTCTCAGTGACTTTTCGGAACATTAACACAAGTCCTCGGGGCATTTCCCTTTTGCATCTGCATCTTTTTTTTTTTTTTTTTTTTTTTACAGAAAATCTATTTGATATTTACTAAACTTAGTTTCTCCAGCTTTGGTTTGGCATTATGCAAAGCATCTTATGACACAGTAGAATTAAAAAGATTTTTACAAATTGAAATGTGATACCCTTGTCTTCAAATATTTTAATTGCATAAATTTGTTAAAAATGCACATTAAATGCATGTTTGACACTCTAACTTTCTATAATCTCAATACCACAAAATACGTATAATATGCTATACAGATGTGGAAAAATCTAGTTTAGTATATAATACTTTGCTCACCGTTAGCAGCTTTATTATGTGAAATGCACATACTGATTGAGAAATCTTAGCTTTTGAGCCCCTAAGTACTTCTGAAATTTTAATGTCTTGTAACAAATGAAAATCAGAGTATATAATTAAAATTTTGGTTGAAAATGTCAGATGCCTAAATATTTTAGATAAAAGAAATGTCAAAGATTTGGGTCATGTATAAAATAAAGGCATCTTCTTACTTAATAACAATGCCTTTCTGCAGAATCAACAGGCTTATAATTTACCAACAGCATCACCTCCCCTCCAAACCCCTCCCTAAATATCAAACCATTATTAATTATTATATCTGCATCTTATATGCATGTAAAACCATATCACATGAACCATTTCTGGTTTTGCTGCTAGACTGAGATGACTCTTGGCCCCATGGACCGTAGCTGAATGGCCTCTGTGTGTTTTGGAGGCTGAGCTGGAAGAGCACTTCCCTTGAGTTTTCTGCTAAAGGAGGATGCCCTGGAGGCTCTTTTTATCCAATCTCTTTTCCAATGAAAGTTTTTCAAGTGAGTTTGCATCCTTATAGCCTGAATCTCTGGATGCATGTGGTCTTGCCTTTGAGGTATCTTTCCTATTGTCCCAGTACAAAAATCTATGGTTTCTCTCTAATGCCACTAATCTCTTTAACCAGTTACACATGTTTTGACCCCACCTGTCAGGACCTAAACTCTAGCATCATGTTTGACCAGGCTTTTTTTCTCTTTATCACTGAATATTTGTACTCCATCAAGCTTAGAATTGCTAGTAATATAAGAAAGGTAACATATAACTCTGGTAAGAAAAACATTAAGGAAAAATTGACATTGATATTGAATATATAAGAAGTATTGATTCCAGTTTTAATATCAGAGCCTCGCAAGCTAGTGGCTGTAAGTTCTTATCTTCTGACTTGCAAAGTGGTGAGCAGTAACTATGCCACGGTCTGGATGCCATCCTTTTTTATAATTTCCTCTGCCATTCAAAATTATCCATGCCATTTTAATTCAGTTTCAGGAAGTTTCCAGGACACAGGCACAATGCAATCAAATACTTTGCCAGAAGATAGATAGATAGATAGATAGATAGATAGATAGATAGATAGATAGATGTAGATATATAATATGAAGGACATCTAGCCCAGTTCATGGTAGAGTCTTTCTTCCTATGAAGCCTCATGAGACCGGCTTTCACTGTCTGCATTTCTAATGGCATTCTGGTTTCCCAACCTCTATCCAGAATGACCCATTAAGGTCTGCTTACAGCATTCTAGGCCTTCTCTTTGCTTGGCTGTTCCAAACTGGCCACATTCCTCCTATCAACAATTTCCAAAGGCCTAAGAAACATGTTTATATCAGCGCTGACCCCACTTCTCAGTATCAGTTTTCTAGACTAGTTCCTTTTCTTGTTACTATTACCGAATACCTGACAAGAAGAAACTTAAGGAAGGAAGGACTTATTTGGCTCATGGTTTAAGGTGATGTACTCTATCAAGCTTAGAATTGCTAGTGGTATAAGAAAGGTAACATATAATTCTGGTAGGAAAAACAGTAAGGAAAAATGGACATTGATATTGAATATATAAGAAGTATTGATTCCAGTTTTGATAGCAGAGCCTCTCAAGCTAGTAAGTTCTTATCTTCTGACTTGCAAATAATTGACACGTGCAGACATGGTAAGTTAAGTTAAACAAAGGTTTACTAGAAAAGAAAGTGAAAATAAGGCAGCAAGTGAAAGTGAAGTAGAAAAGCTCCTGAGCTTGCAGGGGACCCAACTGAAGAGCCTGCATGGTGACTTGGAAAGTGGGTAGCCTGTGTGGTGACTTGGATTGGGATTGAGTTTTACTGGCTAAATTTCAATGTATCTAGAGGACTTTGATTGGTTGGCAGGTCAGGGAGAAGAGCACAGTCTCAGATGGAACCTGCCAGTGGGGGGAAAAGCCCACAAAATTTCCTAGAAGGAAGAAGAACCAGGAAGTAAAACAGAGGGGTTTCTCTGATCACCATCTGGATGAGTGAGGTTTAGGTTTAGACTGGAGTTCTGATCTCGCCAGGGCAGGCTGATGTCTGTGTTCTTTTGGGCTGTGTACCTAACTAACTCCTTACAAAAGACCACCATGCTCCTCACCTCTGTAGCTATAGTCTCCCATAAGAAAAGTGGATATTCCTACTTCTACCTCAATTTGGTTTTATTTACCTCCTGGGTAACATTTTTCTATTGATTACTAACTTTTCTAGATTTTTTTCATGTAGCTGTATTTTGAAGTATAAAATCATAATTGCATTTAGTAAATGATTAAATTTAAAGCATCTGGCACAATATAAAGGATATAAAATTTTGTGTCATTTTGACATGTTGAGTTCATTTTTTTTGAATCATAAAACACATATAGAAGGGGTCTGTTACACATCACCTTCCCCTGGATCTGGGAATTCTTGCCATTGTGTGGTAATAGTTGGAGGACACTGGTAGGAAGATCCAGGATATGCTCAAGCTGAAAAAAATATTTCTGATGGCTTCTCTGCCAGTTTATGACAGTTGAGTTTCTGCATTGTATTTTAAGGAGTCAGCTGATTTATTATTTATACTCTTCTTGCAAATTATATGTAAAAATTCTAAGCATGTAACATTTCCAAATCTATAAGGTAATTTTTATACTTGGAGGACCATTTGAGAGAATTCTTAATATAGACTTAAAATACTGTTCTCATTTATTAATTATATATTTTATACTTAATTAAATATACTAAAGAATGTTACATTTTTTGCAGATTTTAGAAAGAAAGAATAATGAAATAGAAGAAATGAAAAATTTATACAAAAAGAAACAAAATGAAACTGAGGAGTGTATAAGAACGCTTGAAAAGAAAGGTGATGGCATAGTGTTATGTAAAACTTACAGTAACATTTAAAGTTTATTTTTTGATTATAAAATTTGAAACTAAACTTAATTTCTGACTTTTTGTGAACTTCCATCAATAGATGAAATACATAATAGCTTTTATATGACAGGGTCAAACAAAACACCACACACACACATGTGTGTGTGTATGTGTGTGTGTTGTGTGTGTGTGTTGGCAACAGCTAGTATTATCTTTGACCAAAAACCTTAAAAGTATTCATTTACACATTCACTAAAAAGAAGAAGAAAGCATGTGATTCTGTATTAAATTGTCTGTGATTATGAATCAAAGCATTAAAATCTTTAAGCAGTTATGAAAAAGATGTTATACTTTGGAGAAAAGAATTTTTGTAAGACTGTAAAGTCTGGTAAGATTTAATTATTTGGAGGGAAGAGTTCCTCACATTAGGATAGAATTGCTAAAACTGTTAAGTTTTGAGATGTATGCTCCAAACCTATATAACTAGATTATGTAACCAATGCGTTAAGAGATAAGTTAAAAACATAAAAATAAGTTATATTAAAGATGTCCTTGAATTTTAGATTTGCAAACTTGAACTTTATCTTCTAGATATTAGGGATTCACAGAAGACTTTTGAGGTTTTAGTTTCAAGACCTCCTATGTTAATAGGAATAGCCTGGTAATGGTGGGTGTGTTGAATACAGAAGCAGAATGTAGATAGAGGGGGTGGAGGAGAAAAGAAAGAAGAGATGGTGGAGGATAGACAGACAGAGACTGACAGCATTTCACTTAGTAGGAAACAGGTTCTCAGCCAAGATATGCTATCTAATATCTGTTATCCAATGTCTGTTATATGATGTTAGGAAGTGTCTAGGTCTTAGTAGACCTATAAAGTAATGAGGACAGGATAAAAACTATATAAAGTTCCTTTCAACTCAGGGATATTAGACATTAGGCTTCTCTGTCTCTGTTTCTCTCTCTCTCTCTCTCTCTCTCTCTCTCTCTATATATATATATATATATATATATGCACTTCTGTAATTTTGCAAATAAAGTTTAGCAGAATATATGAGTGATGACCATGGGAGCAGTGAGACTGGAAGGGAAAGGTTAGGATTTGGTGAAGGGAAAGATAAGACCAATGAGTAAGAAAAAAAGATAAAGGAAGGCTTTAATTTCAGACCCTGCATAGTTACTATCTCTTGGTCAGGTCAAGCTTGAATGTGTTTGAGTGGGTGATACTACCCTTGAAAATTTAGGACAGCCAGTTACATGTATAAATTAACCAGTGAAATACACACACACACACACACACACACACACACACACTCTTCTCTCTCTCTCTCTCTTCTTTAGCTTCTGTCCTTAAATATTGTTAGTAGAAATTTCTTCAGGATTTTTCTCTAAATGTTAAGTGATTTAAAAAATATTTTAAATTTTTACTCTGTTTCAAACTAGACAGTTCAAACACTCCCAAGCTTGAAAAACGTCAAAGCTTTAGTTCACATGGGTATTGGGAATTGAAATAGGTCCTCTGGAACTTTACCAGCTGATCTATCTCTCTAACCCTTGAAAATGGTTTTATAGTGCCAAGGGGCAATACTATATTGAAATGATGGATCTTTTTATTCATTCATTCAGTACACATCTTCTTGCCTGTGTGGCACTGTTTGTGTTTGCATGAAAAGTAAGTCTTGGTGCTAGAAAGATTGCTCAGTGGTTAAAGTTGCTTGTTTGTTCCCACATTGAGTTCAATTCCCCACCACCCACATAAACCAGAACAAAGTGGTTGAAGTGTTTGTTATCCATAAGTATCTATAGAGTGAGAGGTAGAGCTGGGAGAATATGGAAGGAGCAAAGGACAGATGACCTGCTGACTTCCACATGCATGTTCATGGTGTGCTTCCGTACACACAACATACACATCCACACATCCACACTCTGATAACTAGTGATAATAAAAATATTGGCATTGAGTTATCTTTCTCCTCAGTGAAAATTATTTAAGAGGAAACGAGCGTGGAAGTACAGGAGCTTCATTTTCTCCTTTCAAAGGGAATCTGGTTGGTGACTAGATCCTAAAGAAGCTGTTACTTGATTTGAGACACCAAGGCTAAATGGGGATGTTTCATCAAGGTAGGGAAGGGCATTTGACATAGGCAGGTGATCACATTGGGTGCTGATAGATGGAAGAACATGTCTTCATGAACCTGCAGATAGGCCAGTGTATTTATGATGAAGTTTCAAGATGTGGAAGAGGCAAGAAATGTGGCCAGAGAATAGTGGGGTCATGAGGAGCTACTTTCCTCTTAGTGCCTTTAGCATTTGTTCTTTAGGTATGGAAAACGGTAGTGATTTTCAGCCTGGCAGTCATTATGGATTTGTTCTGTTGAATGGTTGCTTCATGGTGCCAAAGGGCCCATTAGAGGAGAAGACTACTTGAGGCTAGCACACTTAATTTTTTTTTAGAGAGAGAGTAAAGACTAATGTAGACAAGCCTGTCTATGATGGTAGAAATGGGGAAAAAGAACAAAGAATAGCAGGTGTTTTAGAAAAGTATAAGAAGACTTGGTAAAAAAAATGAATTATTTATTAATCAGTTAATTGTATTTGCATATCATCAAACTCTAGTTTCTAGAATTGGTTTAACTTTGTTTTCATCATCTTCGACAGTTCAGACCCTTATACGTGACTGTCAAGTTATCAGAGAGACTAAAGAAAACCAAATCACAGAGCTCAAAAAGATATGTGAACAAAGTGCTGAGTCTCTTAATAATGATTGGGAAAAAAAGGTAAGCTACCTAGAACAGTAATAGAAAATACAAAAGTATGTGCTTTAGAGTGATGTTTAGCTATAAAAATAATAGATTTCATATAATGTAGAAAAATATGGAAAATAAGATAAAAATAATTAAAAATTTGAACGTAGCTAGATATAGCTAATATTTGTATTTTGATATACTCTCAAAGTCTGTGGATATTGAGAAGACATACTTTTGACTTAACTCTTGTAATGTTTTACAGCTTTTATCATAACCAGTATATTTTAAGCAAAATGATTAGGGAAATTGTTTTAATTTTAGATTTGGTCCATTTCATTCCTGAAATTCAGGCAGCATGATATAATTTAGACTCAAGTTTGTAGCATACACTTGGTTTTGATATGTGCAATATCTGTAGTGGATGACTCATGCTTGCAGGCATATGTAGAAGGGCTTGGGTGCCAATTCTATAGGCTTAGCAACAGTCTTGAGTCACTTTGAAATGCTAGACATAACTCTGGTTTCAAATGTATATTTCTGCACAATTACAATGAAACATACCTGGGATTTGAAGAACCACTTAAAGTAGTTAGAGCTGCGTGTGTCCTCTGTGCAGCTCTTTGTGAGCCACCCTCACTCCCCGTTCATCTGGAAACGGGAATACAAGTTCCTGGGAGGTTCAATTCCCCATGACCCATGTAAGCCACATGCACAAAGTGGTGCATGTGTCTGGAGTCTGTTTACAGCAGCTGAAGGCCCTGGTGCGTCCATTCTCTCACGCTCTCAAATAAATAAAATGAAAAGTTCCTGGGATCCTGACCAATACTAAGTACTGGTTGCCTGCATTCTGCCTCTAGTTCTCACCAGTTCTATTTTTCCTTTTTCTCTAATATCTTTCTGGTGAAATAAGAGTTCACACTGTCTATGTTGGGTCATTTCCCCCTCCTTGTTCATGGTGAATCACGTACATCAGACGATTTTCAACTATTTTAAATATGGGGAATTTTAAAAATATTTTTATTTTTATTTATTTATTTGAGAGAAAGAGATACAGAAATAGTCAGGGAGAGAGACAGAGAGAGAGAGAGAGAGAGAGAGAGAGAGAGAGAAAATGGGCACGCTAGGGCCTCCAGCCACTGCAAACAAACTCCAGATGCGTGTGCCCCCTTGTGTATCTGGCTTACGTGGGTCCTGGGGAGTCAAACCTGGGTCCTTTGACTTTGCAGGCAAGTGCCTTAACTGCTAAGCCATCTCTCCAGCTTGATTTTGAACTTTTGCTCTTGAGTAGAGAAGAATCTCTGGACTCGGATAGGGTTAGAAGAGTATGCCCTTAGGACAAATGAAAGGATGCCCAAGGCTGAGGAAACATTTCCAGCTTCCTTCTTGAAGCCATCCACTGAAGCTTGCCGAGGCCTCCTGTATTTGGTTATGGTTTCCTTAACTTAGTTTACATTGATTTATAAAGCATCATCCATTTAAACAATGGGTCAATAATAATCTCTCAAGAAAGACCTTTGTCCATGACATGTAGGCTGTCCTCCTCTGTAATCATAATCATTCTCTGTTTGATTTATAGATGTAATCTTTTTATTTGTCCTTTTTATTGATTACGAGATGGCTAAAAAAGTTACTTGTTGGGAATTTAGGTAGGAAAGAAACATTTTTCTACATAAATATTTGTAAATGAGTCAAATAACACATATATTAATATAATATTCCTAGTTAACAATAAAATTATAAATATTCTGTTTTTTCTGATTTAGGCTAATTTTAATGTTTAATTGAGGCAGGCACGCACACACACACATATACATACATATGGTTTTTTAAATTTTATTTATTTATTTATTTATTTATTTATTTATTTATTTGCAAGCAGAGAGAGGAGAGAGAGAGAGAGAGAGAGAGAGAGAGGAGACAGACAGAAAGAGAATGGGTGCGCCAGGGCCTCTAGCCACTGTAAATGAACTCCAGTCGCATGCACTCCCTTGTGCATCTGGAGAATCCAACCTGGGTCCTTTGGCTTCTCAGGCAAGCACCTTAACTGCTAAGCCATCTCTCCAGCCCTATATATGTTTTAATATTTTCCCATGTACTGAAAATTTCACTTCATGAAACCAAAGAAAAATTGTTTGTTAATTATGGTCTTTGTATAATATCTTTACTTGTGGGTTTTTGTTTTGCTTGTGCGTGTGTGTGTGTGTGTATGGTGTGGTGTGTCTTTGGTGTATACACATGTATGTGTCTGTGTGGCACCCTTTGTGCTGGCCTATGATGGGGTGTGCTTGCTGTGTTGGCTTCAGGGAAATGTCCCTGTGTATCACTCTTTTGCCCAATCTTACTTGACTGGGATTCTCTTACAACCTCAGAGCTTGCCATTATTTCCATCAGCTCCAGCAACTTTCATGTCTCTGCTCTCCTTCAGGACTGAATTACAGACATGTGTGGTCATGCCTATCTGCTTATGTGGGTTCTGAACTTGAGCCATCTTTCAGGCCTCCTTAGAGCTTCATGCTTGCCCAGGAAGTGCTCTTACCTGCTGAGTCATATCTATTTGTGAATTTTATAATTTTTGTTCAGGCCGTCATATATATATAAATAAAAATATTCAATAAAAATATTGGAAAATATTTTTGAATTGCAAAATAATATTTCCTATATTAGTGAAAGTCTCAGTTTTGTTGTACAGCTTCACAGTGCAGTAGCAGAAATGGAAAAGGAAAAATTTGAGCTTCAAAAACAACATACTGAGAATATTCAGGAGTTGCTTGAGGACACGAATGTGCGTCTGAACAAAATGGAGAGTGAATACATGGTGCAAACACAGTCCACAGTAAGTTTTTTTAAAACAGAATTAGAAACTTTTTCTTATTTTCCATGTTCCATCTTTCATGTTTCAGTGATATGTACTACAAATAAATTTCTTACTACATTAAAAGAAAAAAGATTTACTTTCCTACTTTGTACAGATTGATGTGTGACAATGGACCCTTGAAGTTAATGAAAATAAATAACTTGTAAAAATTCTTTTAAATGGAAGATATGATTGTTTTACTGAAAATACTTAATGCTTATATGGGTAATCGAAAAGGAAGATAGGAGTAGTAGTGCCAGTCTAACAAATTTTCTAGTGAATTGTCTTGACTGAGGGATCATACACATATCACTTGGCTGCACCTGTAAAGATCCCTTACTGGGATGATGCAGAAGAAGGCTACACAGCATGCAGGCTGTGGACATTCTCCCAAATGAGTTGGTGCCTCTCCCCCTGCCCTAAGTGCTCTTCTATGAATACATTGTTGTACAAGTGCAGGTTACAGAGGGTGAATATCTTCAGCCTTGTAGAAGCTTGCCTGACTTCCTAACACCTATGAACCTGGAAGAGCTAGACAGATGGTTTCCTCTGCATGTGGGTCAGGGCTGATCGCACCCGAGACAAGTTCACCTCATCAGTCTTGTTATAGATGTACACAGTGCCATCAGATGGTCCTATGTTATGTCCCAGGCACGATTCCAGTCCTTGCTTACCATCTGTAGCCCCCATCCCCATCAGTCTGGCTAGGTCCAAATATTTTTTTGAATCTAAAGCTGTGGAGTTTGAACAGAAACCAGTTAACCAAGCATATTATAAATATGTTACCTGGCCCACTAAATCCAGCAAGGCCCAAAGTCTGTCTTATAGGGGAAAATAATGGGAAGTTGAGTATGCATAGTGGTTTAGAAACTGTGATTTATGGTTCAAATCTCAAATCGTTAATAGTTTATGACTGATGCTAATGCTTCAAATCTTAGTTTTCCTCACGGCTGTGCTAGATACAAATTTTATGATGTAACATGTTATTTTAAGTATTCAATAAGTTGCTGTATATAAATTTATGTCATAAGCTCAATATGTAATTAATATTATCTTTGAACATGTAACATATAAGAGTAATAGGAACATATATGTGAAAAAGACTAAGTTTAAAGTTTATCAAGTTTGCTTGAATACTGAGCTTGGCATATGATATGCTCCATATCCAGTCTCCTAATATTTGGAATTATGGTTCAATAAAGGGAAGGTACTTCGTAGATTTGAAAATCATAAGTAAAAAAGTGTTGTTACACTCTTAAATATCTCCTATTAACAATGCTATATTATTTTTAAATATCAAATAATCAAATATATATGTCAAGGTCTATAACTAGGAAACTTATGTGGCCAGGTGATTTTAAATATATTATTCTCTTAATCACAAAATAGTTGCTTGGAGGTACTTTAGTCTGCATTCTATCCCTTCCATAAAAAAATGATAAAGGAAAGTAATAAGGAAAAAGGCAGAAAAACAGAAGGGCAAAGAGAATGGAAGGGAATATAACTTTGGGCATTTGTAATGGTCACTTATATGTCATTTCGAGAAAATTATGAGAGAAAAGAATTATTTTGGTTTATGATTTCAGAGTCATGGCCCATAATGGCAGGGAAGGCATGTGCAGTTCTTGGCGACAGGAGCATGTGGCAGAGGCTTTTCATATCACTGGACCAGGAAGCAGAGAGTGTGCTGTCAGGGCCAAGAGCCAGACTATAACTCTCAAGGGCCTGCTGATAGTGATCTACTTCTACCAGCCAATTCTCTCAGCATAAACCTGTGGGTTCTACAGCCTTCCAAATCAGCACAGCCAGCTGTGGAGCAAGTATTCAAAACACAAGCCTGTGGGAAACATTTCAGATTCAACTCAGAGTTGGAAAGGCAGTGAGTGGATTAACAGATTCAAGAAAGCAGGGAGGAAAGTCTGGGAAGCAAATGAGCAGGGAAGAAGCCTGGAAAGAAAAGCTGTAAGTGATACCATGGAACCTGTGTCAGCATCAGGCATTTCTGCAGGAAGAATGGCAAGTGGTGTTTCAACACAGGGTTGCTGTGTCTGTTTAAGAAGCAGTGAGGATGATGGGTCTCTTCTACTTATGTTAGACAGGCCACCTCATAAAACATTTTAAAATGATAGAGTAAGTAACCCAAAACTAGATCTCTCTATTTCTTCCACCATTTTGGGAAGCATGCACACGTTAATTTATTTATGGAGAGAATAAACAGTCTCTGGCTTGGGAGACATTAGACACAGTTATGAATTCTACTGCTGGGGTTTGCTGCTGAGGTAGTGAACCAATTCCTCAGAGTCCTTGAGGTACTTTAGAATTCTTTGAATGGCCATTTTATTTTATTTTTATTTATTTATTTGAGACAAAGGAAGGAGAGAAAGAGGCAGATAAAGTGAGAGAATATGCATGCCAGGTCCTCCTCTAGCCACTGCAAATGAACTCCAGATGTGTGTGCTACCTTGTACATCCAGCTTTACATGGGCACTAGGGAATAGAACCTGGCTCCTTTGGCTTTGCATGCAAGTTCCTGAACTGCTAAGCCATCTCTCCATCTGTGACCAGGTTATTTTAAACCACCAAGCCTTACTTCCCAAGGATAAAACAATGAAAAATCAAGTTGCTTGTGAAGGAAACATTAAGATACTTTCAGATGTCTTTACTAAATATGCAATGCTAGAAAACAGTGGAGCCACTATTAAACTTCCACTGCAACTTCCCTTTTGTAATGTACAAGTCTCACTAATTCTATAATGAAGGTAACTTTGGAGAGAGAGAGAGAGGGAGAGAGAGAGACAGAGAGAGAGAGAGAGAGAGAGAGAGAGAGAGAGAGACAGAGAGAGCATCTTACTAGCAGGTAATACACCAGCCAATAGGGCTTAAAGGGAAAGGTTATCTTTTGATAAAGGAGGCACTTATGTTCACTTAGTGTTATAATTATTATATCTTTTATCATTAGTGCCTTTCTGTATGCTCTTTTCCCCCAGAATATCACTTGTAGTATTTATTCTGGCTTTGTACTTTATCATATAAAGTTTCTATACTTTTGCTATCTAAATGATTCAAGAATGTTTACATAGGTCATAAATATTTAAGACCTTATATGTTTGTAGCAAAGAGTTACTTTAATTTATTGTTCATTGACCTGAACCTGTGGTTACAGTAGTGGTTTTAAAACTAAAGATTTTCCTCATCATAAAGATATATAGGCACAAAACAAAACACATAAGTCAATGGAACAAAAATAGACTCACACAACTATGATCACCTAATTTTTGACCAAGGAGTCAAAACCAAACACTGGAAAAAAGAAAGATAGCCTGTTCAACAAAAGGTATTGGCAAAACCAAATATTCACCTGCAGAACAATTAAACTAGATTTGTATCTCGTGTACTGCATAAAAATCTATTAAAAGTTTATCAAAGACCTTAATTCAAAACCTTAAACACTGAAAATGTTATAGAAAATGACTTAAGATACAGGTATAGGCAAAACTTTTTCTCATTAGAACCCTACTAACACATGGGACAGCCCCTAGAATTGACAGCTAGAATTACATGAAATTAAAATGCATGCACAGCAGAGGAAAACATCATCAGAGTGAACATATGGCTCACATAATTGGACAAAGTACTTGCCAGCATATTTCAGACAGAGGCTTGCATGTAGAAAATATAAAAAACTGCAAGCCCTCATATCACATATATTCCATTAACATCTCTTTTCTCCCCCATTCAGATTTCTTCTTTCTTTGTCATTGTTCCATTCCTAGTTGCATGACCTACACACACACACACACACACACACACACACACACACAGTCTTGGATCTGCATATGAAAGAAAACATGGTGGTTGTTTTTCAGAGTCTGGTTTATTTTGCTTAATGTAATGATTTCTACTTGTAGCCATTTTCTTGCAAATGTCTTGATTTCATCTTTATTTATAGTTGAATAGAATTCCATTGTGTTTATCTTTCAGCTGTTAATACTTCTATCAAGAAACACTAACGTTTTTGTCATAATAGTGGGTTCCATATTTTATTTAGTAAAATGTATGTACAAAGGCACAAATATAAAAATGAGTTAAAATTTTTTCATTTGTGTCTTTGATTATCTCTCAAAAATAGAAAACCAGAAGAAATATATATATATATATATATATATATATATATGTATATATATATATATATGTTTATTATTGAACATTTTGTAGAGACAAGGCAACAATACAAAAAAAAAAAAGAACATTTACAAAATAAAATGAATGTCAGTGAAAGTCTGTGTGACTATGTGTTTTCAATTTTCAGTCCCATGCTGGGTGGTTGGGTTTAACACACACACACACACTAAAACAACAATGATTTGATTTGTATGTTAGTTTGCTAGCATTGCTATGAGTGCTTAGAAATCTATAGCCTCAACAGCCCTGATACTTGCAGTGCCAAGTCAAGGTGTGTGCAGGAACCTGCTTTCTTTGAAGGAGCTAGAGAGGAAGATCTTTCCTGGCCACTCCTAGATTCTGTGGTAGCAGGCAGTCCTTGACATTGCTTGCTTGTAGCCTTCTGGCTGCAGCACCCCAGCCTGTGCATGTGTTGTCACTGGTGTTCTCCCTGTGTCTCTGTTCCAGGGTTTTCACTTGGTCTTCTTGTGAGAACAGTACTCATTGGATGTAGGGCCCACTATAGCCAAGGGTGACTCATATTCCTTGATTACACCTGTAAAGACCCTGTTTCCCTTCAGATGCAATTGCCATGTAGGCTGTAACTCAGTGGTAGAGAACTTGCCTAGCATGTCTAAGCCTTGGGGTTTATCCCTGGCACTGAAGCAAAAAGCCACTTTAGATGTAAAGACTGGGGGTTGGGCTTCAAAGCCTTTTGAGGACACAATTCAACCTATAACACTAGGTTAAAATGTTATTTTGTCCTTTTAATTATGTTACTTTTAAAAGATGAAAATATTGAGAAGTACAAAATTGGAATTCAAAATGAGAAAGATATGCACAATATGATTTTGTTCTATTGTGTTACAGACACTAGGTTGCTCAAAGTCACATTTGGGCACTTTCCTCAACAATTAATCAAACCAATATGATATGGCGTGTGCTGTTTTTGGTTTGTGTGTATGTGGTGTATGCATGCATGCGTGTGCAGATGTGCACCCATGCATACACGAACAGAGGTCAGAGGAAGACATTGGGTGTCCTCTTCTATAACTCTACCATCTTATTTTCTTGAGACAGACTCTCTCACTGAACTTGGAGCTACATTTTTAGTTATACTGGCTGGCCGTGAACCCAGCAATCCCCTTGTTTTTGCCTTCCTTCAACATGGGATTACAGCAGGCCTGCTGGGCCACGCACAGCTTGTGACATGGGTGCTGAGGTTGAAATTCAGGTCCTAGTGCTTTCACAGCAAGCATTCTTATCTGCTGAAACATCTTCCCAGAATTCCTTTTCCCAAAACAAGGTCTCACTAACTATTTCTTGCTGGCTTCAATCTCAAAATACTCTTGCCTCAGCATCTTGAATGTTGACATTAGAGCTTCTGCCACCATGCCTGGTTAGAAGGCACTTGCTTCACAAGTTTTCCTGCCAGCGTTTGGATCCTTGGTACCTATGTCAACTTGGACACTCAGTGACACAAGTGCCTGAAATACCAGTGCACCCACAGCAATGAGAGGCATAGTCAGGGAAATCCTGAAGCTCACAGCCCAGCTAGTGTGGCCTTCCCAGCAATGAACAGCAGTGAGAGATCCCATCTCAGACAAGGTGCAAGGAAACCACCAACATCCTGAGGTTATCCTCTGACCTCCGCACATGCACCATGCATGCCCATATACACTTATAATGATAACAGTAAATACTTTAAGATATAAGTGTGTGGGAACATAAATAATGATATTTAACAAATAGTATTATAAGCCCTGTAAGAGGTTCATATATGTTAACTATATTTTATGAAAGAAAAATTGAATGAGACATAAGCCAATGCTTTACATTTTTGTAAATCATTTTAATCTCTGGCTTAAAAAAGAAGCTGGTTTCTCATATGTTTTTGCATCTATACTTAGGATATTATATAATGTATGCTATCTAGAAAACCACTACATTGTAAGGAAAGGGGTAAATGTTTTCACATTATTGTAAAATTAGATTTGACCTCACAGATCTACTTAGAATCTTTGGGAGTTAAGGAGTATGCTGGCGTAACTTTGAGAACAGTTTCTCTAAGACAGTGGTTTCAAATCAAAACTCCTAGTAAGAAATAAACGTTATGAAGTTTCTAATTGTGTCAAGACAAATATAAAAAACAAATATAAGCTTAGCAAAAACATGTGCCTACTTGTATTTTTATAAGTGAAACAAAAGTATTGCTAGTAATATTGGTCATTCACTCTGACATATTCTATTATTTGTACTATATTTATCTCATTAAAAAATAAAAAAATCTAAACTGGGGAGATGGCTCAGCAATTAAAGGTGCTTGCTTGCAAAATTAACCAATCTGTGACTTTTTGTTGGTTGAGACTTACCCATGATTTCATAATCACTTTTTTTTTTTAGGAAGCATATATTTAAGGATGTAATTCCTGTGTCTACGCTTACTTTCTTTTTAAAATTTTTTTTGCTTATTTTTTTATTTGAGAGTGACAGACAGAGAGAGAAAGAGACAGATAGAGAGCAAATGGCCATCCCAGGGCCTTCAACCACTGAAAACGATCTCCATCTCCAGATGCATGCACCATCTTGTGCATCTGGCTTATGTGAGTCCTGGGAAATTGAGCCTCGAACCACGGTCCTTAGGCTTCACAGGCAAGTGCTTAACCACTAAGCCATCTTTCCAGCTCTATGTTTACCTTTTGAAGTGGATACACCAATTCATGCTTACATTTCATAGAGTATGAGTCATCTCCCCTTTCCAACACTTGGAATTATCAAATGTTAATTTTTTTCTAAGTTGAAAAATTGTATATTTTAATATATATTTGTTCGTATGTTTCCTGTCCATTTTAAGTTTCTTATTTATCCTTTTGGTATATTTTCATGTTCAGTTATTTATCTTTATCTTTTTCCTTGCTTTTAAGGAAGGGCTGTTTTATTTTATTTTATTTTATTTATTTATTTATTTATTTATTTTTTATTTGAGAGCAACAGACAGAGTGGGAAAGAGGGAGAAAGAGAGAGAATGGGCCCTCCAGGGCTTCCAGCCATTGCAAACGAACTCCAGACGCGTGCGGCCCCTTGTGTATCTGGCTAACGTGGGTCCTGGGGAATCGAGCCTCGAACCGGGGTCTTTAGGCTTCACAGGCAAGCACTTAACCACTAAGCCATCTCTCCATCCCCGGAAGGGCTGTTTTATATATTTATATTCAAATCAATTATTTTTTCTCTTCATATTCTTTTTTAATGTGACTAGATCTATCTATCTATCTATCTGTATATATATATATATATATATATATATATATATATATATATATATATATATGTATCTGTGTGTATACATATATATACACAGACACACAAAAGCTTGCATTTTAACATTTTCCCCATATAGTTTAGTGGCATTAAGAACACCCATATGGGAAAAAAGAAAACCCATATGATTATAAAGCCAGTACTGCCATCCATCCCCAACTCTCCTCTCAGACTCTACACCCATGCAACAATAGCTCCCCGTTATTTCTCTCATCTAACCTTTGGCAACTGCCCTTTCTACTATCTGTCTTTATGATTTTTTTCATCTTATGTATCTCTTACAGGTGAAATTATAAAGTATTTATCCTTTAGTGACTCAGCATGTCTTCCCAGTTCACTCCTGTTTTAGCTTATGTGTAAAGAAGGCTGTGTAGTAGTCCATTGAATGCATATACAAGATTTATTTACTCATTCATTGTTTGGGTACTTTAGTTGCTTTCATCTTTTCCTGATTGTGAACCAAGCTACTGTGTGTAAAAATGTCTGATATTCAACAGTATGGACAAAATCCAAATTTAAATCTGAAGTGTATTTTCATGATCTGAACCTAAATTTTCATATTCTTTAATACTAAGTATTTTGAAAGTTAAAATTTATAATATATATTAATTGCTTAAGTATTCACTATATTAGCATATTTTATTAATTAAATGTTATTACTATGTAAATATATTTCATGGTAATTTTAATTTTATAAGTTTGGTATGGAACTCAAAGTACACTTTGGATCTAAGAGAAACTGCATTGTGTTTCTAATGAAAGCCAAATTGAAAAGTTAACATTCAGATCTTGTCATATGTAGTAATAGTAAATATAGAGAAAGTGGAAAGCTTCTGTGAGCAGGGTAGAACTTGGGAATGATCAAGATGAGACAGGTCTTGCTGAGCAGCTTCTGATTTAATAATTAAAGAAGGAAGAGTTCCAGGCATGGTGTAGCATGAAAGACGAGACTGTCACTGAGAATTCGTTCTCTGTTGCTCTTTCAGGCTTTTTTTTCCTTTTTCTCTTGAATCTTTAATTTTATGGACATTTATTATATTATAAAGTCTTAGGTTAGTTAGGTTATTTCATTTGGTATTGGCAGGAAATTTTTATAGGAGTCTCATGTTAAACATGTGTACTGTAGATTTTTAAATAAATATTAGGATATGTAAATATGAAATTTATAGCAAAATTATTGCATGTTTGGGAAGATAAATGCCAGAAGATGATAAGGCTCTATTGATGTTAGGGATTAGACTCACTTAAAATGTGTCAGTGGGTCAGGTGTGGTGGTGCATGCCTTTAATCCCAGCACTCGGGAAGGAGAGGTAGGAGGATTGCTATGAGCGAGACCCTACCTCAAAAAAAAAAAAAAAAAAACAGAAAAAAGTGTTGGTGGCTTTATTAAGATTATAGACCTTATTAGTTGGAGTACTTAACACTTTAAAAAATATTTTATTTATTTGTTTTGTTTGAGAGATTGGAAGAAGCAGAGAGAGAAAGACAGAGAGAGAATGGGCATATCAGAGCCTCTAGCCAATGCAAATGAACTCCACATGCATGTGCCACCTTGTGTATCTGGCTTACATGGGTACTGGGGAATTGAACCTAGGAACTTAGTCTTCATAGGCAAATGCCTTATCTGCTAAGCCATCTCTCCAGCCTCCTTAACACTTTATTTTTATCCTGAGGATTCAGCTGTCTATTTGGCAAATTCTACAAAGTTCTTTTATTTATATATATATATGTTTAATTTTGTTTATTTTTATTTATTTGAGAGCGACATACAGAGGGAGAAAGAAGCAGAGAGAGAGAAAGAATGGGCCTGCCAGGGCCTCCAGCCACTGAAAATGAACTCCAGATGCATGCACCATCTTGTGCATCCAGCTTACGTGGGTCCTGGGGAATCAAGCCTCGAACTGAGGTCCTTAGGCTTCACAGGAAAGCGCTTAACCACTAAGCCATCTCTCCAGCCCCAGAATGATATTTTTTAGACTTGATAAAAATATATGAAAGTACAAACTATATTGAGTTACAGTTATCAAAATATTAATAAATAAGAGTGATGGTGTAATGTATGTTTCCAAATTAATGCAAGATATATACATATCTAGGAGTGAACTGCCAGCAATTTTTGAATAATGATTAAATAGTAGTTGTTATACAACAAGTAATTAATGTACAGTAAAAATACCTGTGATTTCTATTAGCCATAAGTGTTGCTATACTACCTTGATTTGATGGTTACATTCATAATGCTGCAGTTCTTTATGATAATGAAAAGAAAAACATCTGGTTTTGCTTCATTCAAATTCACCGATACTTTGAGATCTACCTATAACTGTGTATGGATGATTAGGGCAGGTTAAGATCCCTACCCTAAAGAGTGTCACAAGTTGTAAATGCCTTACATATATTAGTTATTCATGGTGACGCTACTTCCTAAAACTCACTTAGGTAAGCTATATTATAGTCATGTCAAGCTTTCTTCTAAATTCACATTGATTGTAGTGGAGAACCTCAAAATAATATCACTTTATAATTTTGAAAATAACAGCCTTAAAATAGACTTTACTTTTTAGAACTTACAGAAGATTTAAGAAAATAACTACAGAATTTTCATATCATCTATACCACTTTGTCTGACACTAACATCTTGCATTATTTTGGTATGCTTGTAATAAATGAATCAATGTTGGTATATTATTATTAGGGAAAGCCCATAATTTATTTGAATTTTCCTAGCTTTAACCTGATATGCCTTTTCTTTTTCAGAATGTCTCCTTAGGCTTTTCTTCACTGTAGTATTTTTTCCAGACTTTCTTGGTGTTTTCAGACCAAGACAGAGGGCTACGGATTAGGCACATTACAAAATGCCCCTCTAGTAGAATTTGTGTGACATTTCTGCCATGAGGAGGCTGGGTTATGGGTCTGAAGGGGTGATGACAGAGGTGAAGTACTATTCTCATTCCATCTTACTGAATGCAGACTGTTAGCCTGACTTACCAGTACCCATTTCACCCCTACCCCCTGGCTGAGATGCCATCTGTTATGTTTTCCCATTTTAAACTTACTCTCCGTTTATATATATTGCAATCCTTGAAGGAAATCCAGTTTCCAGGCCACATTTTTAAAAGTGGGAAATTATGTTTTCCATCTTTGGAGGGGAGTATCTATATAATTATTTTCCATGCCTTTTGGGGGGTAGATAGCACATTCATTTTTATCACTGAACGGTATTTAGTTGAATGGTTGTACCACTATTTTTGTTCATTGACCTGTTGAAAGAGATCTTGGTTGTTTAGAGATCATGCATAAAGCTGTTTTAAACATTTACTTTTAGCTTTATGTGTGGGGATGGACTTTTAAGTCAGTTTGGTAAAAGGAGCTTAATTGCCTAATGAATCATGAGAATATGTTCAGCTTTCTCTGAAACTGCTTAGCTTTCTTTCTAAGTGGCTGTGTGATTTGAGTTTCCATCAGTAATTAGCAAGTTCCTATTGCTCAGTGTCCTTTGCTCCCAGCATTTCATGTAGCTGCTGTGTGGCATGTAGCTTGGCATGGCAGCATGTGTGCAGTGGCATGTCACTAGACTGGCAGTTCAAAGAATATATTACCTGTTCTGTGCTTTTTTTTTTTTTTTTTGGTTTTTCAAGATAGGGTCTCACTCCAGCCCAGGCTGACCTGGAATTCACTATGGAGTCTCAGGGTAGCCTTGAACTCACAGTTATCCTCCTACCTCTGCCTCCCAAGTGCTGGGATTGAAGGCGTGCGCCACCATGCCCGACGTTCTGTGCTTTTTGCTATGCTTCTTTGCTAAGGAATCAGTTTCAATATCATCTTCTTTCATTTGATGCTAGCTTAGTAATTTGACTTTCAAGGACTTTGTCCATTCTGTCTCTCTGGAATGCACTGGGAGCTACTGATAATATGCTCTTATTATTTCTTGCCTGTTTGTAGATTCTCTTGGGTTTCCTTTCTTTCAGAGCATGTAGTTTGTGATTTGTATATTCTCCCCTTTTGTTTTTATCAGGGTTGCCTAAAACTAGAATACTTCCCAAATATTTGAAGATTTAAGTGTCTATTTGTTATTATTGATAGTAAGAATTCATTAGCTTAATTTGTTTTCATAAGTCAACGCTCAAATGGTTCCATTGGCTATTTAAGTATACCTCATATTTTTCTTAGGTTCATAAAAATTTAATTTTCTACAATACTTGTTTTGGTACAGGCTAATTTTTGTCTCTCATCACACAATAATTAGATACTAGTACTGCAACCACTTTCTTTTAAATTTTGGAGTCCAGCAAAATGAGATTGCAGTTTGGTTTTTTGTTTTTGTTTTTGTTTTTGAGGTAGGGTCTCACTGTAGGCCAGGCTGACCTGGAATTCACTTGGTAGTTTCAGGCGGGGATGAAGTGCATAGTGATCCTCCTACCTCTGCCTTTCAAGTGCTACTAAAGGAGTGAGCAACCGTGCCTTGCCATAGTAATATTTTTAATATCACACACTGAAAGGAACCCTTAAATTAAATTTTTTTTGTTATTTTTATTTATTTTAGAGCGACAAGAGAGAAAGAGGAAGATAGAGAGAGGGAGAGAGAATGGGTGCGCCAGGGCCTCCAGCCACTGCAAACAAACTCCAGACACGTGCGCCCCCTTGTACTTCTGGCTAACGTGGGTCTTGGGGAATCAAGCCTCGAACCGGGGTCCTTAGGCTTCACAGGCAAGCGCTTAACTGCTAAGCCATCTCTCCAGCCCAACCCTTCAATTTTTGAGGTGATTTATTTTATATATATTTTCACTATAGATGTCATTTATAACATTGTACAAGATTATTATGTTGTTATTTGCTACAACATGGATGTCTCACAGATATCTTAATGTGGATGGGGGAAACCTGATCTCTGAGGTATACACTCTGATTCCATCTACAGAAAGATGAAAGCCAGGCTGGAGAGATTGCTTAGCGGTTAAGCGCTTGCCTGTGAACCTAAGGACCTGGGTTTGAGGCTCGATTCCCCAGGACCCAGTTAGCCAAATGCATAAGGGACACACACATCTGGAGTTTGTTTGCAGTGTGCCCATTCTCTCTCTCTCTCTTTGTCTCTCTGTCTCTTTCTCTCTCTGTCTGTTGCTCTCAAATAAATAAATGAAAATAAACCAAAAAATTAAAAAAAAGAAAGATGAAAGCCCTAAAGTTCATTTGTGATGACATACATCAGAAAAGTAATTTATTTAAAAGTTGGCAAAATGTGTACTTAAAACTTTGTACCTTCTTGGGCTGGGGAGATGGCTTAGCGGTTAAGCGCTTGCCTGTGAAGCCTAAGGACCCTGGTTCGAGGCTCAGTTCCCCAGGACCCACGTTAGCCAGATGCACAAGGGGCACACGCATCTGGAGTTTGTTTGCAGTGGCTGGAGGCCCTGGCGCGCCCATTCTCTCTCTCTCTCTCTCCCTCTTTCTCTCGCTGTCTGTCACTCTCAAATAAAGAAATAAAAATACCAAAAAAATTTAAGAAAAGAATTTGTACCTTCTTGTATACATGCCATATTTTCACAATATGCATATAAAAAGAAAAATGTCTTGTTCTTTATTCATAGACATTGAAATTGGGACTCCAAATAGTTGCCTATTATTAGTCCTTTTTAGTGGTAATTTCTATATAATTTCAAATGAAATTTGTATGTAAAATAATAGCATTTATATCTCTAGACTCAATTTAGATATTATCTATTTATATCAAGAGAGATTGTGAAAACAAGAGCCCAAAGGACAGTTTATATATCCTAGGACACGAAAGTCAGGACTGTCGTACTTCTTACCAAAAGCATGTGCTTTTCCCAACTTCCTCTTTTCAAAACTTTCTCTTAATTCCCAGGTGTCTTCATTCTCTTGACACATTTGATTTAGAAATAGAAAGATTTATGTGTTTTGCCACTTCTTCCTTATTTAGTATTTTCATGAACCATTCTTCTACTTCTCTAAACATTGTCTTGGGTCTGCTCTCTTCCCTTCTGTTTCCACAGCTACCAGCTGAGTCCAGCCCATTGTTGCCTCATGCTTGGACTCCCAGTAACCTGTTGCGTGCTTTCCCTCTCTTATCTTGCTCCACATTGGTGAAATGCAAACTTCCCACTTTCTTTTGAACAGGAATTAAATCATTTATCTCATGCCCATTATAAATTCTGCTTATAAGCCATGTCACTTCAAGAAGTCCAGCCTAGCATTCAGAGTGCCTCCCTTGAGTTCCCACTGCAGGAAGATACTCTCTGTTTCCAAGGTAATATTTTCAAAGTAATCTTTCATTTCCTATACAGTCATAGGGACCTTCCCTTATGTTGACCACTAAATCCCCCTCTGCACCATCTGCAGTCTGTAAGACATGAATCTGTGTCTACATCTTTTCTAATATAATCTTCCATTTTTTAAAATACATTTCCAGGACTGTTCCTTGTATTGTTGTGAACAGCCATCTCCTCTTTCTGAGAAAAGATGCAAAACATATGCATCTTTTCTCAGAAACATTTTATTCCAGTTTTAAGCCACCACTATTTTATGTCCTTTCAGCTCTTAATATTGTTTTAAAATATTTCTCTGGAAGTCTGGAGAGATGGCTCAGTGCATAAAGTGCTTACCACACAAGCATGTAAACCTGTGGTCAGATCCATAGTGTCAATGTAAAAACAAGAAAGCAAGGTGGGTGGCATGTGCCTGTAGTGTCACTGCTGGGGATGTGGTGACAGGAAGATCCCCAGAGGTGACTGTATAGCTTGTGCAGGAGAAACAGTGAGCTGCAGGTTCTCCAAAATAAGGTGGAGACTGATAGAAGAAAATACCTCCATGCCAAACTCTGACCTCTTCACACACCCAACACACACACACACACACGAAAACTTGTGAATATTGTTGTTGTCCTTAAGGTACTTCATATAGGCCTATAAATTTCTTGTTGACTTCATGTGATCCCATTGGTTGAGTGACTGTTTAAGATCCTGTGCTACTGGGATTTTGTACAGGAAATCGTTTTCCATTCCTATATCATGGAAAGTTCCTCCTATATTTTCTTCCAGTAGTAGCTGAGTTCCTGGTCTTATATTGAGGTTTTGATCCATTTGGACTTGAGTGTTGTGCATGGCGAGATGTGTGGATCAAGTTTCAGTTTCCTGCATATGGTTATCCAGTTTGTCTAGCACCATTTGTTGAAGATAGTGTCTTTTTTGCAGCCTATATTGTTAGGGCCTTTGTCAAATATCAAGTAGCTGTAGTTGCTTGACCCAAAGTCTGGGTCCTCAATTCTATTCCATTGGTCTATGCTCCTGATTTTATGCCAGTACCATGCTGTTTTTATTACAGAGGCTTTGTAATATAGCTTTAGATCAGGTTTGGTGATGCCTCCAGAGGTATTTCTTTTGCCGAGGATATGCTTGGATATCCGAGGCCTTCTGTCTTTCCATATGAACTTTGAGATCATTTTTCCTATCTTGTTGACATTAAAAGTTTTAACATTCTTTACTTTGAACTTATACTTGTGTGCAAAACACAATGAGTGTTCAGAAAATGCTTTAAAATAAATAATAAAAATAACTGATACTGTGTATTTTGTTTCTTAAATCAGAACATTGTTGTCAGTCTGTACACAAGTACTTGTTCAGTAAATGTAGGTCTGAATGCAGAAGACACTTTCATTGCATTCAATGCCTGTCTGTATCTCAGAAGTTATGCAACTTTCCAGTAATAGTTCTGTCTCAGAAGATGCTCAGAAATTGAAGAATTAGTGTCATAATAATTTTTAAGAAAATCATATATCTTTCCCAGTTTTATCTGCTCAATGCTAATTTGCACTTTTTTTCTCGCCTTATAGACTATCGTTTTCTTTTTCTACCTCTGAATACTTTTCTTGACCTCTAGTTTTTGTCCCCCCAGCTAATGAGTGTTCTTTTTGTCATAGCCCTGAAATCCACAGAGCCAGTAGAAACTGGAATGTTTTTGTCTGATGGTCTTCTTTCTATCTATCTATCTATCTATCTATCTATCTATCTATCTATCTATCTATCACCTATCTACCTATCTATGTATCTATCATGTGTATACCTATCAAAGAATTGCTTTCTATGGGAGTCTGTGAAGAAGTAACCTTTGACAAACTACTAAAATATGGTCTTAGGTGTGTTGCAGATAGCTTGGACATCATATTTAAGTTTACTTTGAAAAGTATGAACCTGAAGGACTATGTTGAAGCGATTAGCCCTAGGATTTGTTTTGTATATTTTCATTATTATTAAAGTAGTAATTGTATGAAGAGATGGCTTAGCAGTTAAGGTGCTTGTCTATGAAGCCTAAGGACCCAAGTTTGATTCCATGTTCCTATGTAAGCCAGATTCACAAGGTGGTGCATGTTTCTGGAGTTTGTTTGCAGTGGCTAGAGGTCCTCATGTGCCCATTCTCTCTCTCTTTCTGTCTCTGTCCCTCTCTCTCTCTGTCTCTCTCAAATAAATAACATATTTTTAAAATAGTGGTTGTTATAAAAAGATAAGCATAATTTGCTAGAATTAGAAAGATTATGTAATGGAAAGTACAATAAGTTCAGGATAGGCTGTTTACTTTGTTGAAATGGGGAAGGAATAAGGATTGTAGGATGAAATGATTTTATTGTTAATCCATCATAGTTAAAGTTATTCAATACACTTTGAAGTGCAGACATCAGAAGGTAATCACATATTAACTCACTAACATTACCACTAGAGGGTGAGGGGAGCTTGATCCTGAAACTCTAATTGTATTCTAGTCTATTTAAAAAAAATTTTCTTGGAGCTAATTTTTGTCATATTTTAAAAATAATTGCTTTTGACATTATTGATCTAAGCTAAGGTATATATTTAAGAAATCATTGGACAGTGAATAATCTTTTATTTCAATAGGTTGTTTATGGGACATTTTGTGGAAATAGTTTGCTATCTCTGTTGCTCTATTCTCTTAGAAAATTACGTAATATCGTGTGTCTCCAGGTTCTGAGTCTCATTTACTTGCTGTATTAGTAATTAAAAAACTAAGAAATGAATCAGATCATAGATGATTTAAGCAAGGGAACTCTACAACCATCAAAAAAAAAACATTAAAAATTCTTGCTAGTGTTTAGTAACAGCAAGAATAATTTAGAAAGCTAAGAATCAGGCCTCAGGTACTTCTAGTATAAGTGTTTTGCTTTTCATTGTCACCTTACATTATGAAATGCCATATCTTCCCAGAGAATTGCTGTCAGCTCACTTCCTGTTCATGTTATGAGCAAAGTGCTACAGTTTTGGAGATGCCATAGCACAATGGAGTGGGTTTTGATTCAGAATCTTGCCTCAAATTCTATTCTGCTGCTTATCTTTTATTCAATTTTTTTGTTTATTTATTTATTTGAGAGTAACAGACAGAGAGAAAGAGACAGAGAGAGAGAATGGGCACGTCAGGGCCTCCAGCCACTTCAGACAAACTCCAGATGCATACGCCCCCTTGTGCATCTGGCTAATGTGGGTCCTGGGTAACTGATCCTTGAACTGGGGTCCTTAGGTTTCATAGGCAAGCTCTTAACCACTAAGCCATCTCTCCAGCCCCTGCTCATCATTTTACAAAAGCTCAAGTATGGGCAAGGCAATTTTACTGAGTCTTAGTTTTTTTCATATTTAAAATGACATCACTAATCCCTGTCTCATAGTTTGAGGGAAAGATTAAATGACCTAAAATTCATTAGTTAGTTAACACAGTGCTTGGTCTATAGGAGGAACACACTGCTAATTATTGTTAGTATCTTCTTATCAGAGTATGTTGATACTCTATATATTTCTTTGGTAGTCAATTGGGTAGTTATATTTAATATGTTAAGTTATATCCATTGCTTTTGAAATTTTGTCCTTTAATTGTTGTAAAAAAAAAAAAGTACACATCTACCCTCTTAACATTCACCATCATTCACACTATTTACAGTGCTGTTTAGGATTTCTAGACTGTTTTATGCTTCACGACTGACACAAAACCTCCTGAGGAACAACTCCCATTTGCTCCTTCTCTAATCACCATCATTTTACTCTCTGTTGCTGTGGATTCTTTACTACTATAGATAGTTCATACGACTGGAGTCATAGATTCTTTCCTTCTATGACTGTTATATCTTACTTGGTATAATGTTCTCGCGGTTCATCCAAATTGTAGTATATGATGTATTATTTCCTTTTATATATATATATTTTATTTTTTTAATTTTTTTTTACAGTTAGTTTGGTACCATTATTAGGCTCATCCATGACCCACCCCCTCCCCTTGGCCCCTCCTTGTTGAGGTATATGGGTCATGCATTGTGGAGTTAGCCCACAGTTATGGGTAAGCTAAATGTCTCTGCATATCATGACCCAACATGTGGCTCTGACATTCTTTCCGCCCCCTCTTCCACAAAATTTCCCTGAGCCATGTTGGGTCTGCTTCAGTGATGAGGTGTTGCGGGGCTCTGAGGCTCTGGCTCTCTGATTTGGTAGGAGTTGATTTTTCTCTGTGCTGATCTCCTTCCCCCTTGTGCTGGTATCCGGTTCATCAGGAAAACAGCCCCCTTGCTTGTTTCTCCAATTTTTCTTAGTTTCAGTCGGGGCCCTTTTGAGGTATGATGGGGTGGCTCTCTCCTTAGGATCTACATCTATCTGAAAAAGAGAAGCAGATTCTCCAACGGAGAGTGAGTTAGCATCAGGGCAAATGAGATAACCCTTTTTTTTTTTATAGAGAATTTAATAGGTGTAGGCCCTCTTGTAGCCCACAATTGACGGTAGCTTGATATTGGAGAGTGGGTTTATGTTTGGATATGGTTCTGACTTGTTTCCCAGCTCCAGCTATGGGTCTCATACCAGTGAGGGGATCAGTTAGCCGAATTGAGAGCAGTTGGTTCCTCACCATGGCTGTGTGCCACCACTGCACTTGTGTGGGCATCACAACAAGTTTTTTGCTGCTAAGCAGGTTAGACCATGCGTTGCTTGGACAGATACTGGTCATTTTCCCCCAGTCGCCCATGTAGCACCTTCTGGCACTAGACGCCCTGACTGTCTGGGGACTGACTCTCTTCCAACTTCCAGCCATGCCATTCTAATTTGCATGTCAATCACATAGGGTGTCTTCAGCAGTAGGGTCTTATCACTAGTCTTTGGTGGGTCATCAAGTACTCTGACAGAAACCTGTCTGTCTTTTAGGAAACCTTGTAGGTCTCTCTGATCAAAAGCTCATTGTGGATGATAGCCCCATGCTGGTTCTGGGAGTTACAGGTCAGTGCCCACTAAGAAAATGAGGAAAAAGATAACTAATGTACAAGAGTTAGAGGTAAAAGAGAGAGAGAGAGAGGGATACACTGTCATGGGCAGAACACAGCGCAAAAGAAATAACATGAAAAATCAAATGCAAGAACATCCAGTTAGATCACCCAGTCCCACAATGAATACATCTAACCAAAACACAGAAGAACCAATAGGACCAGAACACCCAATTGAAGCTATGAGCAATGCAACCCTGACCAACCTACTGGTAGAACTTGCAGGAAAGCAACAAAGGGCCGACAATCGTGTGGATGCTGCCATCACTAAACTATTATTTCCTTTTTAAAAAACATTTTATTGTTATTTATTTATTTGAAAGAGAGAGAGAGAGAGAGAGAGAGAGAGAGAGAGAGAGAGAGAGAGAGAGAGAGAGAATGGGTATGCTAGGGCTCCAGTCACTGGAAATGAACTCCAGACACATGCACCACCATGTGCATCTGGAGAATTGAACCAGGGTCCTTAGGTCCCCAGGCAGGCACCTTAACCACTAAGCCATTTCTCTAGCCCTCCTTCTTTTAAAGGTGAGTAATATTATATTGTATGCATGTAACACATATTTTAGGCATTATCTACCCATAAATATTGGCGTGGTTTCCGTGTGTCGGTTGTTACACAGAGTTTTGCTATAAACACAAAACTGCAGTAGTTCTTTGAGACCCTGACTTTAATTTGTAGGTGATGGGGCCAAATAGCATAAGAGGGGAGATTGCTGGATCATTCTGTAGTTTCTATTTTTAATCTTTGGGGAATCTTCCTACTGCTTTCTATAGTGGCCACATCTTTCACATTCTTGCTAATAAGCATATAATGGTTCTGATTTCTCCAGTAACATTTGTTATGCTCTTGTTGGGACATCAGAGGTTGCCAGCAGGTGGAGACAAATAGGGACTGAAAGATCCCCCCAGTGATGCTGCTGGGAGTTTGTCAGGACTTGTAGACACACAGATATTCAGGAAGGGTAGCAGGCCAGCCACAGCAACCTGTGCACATGAGTATATGAGTCAGAGGATTATCCTCAGAATCACCATCCACTTTCTTTGAGACAAGGTGTCACATTGGTTTGGATCTTGCCAATTAGGCCAGACTAGCTGGCCAGCGAGCCCCAGGGAACTTCCTGTTTCCATGTCCTCAGTTCTGGGAATTGTAGGGGTGCACCACTATGCCTGATATATTATGTGGATTCTGGGAGTTGAACTCAGGTCCTCATGCTTGCGAGACATGTACTTTACCAACTGAGATATCTCATCAGCTCTAGATCTTATAATGTTTTGACCTATTAAATAATTTGTGTTAAACTTCAAGCTCACTTTATCATTGTTACTTTATTCAGTGAGATGCAGATATATGAGGTCACGATATTGTTTCAGTGTTTACCACTTTTCTTCTCTGAATTGTATTTTCAACATTTTTCTTTCATAAATATACTTTGCACAGCATTTTCTCTCATTCTTGCTATGTTCAATTATTCATATTGTAGAAAGGGGATTGTTTGGTTTTTCTGGCTGATAGGAACCCTTTTCCTTAGGCAAAATCTATGAATTAACAATTCAGCTCCACTTTGTCTCAGTTTTTTTTTCTTTAGCAATTAGCTTATTTTCTAATATTTTATGATGATCATTTAATTTTCTATTAATATAAAGAGTAAAAGAATTATATTTTCAAATTGTCTTTTAATCTCTCTGTGTGTGTGTCTTTATGAGTTTCTCAGTTGTTCTTAATTAGAGAATGATCTACTATAAGTCACTTCAGGATAGCCAGAAATAGAACTTCATCTCTTAGGGTTTATTAAGGTACAGTAGCATTTCTGTTTCTTCTATGTATTGCCCCTTTTTCATAATTTCCAAAGAAGAAGGAATACAAGTAACTTTTAATTGACCATTTCAAATTGAAAAGCTAAGCATTTATTGCTTTCTTTATATGTGTAGGAAGCAATTGTAGTTTAGAGTATTTTTTAGAAAATTGAAACTATCTTTTGAAAGTGAGCAGGATGCACTGGAATGAAGATACACATTTGACAGGCTTTGATCCAGGAACTATTGTCTGTTTCAAAAGGTTATGTTATGTAACCTGTGTACTTATTTTTTTAAAAAACTTTTTATTTATTGATTGGTTTGAAAGAGAGAGAGAGAGAAGAAGAGGAGGAGGAGGAGGAGGAGGAGGAGGAGGCGGCGGCGGCGGCGGCGGCGGCGGCGGCGGCAGATATAGTGAGAAAATAGGCACACTAGGGCCTCCATCCACTGCAAATAAACTCCAGACTCATGTCCCATCTTGTGCATCTGGCTTACATGGTTACTGGAGAATCAAACCTAGGTCCTTAGGCTTTGCAGGAGAGTGCCTTAACTGCTGAGGCATGTCTCTAATCCCTGTGCTGTGCTTTTATGGGTGGTAGAATGATTTCTGTTTTACAGATTTGGAAGCTGATGAACCAAAATTTATCTCATATACCTATTCAGTATTGTGATGGAGAAAGCATAAGATGTTGGAATTATAATATTATTTAATGTTTAGCTTTAAATTCCTATCTTAGAAACAGTATAACAGGGACACCATGCAAACTTTCTAGTTACATTTATTAAATGTTTAGCTGTGAAAATAAATCAGTTGTTCCTCAGCTAATGCTTTCTTACTCTAATTTTAAATAGTGTCCAAAAGGTCATAAACACCTTTATCCAGGTTTTAATGCAGTCCTGCAAAAGTGAAAAAAATTTAAATAAACTTAAATATCAAATAATGATTAGACTATTTGAATGATCATTTGAATGCTGTGGGAAAATATAAATGCTTTTAATAAAAGATCCATTGAAGATAAATGAATAAAAACTTATATGCTAATATGAAACCTATGTAATAAAATATTCTTATTTACTTGGTAAAAAAATAGTTATATTAGTTATATGATATCCCTAGTGTTATAATATGTGGTTATAGATTTTATTTAAAAATTATTATATTGCTTGTATAATTTTAAAAAGTTTTTAAAACTTCAAGTGATGAGAAAAAGACAAATCAAAACTCTAAAGATAGGGCTTAAAGAGGTTTTAATCTTTTTGAGAGGGACTTATCTTCTTTACTGACATGCTCCTGTATCCTGAAACATTAGCAGATTCAGTAAATATAAATGGCTGGAAATATGTAAAGTTGCCATTATTAATTTTATGGTCAAAGGGATTTTTTAAAAGATTTTGCTAGATTTATTTAATTTTACTAGTGCTATACATTTTTGTTTTTATTTTTCTAGTAGATAGTATGATTTTCCTGTGTGATTAAGGGCATTTTCTATCAAGTCAGATAGACGCTTTCTCAACATTGGTCTATTCTTTTAGAACCACATGGTCAAAGAACTGGAGTCCCGTGTCCAGCAGCTGACTGGAGAAGCAGAGAACAGTCATCTACAGAGGCAGAAGTTACTTCAAGAAAAACTGGAACTTGAAAGATGTTACCAGATCACATGTAATGAATTACAAGAAGTAAAGGCAAGGTATTGGCTTAAATCAGTCATCTGTTGGCTATAGCTATAATATACTGATTTAACTCTATACATGAACTGCAATATTTAGGCATACTTCATGCAGTGAATCTGAGGAGGTTTTTACCCTAAATAGAATTGTTTGCTTATTAAAATCTTTTAGCTACAAGAAGCATGCTGTTTGAAAACCTTTGATAAAAGTGTGGATATACTGAAAGATAATGATATTTGGATTTAGCTAATTCAAAATATGTGTTTTAGAGATTAGTTCTAATAATATTGGAAATATTCTTTACAATGTTTTAGGCGCAACCTACTGCACAAAGAGAAGGATCATCTCATAAATGATTATGAGCAAAATATGAAACTGTTACAAACCAAATATGATGCTGACATAAACCTCTTGAAGCAAGAACATGCTCTCTCTGCTTCTAAGGTAGTGTGTACACTAGGAGATATGTTTACACCACTGAGCCATTTCCTTTGCTCAGCCTACAGCCATAGGCAGTCATGTAGAAGCTAATTATTTCACATTCTAAATTATCCCCTCCTTCCTTTGGTCTCAAAATCATTTGAGATTTCAAAAGATTTGTTGGTACTTAAAATGTTAAAGATATTAAATGTCTAATAGACCACATAAAACAGATATTTAGATATTTAATGAACTAAATTCTGCTATAAGTTAACTCTGTTTACTCGAGTTTTTAAGGAAGAAAAGAAGTTCTGAGAAGAAATGCTTAGTTGTTTTAATAGTACATTTTGAAAGTGGCTTCAGACATTACTATTATTCTGAGATATTGGTTCAGCTTTAGCTTTATACTTAAAATTAACTTTTTTTATGTAAGTTTGTATACCAGTTACATTTTCATAACATTACATACTATGCAATTTTAACTTTTATTTTTACTCCAAAAAAGTAAATTTGGAATGCAGGCAGGACTCTAGTTACTGCCTAGTCTGCACTCAGTAAACTTTTGTTTCCTTATAAAAGTGATTAATTTTTGTTTTATAAAAATATTTCTTCCATCTGTTTTACAGATTATTTCTTCTTCTTCTTCTTCTTCTTCTTCTTATTATTATTATTATTATTATTATTAGGTTTTTTGGTTAGGGTTTCACTCTAGCCCATGCTGGCCTGGAATTCTCTATATAGTCTCAGGGTTGCCTCAAACTCATGATGGTCATCCTACCTCTGCCTCTTGAGTATTGGGATTAAAGGTGTGCACCACCATCCCAACAGATTATTTTAATTCGGATTTACTTTTTGGGATTAAAAAGTTACTTTAGATAACTAGAAATTACAGGATGATACCAAAATCAATCTTCTGACTTTTATTCTTTTTAAAATCCTCCCAGGCATCTGGTAAAATTGAAGAATTAGAACAAAACATCTGTCAATTAAAACAACAGTTACAAGAATCAGAACTGCAAAGAAAACAGCAACTAAAAGTGAGTCTTGTATTTTTACCCCAAACAGTCACCCATCTTGCTTCCTTATTTCTTCCTTTCTCCTTCCCTTTTTCTTTCCTTTCTTCTTCTCCCCTTCCTTCCTTCCTTCCTCCCTCCCTCCGCTTCTCCCTTCTCCCTTCTTCCTTTCTTTGTGTAGGCGGGCGTGCACACGCCATGGCACGCATGTGGAAGTCAGAGGACAGCCTTCACTGTCAGTTCTCTTCTTCCAGTTGTTTGAGGCAGATCTCTTGTCATTGCCGCATTTACCAGGAGAGCTGCCCACAGACTTCTGGGGAACTCTCGCTCTGAATCCCATGTTCCCACAGGCACTGGCTCACTGTCTCTGGATTTATATGGGTTCTAGTGATCCTAAGTCAGATCCTCACACTTGTGCAGCAAGCACTTACTGACAGAGCCATCTACTCAGCCCAGGACTATCTTTTTTTTCCTTTTAAAAATATTTGTGTTTATTTGAAAGGAGTGCTGGTGGAGAATGAGTCCATCAGGGACTCTGGCCATTGCAAAGGAACTCCAGACACATGTATCACTTTGTGCATCTGTCTTTATGTAGGTAGTGGGGAATTGAACCCAGGCTGGCAGGCTTTAAAAATAAACTGAGCCATCTCTGTAGCCCAGGACTGTGTTATGAGTATACAAAATTCTGAGTAAAAACTTGAAATCAAGTAGATGCATTCCTTTCATTGGGTTACTAATTTATTGGCTCTAGTAGCAAATTAGAATGTAATAAAAATGATCATTTATCATTCACAGGATCAAGAAAAGAAGTTTCAAATGGAGAAAAATAATTTAAAACACAGCTATGAAAAAAAGGTAATATATTTTGTGGGAAGCAATAATACATTTAAAATAGCAATTGACAAAAAGATAAAAACCTAGTAGATGAGGCACTGGAAAGGGGCAGTTATTTTTTAAAAAAATATTTCATTTATTTGTTTATTTATTTATTTATGAGAGAGAGAGAGAAAGAGGCAGATAGAGAGGGAATAAGTACACCACGGCCTCCAGACACTGCAGATGGGGAATCAAACCTGAGTCCTTAGGCCACTTCTTAAGCCATTTCTCTGTGGTTGGTTTTTATAAAGCTCTGTATTCTATCCCTTAAAGCATGATTTGCTCCTAATTTATTTTCAGGTAACTAATGTAATTTCAGGTTTTTTTTTAGTTTTTGTGTTTATGAACAGCTTTTTTTGTTTCATTTTCTAATTAGCACATATAAAACACATATGTTATATTTGATGAATATATATATGTGTATATGTGTGTGTGTGTGTGTGTGTGTGTGTGTGTATAGTTTACCTCTCCTCAAAGCACTTTGAAATTGTATTTTTCTACCAGTTTAAAAATAATGGGAATCACTTCATATTCTGTTATGTCATACATATAATGGGAACTTTGAGTATATAATCAAAACATCTTGAAACAATGAAATAATTTGCTCTACTTAAATATTGATAATAGTTGTTTCTGTTATGTAGAATAGTGCACATTTTAAGGAATATATTAGTGTTCCTATTCTTACAAATCTTAGAGAGATATTAACACATTAGCCATCACAGTGTAGAGAGTTCTCTGTATTTGTTACTGTAATACTTTATAACTTTTTATTTACATATTTATTTTAGAGAGAAAGAGATAAAATAAAAAGATAGAGAAAGAGGCAGATAGAAAGAGAGAGAATGGTTGTGTCAGGGCCTCCAGCCACTGCAAAGGAACTCCAGATGCATGTGCCACCTTGTACTTCTGATGTTATTTCGGTACTGGGGAAATGAACTCAGGTCCTTAGGCTTTACAAGCAAGTGCTTTAACCATGGAGCCGTCTCTCCAGCCCTCTGATAACCTTTTGCTACAAGACATAGGAAGTTAAAGAGTAGTTGAAATGAAGTGTTTTTTGATGCATTTGTCATTATTTGCTATTCTAACATTTGCCAGAATAATCCTCTTGCAAAATAGGCATATGAGATGTTTTATCCTTCCACTAAAATATACAAATTAAAACTAAACTTGGTTTATATCATAGCATTCTCAAACCACTTTGTATACCACACCTTGTTTCCAAACAGTCACTCAGAAGATATTTATTAAATGTTTACACTGCACAAGGTATCATATTGGATAACAAGGTGAGGCTGGATATCAGTTAGACTCTTTCTTCCAAGAGCTTAATGCATCCAAGGGATGTATAGGATAGTGTATTTTAGTCATGTAGCAATACATTTCTCCCAATGCGTGTTGGCATGCTCTTTATAATAATTTTCTTACTGATGCAGTTTTAATGTAGTTCAATGCAAGGTCTGAAATATATTTTATATTACAAATATATTTTATATCTGAACAGGAAGGTGAAATAATGCTTGCATTGAAGAAAGAAGTTTTTCAGTTTCTATTGCTCAGAGATGCAGCTTCGTAAATATTTTTCTTACCAAAAGAAGTATACACATTGCCATCAGTCTTTTCTGCTACTGTGTAAGGCGTGTGGACCCTTTGGGTGTGCTTGGTCATCCTGTTCACTGGGCAACTCTGGCTTCTCTTCCATCATGGACTCTTTCTGCTTCCTGCCATGAGGCTGTCTGTGGTCAGCCTCTCACTGAAGGGTGGCATCTGAGTGCCTGTAAACCGGTGGGCTGGAGTTGAGGAACAGGACACACTGTTTATTTGAGAGAGAAGAGGCTGCTCACCTCAATTTCTTCATGTCCTGGGCCTCCATTCTTTCACGTGTAGTCCTTTTTTCCTACTGTTATGTTTTCTTGGGTTTTTAGCCATTAAGTAAGCTAGAGTTTCTACCATCAGTCTCTCATCCTGGTGATTATGCATAAGAAAGTGAATTTAAACTTATTTTGTAAGTGGTGTTTTAAGGCAAAAAAGCTTCCGTTCTGGAAGCCCCAAAAAGCTAGCTTTGGCTTCCTGTTCCAATATACTGAGGAGCTAGGTAGTAGTTTCTAGATGTCTGTTCTCGGTTAACCTTGCCTACCACAGCGGTAAGCAGGTAACCCAAAGGAAAGGAGACAGATGTAGAATAATTGTAGGGATGCTAAACTTTTATCTTGTGATAAAAAAGTGAGTTCTAATGTGTGTCCTAACTTAATCTATATGCAGTAAGCTACAGGCCATTCCTGCTTTTGTTCGCTTCTGGGCGCTGAATCAAACTTCTTTATTAGGCATCATAATTGCAGCCATTCCCATTCTGAGCCATCAGCTCGCCTCGCCTTTCAATAAAGCAACCAGTTACACTTTATTAATTGTTTTTATTGTAAACTAGGCTGGTTTGAAATCATAGCAATCTTTAGAAGGAAAATAACTGTATTTGTTCATGTTACATATATTCCTAACATTATTTATATTGGAATAAAATGTTGCTCAGCATATGACTTTTTGTTTTACAATTAATTCCATAATCTCCTCTTTTAAATTGACATCTGGTCTTCTTTATTAAACCTGCTGTGATCTCAAGCCTTGAAGATTTGATGTCTTGTACCCCCCTGAGGGAATATCCTTTTGGACTGCTCCAAAGAACTGGCATAAATCTCACATAACCCTGGACTGTGTAACTGGATAGCTCAATGGGATGTATAAGGCTTTTGTTTGTGAGACAGTGTTACAGGTGTGCACATTCAATAACTTTTGGTTTAAAACTTAGTTCGGAATATCTGTTAAGGGAGGGGAAATGCCATCTGAATGACATTATTTCCTCATGCCAGTGTGAAAGCAGCAGGATGGGGGCATAGCATTCCACTTGTCTTTGAGGTGAAAGCAACAGCATCAGATGCTGTCCCTAATTTAAGCACACTTATTATCTCATGGTCTTTATTGATCTCTGGTGGGTTGCCTGCTCTTAAGATCTTTGAACATCAAACAAATAATAGGTAGTAAAACTAAATGTCATTGTTTGATGAAGTGTCCTAATCTGCTAAATCAGGAAATGGTTAGAGTCAATGATTTTACTAGCAAGGAAACACCTGCCTCCCACAAACAGCCTACTGCTTGTTTTCCAAACAGGCATGGGGGAGTGAAGGATGGTGCTGTTGAGTTGGAGGGCTGGAGGCAGATGCTAGTCATGAACAATCTTAAACGTGCTAAGACTGGCTTGGAAAGTCATTCCGACATAGCTACTTAACAAATGCAATATGAATAACTAAAATGCAGTTATTATACCCAGTGTTTAACATCCATAGATACTTGAATTATGCTTAAAATTTTTAAATTTTTTCAGAGTATCTTTATATATTTCTTGACTTCTATTATTCAACTGCTACTGACATGATTTCCTTTGTGCCTTCCCAAAGTTAAAAAAATGAAATTGGGGGTGAAAGTGTTTAGAGAAGTCATGCATCCCAGTCAGCCATACTTTTCATATTGGTAAGCAGATATTTGAACAGTTAAGGATAGGTAGAATTGCCTGAGGGCTTGTTTGGGGGTCAGCACCAGTTCTATGATGTTTGCTGTGTCATAGTGTCCACCACAGCTTATCTGTTTCCTGATTTACAGCAGTCTTTTTGTGATTATACAGGTAGTTTTGATTAATTTAGGGGGAAAAGGAAGTAAAAACCATTTAGTAAATGATAAATGTGCTCGTAGCTACCCAAATCAGTTTTTTACAGTAAATTTTTGTGTTTGGGAATATGCTATGTATCCTAACTACCAGATTTGTATTTTATTATTATCATTTATACATTCATTTTTGGTATTAGGTATATATTAGGGCAAATATTAGAACCAAATTATATTAAGCCTTTTCCCTACTGCTATTGGGTAATATAGCACGATTGTATTTCAAAAAATAAATAGAATAGAAATAAAAATGAAAAGGGCAACATCATGGTCTCTATGTTCTTAATTTTCTTTTATGTAAAAATAAGAATTTACATAATATTCTAACAAATGAGCATTGAGATTTTACCCTACCTGGCACTTAATTATCACTTGAAATATAGTTCTAAAAATACCATCATCCAGAAAGGATCTCAAGCATGCACTATAACTGTATTCTATTAGAAAAGACAAACCCAGATAGAATTTATTGACTGTTCCAGTGTGGTCCAGGTATGCTGGGCACCAGGGATAATAAAGAAAATGAGGAACAGCTTCTGACTTTAAGGAGTCCACTAGGTCAAAGGTCCACATCAATGCATGCATGTTTCACCCAGAGGGAAGCGCTTATTCCTCACTCAGATAGTTCCTTCTCCCTTTCAAAATTATCTGAATAGTTTTAGAACTAGTAAATTAGATCAAGGTTGCTTATGTTATCATACTCACCAGCTTCAAGAGGTGGCAGCTGAACATTTGACAGAGGTTAAAATTGAATACAAGTGATATACAGCACTTAAGAACTCAAAATGCTTAGCAGGGGACTGGGGCAAAGGCTCAAGTGGTTAAAGGCACCTTCTTGCAAAGCCTGTCAACCTGAGTTCAATTCCCCTGTACCCCTGTACAGCCAGATGAACAGTGTCAGGAGTTTGTTTGCAGAGGCAAGAGGCAGTAGCAGACACATACTTTCCCTCCCTGTCTCTCTCTCTCTCTGCTCATAAATAAATAAATACATTTAAAATAAATAATAAAGTGCTTAGTAATTCAGGGTCTGTCTTTGAAAGGGCAAAAAATTAGTGTTGGTAATGATCTGAAATTATGAAGAAAATGTTTGAATATAGAGCATTTAATAGAACACTAATAATTTTTCACATTTATTGAGAAGTTGCTATATTTCCTGTTTTCCTAAGAGTCCTACTTGGAGTGATTCATTGACTCCACTCTTCTGTGCTTATTGTTCTCCCCATTGTTAGAGGTGACTGAGACAGAATGTACGGATGTAAATCCATGCAGTCTCATTCTAGAGCTTCCATTGCACTTACCATGTAATTTTAGATAGATATTTTTTGCCTAAGAAATAGTTAATTTGTAAGTTTTTTCTACTTAAAGGGATAAATATCAATTGTGCTTTCATGTCATGGTATACTGGAGGAGTGGTCCCAAATTAGGGTACTATTTCTTGGTGAGTCAGTAACTCTGACCATATTTCCTGCTAGTTCCTCAATGCACCAGAGAGACAAGCAGGATAGCCCAGTTAAAACTCTGCTGGGAACTGTTTTGGCATTTAGATTTTCCCTATAGTTCTGAGCATGAAACTGCAGTAAGAGACATGTGACAGAAACAAAGTTATGTCCCCTGTAATTTTTGTCAAGCACCAGATCTGAATGAGGAACACTGTCCAAGCTTGGGTGGGAGAAAATATCCTAGATGGGACCTTATCAAAAATACTATAGAACAAGGGCTTATGGTATAATGTGGAAGACTCAAAGAAAAGAGTTCTTTGTGAAAATGTATTACTCCAGAAGAAAATGTCAAGAAATTTATTGCCAGATATAAGAAGATATGATTTCTATGGGTGAGAAACATATTCAAGGAAAGAAAAGGACGATGTGAGCATGGAGGCTGTTGTCATAGGAGGAATATATGGAAACTAAAACACAAGAGCACTTTCAACATTCCTGAGAGCTGCGTGGAGCCAGACAGATATAAAGAACTGAATCAGTGACAGGAGAGGAAAGCATAATTATTTTCAAGTTGCAAAAGAAAAGGGCAAAGAGTAAAATATCAGGGGAAAATATTATATATACTATACAGCATAAAATAGAAAACCAGCATGCAATAATTGTTTTGAAAGAAGTCTCTAAAAAGTTAACACAAAAATAATTTTAAAATTTCAGGTCTTAGCCGGGCGTGGTGGCGCACGCCTTTAATCCCAGCACTCGGGAGGCAGAGGTAGGAGGATCGCCGTGAGTTCGAGGCCACCCTGAGACTCCATAGTGAATTCCAGGTCAGCCTGGGCTAGAGTGAAACCCTACCTCGAAAAACCAAAAAAAAAAAAAAAAAAAAAAATTTCAGGTCTTTATGTGAAAATTTGTGATCACACTTTATCAGAGAAAAATCAATAAAATATTTTAAAAGCATTTGACTTGTAGTACAAATAAAATTACCATCTGTGTCCAGAAAAGAGAAAGCAAACAGATGGCATTAGTCTTAGTTGTAAATTTAAATGCCAGTAAAACAGAGTGCTTTGAACAAGGGCAGTGCCATAGTCGGTGCAGGTTGCTTAGGTGAGATAATTGCTAATTGAAAACTTTCCCCAATATCCTCCTATGTCAATTTCCAATATAGCCAGCATGAATTTTTGAGAGTCTTTAAGGAGGTTGAATTATTCTACTTTAAAAAAGAGGCTAACATTGGTGTGGTGGTACATGCCTTTAATCCCAGCACTCAGGAGGAGGAGGTAGGAGGATCGCTGTGAGTTCGAGGCCACCCTGAGAATACAGAGTGACTTCTAAGTCAGCCTAGACTAGAGTGAAACCCTATCTCAAAAAAAAAAAAAAAAAAAAAAAAAAAAGGCTAACAATGGTACCAACTTGATTGTATTCACTGAGTACAAAACTAATAAAAAGATTCTAAGCTACAAGGACATGCCTTTAACATGCAAAAATATTTTACGTATACATTTGTTTTACTTGTCTTACTAACAATTTTGCATACACTGGGCAAATGCACTAGCATTGAAATACCTCAACCAGTCTACACACAGGTACTTGAACAAATAATTAAAGTGATTTATCTTCTTTAAGAAAAAAAAAAAGCAGCATTATAATGTTGGGGATAAAGCTCATTGGCAGAGTGCTTAGTTAGCATGCAAAAGGCCCTAGGTTTTATCCTTAATACCTATAAATTAATGAATGAATAAAAGAATTAATTAAAAGAGAGTAGCATATGCTGTGTTTTTAGGTCAAAATATTCTGACCTAATTATCTTACATACATTTTTCCTTCACATATAAAGCAGCAACACAGCAGCACTTTTGAATATGCAAAGTGTCAGAAAAGATATGCCTAGGGTATTTTTTTTCTGAGTAACAGTATTCCCGAGTGAGGTACTTTAGTCAATGTAAGCAAAATATCTGTTAAGGACTGGGCATATAGCTCAGTGGTGGACTGCTTGCCTAGCATGTAACACGCAGTAGGCCTCGGGTTCAACTCTTAGTACCACACAAAAGTCAAATTGAAATAAAATGTACTTGAGAATGGAAAAGAAATAGTGCTGGATACCAAAATGATTTAAAAAAAGCGGAGGTGAATCTAACACATGGTAGATGACATGAAACAGTGCTGATGTCAGAAGAGATTCTTGAAAAAGAAAGTATGTTAAAAACCTAAATGAGCACTTAATTTCACTTGCTAAATACTAGAGAGAGATACATTAAAAATTAGTGTGAAAGCTTTGTAGCATCAATGGTGAAATTAAAACCTCTGTCTCCAAGGACAGTAAAATAAAAACACATCACAAATCAATATTCCTGATGAACAAAGTTGCAAAAACAAACTAAATCCAGCAGCACATCATGATTACTACACACCACTGTCAAGTGAGTCTGTCCCAAGAATTATTCAAAGATAGGCAAATCAATACATATGATACTTTAACAGAACAAAGGAAAAATCACATGAACATCTTAATGGAGCTGAAAAAGCTCTCAACACAATTCAGTATCCTTTCATGATAAAACCCACCAGGTCAGGTGTAGGAGGAATGTGCTGCATCATAAATCAAGGTGATGTGTAGCCAACTTCAGTTAACACCATGCTTCATGGAGAAAAGGGGAAAGTTCATCTTGGAAGGTCAGGAACAAAAAAGAATCCAGTTGCCACCAGTGCTAGTCATTATCATACTAAAAGTCCAAGCCAGAGAAACCAGGCATGGTTGTATTCCAAGGAAAGGACCTTACTGATATAAAACACGTGTATCCAGAATCTTCACAGTAGCTCATCTCTGAGTTCCATGTGGGCTTTTAATCTTAATCATATGTATGTTGAAGTACACAACACGTACAAGTGTACAGTCTATTCATCTATTCAATTCTAGGCATTCTGTTTTTCAGACCTTACTACTACAGACTTTATTGGGTATGTATTGGACTGTTCATATTGAAACTTAACAAGCTTGCTGTGCCAAGCACCTCAGCACATATTAGGATCCCAAGGAAGTAAGAGAGAGATTTAAGTCTTGAGCCTGGCAAGAGTTGAACAGACTTTTCTTTTTATCCCAAGTAACGTAAGAGAAATTGAATGGCAAAGATTTTAAGGCAGGTTACTTCTCTTCTTGGTAAGAAAAATAGCCTTTATGATATATTTTCAATCTATCATTGACAATACCGGCAAGAGGAAGAATCGTGTTTTCTAGTTATATTGATTATGCACCACCCACATAATTCATTTTCTTGTCTACCTTTTAATTTTTTTGCTGTAATGGTTAGCATTTTATTATTCTCTTGAAAAATGACCTCTCTGATTTCTATTTGTGGTAAATAAGGAAATAATTGATAATATTATTTTACTTACTCTACTTTTAAAACACCAAGAGAAAAAGAAAAGAAAATTATAAAAAGAATAAACTAAAGTATATATAGTATTTGACTTAGATGCCCCTATCAAAACTGATAAAAAGCAGGTATCTGTGTCTCACACCACTGTGTTTTTATTTTTTTTCCTTTGAGGCAGAGTTCACTCTTCCTGCCTTCACTTCTCCATGGCTGGAACTAGAGTCATGCCCCACCAGGCCCAGCTCCATTGTAGTGTGATTGCCTGTAGCATGTGAATGTCTTGTTTTTCTCCTTTTATTGCACTATCTTCAGGCTCAGTGTAAGTCTCATGGTGGTTGCAGCACATCTGCAGTGGGATTATTTTATCATCAGTGAAGAGCTCTCAGCTCTAAGTGCAGGTCTGCAGTGGGCATTCTCTTACCTCCCAGTGAAGAGCTCTCAGCTCTCAGTCCAGGTCTGCAGTGGGCATTCTCTTACCTCCCAGTGAAGAGCTCTCAGCTCTCAGTGCAGGTCTGCGGTGGGCATTCTCTTACCTCCCAGTGAAGAGCTCTCAGCTCTCAGTGCAGGTCTGCAGTGGGCATTCTCTTACCTCCCAGTGAAGAGCTCTCAGCTCTCAGTGCAGGTCGGCGGTGGGCATTCTCTTACCTCCCAGTGAAGAGCTCTCAGCTCTCAGTGCAGGTCTGCAGTGGGCATTCTCTTACCTCCCAGTGAAGAGCTCTCAGCTCTCAGTGCAGGTCTGCGGTGGGCATTCTCTTACCTCCCAGTGAAGAGCTCTCAGCTCTCAGTGCAGGTCTGCGGTGGGCATTCTCTTACCTCCCAGTGAAGAGCTCTCAGCTCTCAGTGCAGGTCTGCTGGTGGGCATTCTCTTACCACCCAGTGAAGAGCTCTCAGCTCTCAGTGCAGGTCTGCGGTGGGCATTCTCTTACCTCCCAGTGAAGAGCTCTCAGCTCTCAGTGCAGGTCTGCGGTGGGCATTCTCTTACCTCCCAGTGAAGAGCTCTCAGCTCTCAGTGCAGGTCTGCGGTGGGCATTCTCTTACCTCCCAGTGAAGAGCTCTCAGCTCTCAGTGCAGGTCTGCGGTGGGCATTCTCTTACCTCCCAGTGAAGAGCTCTCAGCTCTCAGTGCAGGTCTGCAGTGGGCAATCTCTTACCTCCCAGTGAAGAGCTCTCAGCTCTCAGTGCAGGTCTGCGGTGGGCATTCTCTTACCTCCCAGTGAAGAGCTCTCAGCTCTCAATGCAGGTCTGCGGTGGGCATTCTCTTACCACCCAGTGAAGAGCTCTCAGCTCTCAATGCAGGTCTGCAGTGGGCATTCTCTTACCACCCAGTGAAGAGCTCTCAGCTCTCAGTGCAGGTCTGCAGTGGGCATTCTCTTACCTCCCAGTGAAGAGCTCTCAGCTCTCAGTGCAGGTCTGCAGTGGGCATTCTCTTACCTCCCAGTGAAGAGCTCTCAGCTCTCAGTGTAGGTCTGCAGTGGGCATTCTCTTACCTCCCAGTGAAGAGCTCTCAGCTCTCAGTGCAGGTCTGCGGTGGGCATTCTCTTACCACCCAGTGAAGAGCTCTCAGCTCTCAGTGCAGGTCTGCGGTGGGCATTCTCTTACCTCCCAGTGAAGAGCTCTCAGCTCTCAGTGCAGGTCTGCAGTGGGCATTCTCTTACCACCCAGTGAAGAGCTCTCAGGTCTCATTGTAGGTCTGCAGTGGGCATTCTCTTACCTCCCAGTGAAGAGCTCTCAGCTCTCAGTGCAGGTCTGCGGTGGGCATTCTCTTACCACCCAGTGAAGAGCTCTCAGCTCTCAGTGCAGGTCTGCGGTGGGCATTCTCTTACCTCCCAGTGAAGAGCTCTCAGCTCTCAGTGCAGGTCTGCAGTGGGCATTCTCTTACCTCCCAGTGAAGAGCTCTCAGCTCTCAGTGCAGGTCTGCGGTGGGCATTCTCTTACCACCCAGTGAAGAGCTCTCAGCTCTCAGTGCAGGTCTGCGGTGGGCATTCTCTTACCTCCCAGTGAAGAGCTCTCAGCTCTCAGTGCAGGTCTGCAGTGGGCATTCTCTTACCTCCCAGTGAAGAGCTCTCAGCTCTCAGTGCAGGTCTGCAGTGGGCATTCTCTTACCTCCCAGTGAAGAGCTCTCAGCTCTCAGTGCAGGTCTGCAGGTGGGCATTCTCTTACCTCCCAGTGAAGAGCTCTCAGCTCTCAGTGCAGGTCTGCGGTGGGCATTCTCTTACCTCCCAGTGAAGAGCTCTCAGCTCTCAGTGCAGGTCTGCAGTGGGCATTCTCTTACCTCCCAGTGAAGAGCTCTCAGCTCTCAGTGCAGGTCTGCGGTGGGCATTCTCTTACCTCCCAGTGAAGAGCTCTCAGCTCTCAGTGCAGGTCTGCGGTGGGCATTCTCTTACCTCCCAGTGAAGAGCTCTCAGCTCTCAGTGCAGGTCTGCAGTGGGCATTCTCTTACCTCCCAGTGAAGAGCTCTCAGCTCTCAGTGCAGGTCTGCGGTGGGCATTCTCTTACCTCCCAGTGAAGAGCTCTCAGCTCTCAGTGCAGGTCTGCGGTGGGCATTCTCTTACCTCCCAGTGAAGAGCTCTCAGCTCTCAGTGCAGGTCTGCGGTGGGCATTCTCTTACCACCCAGTGAAGAGCTCTCAGCTCTCAGTGCAGGTCTGCAGTGGGCATTCTCTTACCTCCCAGTGAAGAGCTCTCAGCTCTCAGTGCAGGTCTGCGGTGGGCATTCTCTTACCTCCCAGTGAAGAGCTCTCAGCTCTCAGTGCAGGTCTGCGGTGGGCATTCTCTTACCACCCAGTGAAGAGCTCTCAGCTCTCAGTGCAGGTCTGCGGTGGGCATTCTCTTACCTCCCAGTGAAGAGCTCTCAGCTCTCAGTGCAGGTCTGCGGTGGGCATTCTCTTACCTCCCAGTGAAGAGCTCTCAGCTCTCAGTGCAGGTCTGCAGTGGGCATTCTCTTACCTCCCAGTGAAGAGCTCTCAGCTCTCAGTGCAGGTCTGCAGTGGGCATTCTCTTACCTCCCAGTGAAGAGCTCTCAGCTCTCAGTGCAGGTCTGCGGTGGGCATTCTCTTACCTCCCAGTGAAGAGCTCTCAGCTCTCAGTGCAGGTCTGCGGTGGGCATTCTCTTACCACCCAGTGAAGAGCTCTCAGCTCTCAGTGCAGGTCTGCAGGTGGGCATTCTCTTACCACCCAGTGAAGAGCTCTCAGCTCTCAGTGCAGGTCTGCGGTGGGCATTCTCTTACCTCCCAGTGAAGAGCTCTCAGCTCTCAGTGCAGGTCTGCGGTGGGCATTCTCTTACCTCCCAGTGAAGAGCTCTCAGCTCTCAGTGCAGGTCTGCGGTGGGCATTCTCTTACCTCCCAGTGAAGAGCTCTCAGCTCTCAGTGCAGGTCTGCAGTGGGCATTCTCTTACCTCCCAGTGAAGAGCTCTCAGCTCTCAGTGCAGGTCTGCAGTGGGCATTCTCTTACCTCCCAGTGAAGAGCTCTCAGCTCTCAGTGCAGGTCTGCAGGTGGCATTCTCTTACCACCCAGTGAAGAGCTCTCAGCTCTCAGTGCAGGTCTGCAGTGGGCATTCTCTTACCACCCAGTGAAGAGCTCTCAGCTCTCAGTGCAGGTCTGCAGTGGGCATTCTCTTACCTCCCAGTGAAGAGCTCTCAGCTCTCAGTGCAGGTCTGCAGTGGGCATTCTCTTACCTCCCAGTGAAGAGCTCTCTCTTAGCTCTCAGTGCAGGTCTGCAGTGGGCATTCCTTACCTCCCAGTGAAGAGCTCTCAGCTCTTCATGCCCAGTTCGCGTGACATTCCTTACACCATGAAGCTCTCACTCTCATGCAGGTCTGCGTGGCATTCCTTACCCCCAGTGAAGAGCTCTCAGCTTCATGCAGTCTGCATGGGCATTCTCTTATACGTGAAGAGTCTCAGCTTATTGTAGTCGCAGTGGCATTCTCATACTCAGTGAAGACTTCGCTCTCATATCTCGTGATTTTTACCTCAGAAAGTCTACACTCTCAGTGCAGTCTGCAGTGGCATTCTCTTAACAGTGAAGACTCTCTCAATTCGTGCATTTTCCATCATGAATGGCTACTTATGCAGTCTGCGTGGATTACCACCAGTGAAGTGCTCTCATACTTCTCATTGCGTATTTCTACACCATGAAATCGCTCTCAGTGCGGTCATGAGTGGCATTTTTAACTCAGTGAAAGCTCTCATCTTCATCACTTGGATTTATAGTAGACTCACCATTAGCCTACTCATAGGAAGGAGGTAGTCATGGTGGGTCATTCCTTCCATACTTACTCAATGGATATCTTGCTCAGCAATGGAAGAGAAGACTAATTCTTCTGTGTGTGGGGAGTTTAAACACTGTTTATTGTAGACTCCTCAGTCTTGTGAGATCCCTTTCCTTTGTATAAAATATAAAATTTCTTACATGCTGAGTGTTTTAAGAGAATCCACATGCATTCATATTCAAATAATGACTAGCCTTGGATACGGAAGTGATATTTTGAGTATTACTTGGAAACCATGCTGTGATGAAGGCGAAACTGTGGCACAATTTCAATATGGTGTTGAACCCCATGGCAAATGATCAGTGGTTGCACAAGTTCCCCTCTTGAAATACCTAAATCTGATTTTATATTGAAAGTGGCTCAAGCTTCCTGTTTTATTTTTGGTATTTTTCTTTTGAGTATCCTTGTCTTCCAGTAAATTTCATACATTCTTATCATGGCAGGTTCATGAATTGCAGAGTGAACTTGAGAAAGAAAAAGAAGAAGCTCAAAGAAAAAATCATAAATTTGAGGAAGCTTTGAAGTGAGTAAAAGCACAATAAATTTAATATTTTAAAAATTACAATTACACCTAACTGAGCACAATTAATTACTGGAATCTTGGTATCATATATTTTAAAACATTGTTGTGTTTCTCATCTTGGATCTGTATTTCAGGAATTTTATTGCTAGTTGGTATTTTTGTAACAGAAAACTAAGCTCAGCTGGTGTAAAGTGATAGAAAATTATGAAAATTGACCCCAGTGGTTTCAGATGCCTTCTTCCTCTCAAGTGGAAACAGGTTTTTAAGATGCAAATTTGGGGTTTTGGACCTTTAGAAATCACTATGTAAATTTTGATGAGAAATTAGGGTTATGAAGTCTCTAGTTGTTATATTTAAAAATAGATTACCATACAAGCATTGTTAGAAAATGATTTTTCTTCTGACATGAGACCTGAATGTACTGGAAAGTACATTATAGTGGAGAGTGTTCTGTTCATCTACTTAGCTTGAGTGGACTCTGTGGTTCGTTTTACCATGAAATTTTTAGCTGGAAAACATTGATCTACTCAGTAAATTTTTAGTTCCACCAAGTGTCACACAGTGTTTAGTTCTTTCCCAGAGGACCATGTAGCAAGGTTGGCCAGTTATTTGAGAAAATTGACGATTACTGTTCAGAGCAATAGGAACTTTAATTAGATGAAGATCATCAACATGTACCTGACCCAGTCAAGTGATGTAAGAAGAGCTTCCTCCTCTGCCTTGCTTTGTGTTCTTTGAAACACCAAAACGGGAACAACTTACAGACTCTCCAAAAGGACATCCAGCAGGAAGCATGCTGTGCATCATCCTCTCCAGGGAAGAGTGTAGAGCCATGCCTTCTTCTTCCTTTGCTTGTTCCTAAGATGCACGGGCTCCATTGCTAAAGAGAACATCTTCCAATACTTTATGTATTACAACATCACAAAATACCAATTTTTTAATGTACACAGGGTCTTCCTGCTTGTTTGTTCACACCAGGAATTGACAAGATGAAATAAAAGGGGAATGATGATAATCAATACATGTTAAGTCTTCTATTCCAACTTGAATCATTACATGATTCTCATTAAGGGATTTAAAGGTCTTTACCAAAACACCAACTTGTACTTGGAGTTAAAGGAAACTATTTTATACTTTTAAGTAAACTTCCCCTATAGATTCATTCCTACCATTTCCTAGTAGGATATGTCTTCATTTTGACCAAGTGGCTGCATGACCTTGAAAGTAGTAGAGCAGGAGGAACCATGGTGGAAAGTCACAGGACATTTAACTCTGTACTTCAGAGTAAACAGCATAAGCTGGCTAGTTTCCCAATAGAAAATATTTTAGGGAGTGACTGCTACTGCTTTTGAACCTAAGAATAGTGTTAAATTTCATTGGCTGAGATATAATTCCATTTTGCAGCTATATGATATAGAAACTTCCCTGGAATTTTAGCAAAACCTTTTTCTTTAATACACACAAAGGTGGGGGAAAATCTCATGTTAGGCTGTCATGTGTTTCTTTCATGTAGTTATCTGTTCTTTTAGGAAGGGTTCATGTCTTCTGTGCACCTGAATGCACAGCAGTCAGAGGAAGTAGTAATATATGCCCATGAATCCACATGTAAATACAGACAAGTGCAGTGGAAATCAGAGCACTGAAAGCTATAAGGGAGTCATTGCTCAGATGGATTGGTAATGTGAGATGTTTCTGAGACTTTTACATGGAGAGTGGAGACCATGGGGGGATCTCCTGGGTTTCTGCCCTCATTCTTTGTCTCCAGAGTTCCTGGCTACCCGGGTCATTCTGCATGGCCTTTCCATTTGTGAACTCTTTCTTAGCATGCTTGTTCTTTGCTTTGTCACCGTTTTGGGTGCAGTCTTTCCACATCACACATTTTCTTCTCTCCTACTGACTTCTTAGTCTCAGGTCACTTGATTTTCTCATAGAATTCATCCTAGAATTTTTGCAACTATGTGAGAATATACTTTAAAAAATTATTATTTTTGTGAGTATGAGTGGATGTGTATGATGTCTCAGTGCTTGTCTGTGGGAGGGTGTGTGGATGCCTTTGTTTTGTCCCATTCTGTAGCCAAATCATTTCTGAAAACAGAAATAATGCACAATAAATTTTCCACTTAAAATCATGAATGGATTCTTTTAACTATGAATTGATATTATTACTTATGTGATGATCAAAATATGTTATACAGTCTAAGTTTGGCATTTTATACAGAACTTAAGATAATGATTTAAAATTCTCATGTACTTTTATGTGAAGATTATAAACACTTGAGTGTATAAGATGTTTGTACTTTTGTAGCTATTCAGCTTCTATTATGTGATTTTAATAAATTTATTCTTATCAACATGTATTATGCTTTTGAAACTCTGTTGACACTGCTCATGAAGTACTCAGCAATAAGGCAAGGCCTCTGCCGTGGCCACTGCACAGCCTCATTCTGCACTCTTAGAGGACACCAGATGGGCTGCTGCTTTCCTTGCCAGGGATGCTTATGAGCAGGGCAGTGAGTGGGTTCTTCTCATATGCCTGGCCTTACATATGCTTCCTAGTTCCCACCACAGCTGAGTCTCCTAGAACTCTATACAGTGTCCATAATGTGCTTTAAAATGCCACAGATTGAGGAGTAAAATACAATCTAGTCAGTAGAATGCAGCTGAGCACAGAAAGAGCAAGGTGACACTTCCGAAACTGTCCTACCACTGCTCTTCAAGTCTTGTGTCACTTCAGGTTGTGACCCTGCTACCACTGCTTATCTTTGCAACTTGTGAGAATAGTCTTATGTCACCAGTGTGACCTCTACCATGCTCTTCAGTCTTGTCACCCAGGTTGTGACCCTGCTACCACGCTCTTCAAGTCTTACATCACTCAGGTTGTGACCTGACACTGCTCTTCAAGTTAATCACCTCAGGTTGTGACCCTGCTACCACTGCTCTTCAAGTCTTACATCACCACAGGTTGTGACCCTGCTACCACTGCTCTTCAAGTCTTGTGTCACCTCAGTTGTACCGTACCATGCTTCAGTCTTGTCACCAGTTGTGACCTGCTACCACTGCTCTTCAAGTCTTATATCACCTCAGGTTGTGACCCTGCTACCACTGCTCTTCAAGTCTTATGTCACCTCAGGTTGTGACCCTGCTACCACTGCTCTTCAAGTCTTGTGTCACCTCAGGTTGTGACCCTGCTACCACTGCTCTTCAAGTCTTAGGTCACCTCAGGTTGTGACCCTGCTACCACTGCTCTTCAAGTCTTGTCACCACAGGTTATGACCCTTCTATTGCTGCTCTTCAAGTCTTGTGTCACCTCAGGTTGTGACCCTGCTACCACTGCTCTTCAAGTCTTACATCACCTCAGGTTGTGACCCTGCTACCACTGCTCTTCAAGTCTTATATCACCTCAGGTTGTGACCCTGCTACCACTGCTCTTCAAGTCTTATGTCACCTCAGGTTGTGACCCTGCTACCACTGCTCTTCAAGTCTTAGGTCACCTCAGGTTGTGACCCTGCTACCACTGCTCTTCAAGTCTTAGGTCACCTCAGGTTGTGACCCTGCTACCACTGCTCTTCAAGTCTTATATCACCTCAGGTTGTGACCCTGCTACCACTGCTCTTCAAGTCTTAGGTCACCTCAGGTTGTGACCCTGCTACCACTGCTCTTCAAGTCTTATATCACTCAGGTTGTGACCCTGCTACCACTGCTCTTCAAGTCTTAGGTCACCTCAGGTTGTGACCCTGCTACCACTGCTCTTCAAGTCTTGTGTCACCTCAGGTTGTGACCCTGCTACCACTGCTCTTCAAGTCTTGTGTCACCTCAGGTTGTGACCCTGCTACCACTGCTCTTCAAGTCTTGTGTCACCTCAGGTTGTGACCCTGCTACCACTGCTCTTCAAGTCTTATATCACCTCAGGTTGTGACCCTGCTACCACTGCTCTTCAAGTCTTATATCACCTCAGGTTGTGACCCTGCTACCACTGCTCTTCAAGTCTTAGGTCACCTCAGGTTGTGACCCTGCTACCACTGCTCTTCAAGTCTTGTGTCACCTCAGGTTGTGACCCTGCTACCACTGCTCTTCAAGTCTTAGGTCACCTCAGGTTGTGACCCTGCTACCACTGCTCTTCAAGTCTTAGGTCACCACAGGTTGTGACCCTGCTACCACTGCTCTTCAAGTCTTATGTCACCACAGGTTGTGACCCTGCTACCACTGCTCTTCAAGTCTTGTCACCACAGGTTATGACCCTTCTATTGCTGCTCTTCAAGTCTTATGTCACCGTAAGTTGTGACCCTGCTACCGCTGCCCTCAAGTCTTATGTCACTGCAGATTGTGACCCTGCTACCACTGCTCTTCAAGTCTTATGTCACCGTGGGTTGTGACCCTTCTACCGCTGCTCTTCGAGTCTTATGTCACCACAGGTTGTAACCCTTTTGCTCAGATTGTAAGGTTCGAGTCATTTTGACCTACATATAAATGGAACCCTGTAAAGTAGACTTTTTATACCTAGCTTCTTTTGCTTAGCATTTGTGTTTGCAAGATTTATCTGTATTGTTTCGTGTCATCATAGTTTATTTCATCTTCTGTGGTTGTTTATTTGAACTGTGTCAGTATTGAGGATGTTATTAACAGTGTTTCTAAGAGCATTCTTATATTTCTTTTAGCATATACACATGTGTATTTCTGTGGGACACATAATTTTTTTTCTGTGGTATCAAGAAAGACACCTATGTGAGGAGAATAGTCCTGTGCAGTCCCTGAAGCTAGCAGAACTGGATTATTCAGTGGCATTATCAGAAATCAAGTGAAATTCAAGACAGAAATTAATGAAGGCTTTTTTTCACTCTTGCTCAATCAGCTCTACTATTGAACCTCTAACCCTGAAAACAGTTTTCATAATTAGCTCATTTGTTCAAGAGGATCTATCCCTCAAGTGCTTTGATTCATGAATCTGGTAGAAAATAAGTGATTGATTAAAAGATAATCAATCAAGGGTTAAATGTAAGGAAAAAATGAGAGAAAAATCTTAATTGCTAAGTTGACATTTTTTTAGGCAAGCCCAACAGACTGACCTTTTTTCAGTGCAAGGGAGCAAGTGTGGTGTGTGTGTATGTGTGTGTGTGTGTGTGTGTGTGTGAGAGAGAGAGAGAGAGAGAGAGAGAAAGTTGTGGCGCCAGGGCCTCCAGCCACTGTAATCGAACTCCAGAATCATGTGCCACCTTGTGCACATGTGCAACCTGACATGCTTGCATTACTTGGTGTGTCTGGAGAGTTGAACCTGGGTCCTTTGGCTTCGCAAGCAAGTGCCTTAACCACTAAGCCATCTCTTCAGTTCTAAATATTCTTTTTAAATGATAGTTCCTATAATATTTCTGTTCACATTTTCATATGTCATACATAAAATTTGGGGGGAATAATATTGATATATTCTAAAGCAAATTATACTCTAAATATCCTTGAATTATAGGTTTATTTGACTACTTTTTAAGCCCATTCTCAATTCTGGTGGTATTCAGCAACTGTTCCCCATCTGGTTATTACCAGTCAGTCTATGAAGTTATTTATGCAGAAACAGCTTCTTTGCCTGTCTTTCTGATAGTTTGTTTAAAATGCAGAAAGACATGAAATACTTTTAGCATGTTATTTTCCAAATACCTGACTTTTAGCTGTGTAAAACATATTTTCTCACTTAATATGTATAGCAATTATAATCTCCTATTACAGTGAAGAAATAGATTATTTACCCCTAAAGTTATACTTTTAATAAGCTATATTTTTAAACAGGAGTGGAAAAGATTTCCTGTAAGGCTCTTTTAAATCTCCTTTATTTATCTTTGGTTGCTTGTTTGTTGTTTTGAATCAATATTTATAATGTTAGTAGGTAACAGGGATTAAACTTCAAGTAGGAATGGCTTAAAGTTATTAAAGCTGCAAAATTATAATGACAGTGGTTTGTACTTTCATTCACTAGATACTAATCTTAGTAGAAGGCTTAAATAGAATACTAAATACTCTTGTGATTATTCAAAAGGGGAGGGGACATTATTTAGATTAGGCTTGTTGTTTTTTAAATGTAATATTGCTTACTGAAAAATGTGGATGAATTTGCATTTAGAGGTAACAGCCTTCCTGTTTTCCCAGGAGCTTGAATTCTGATAGGGAGAGCTGGTTAAATCACTCTTGTGTTAGAATTTTGAAGTATGGTACAATAATAGTATAATTCTACATCTAGTTTACAATCTTTCCAGCTTGATAAACTTGGCTTTGTCCTTTTTTACTTTTTATAAAGTTGATTAAGTTACCTCAAGGAATTAACTAACATTTACTTTAAAATGGGAAAAATTGTTATCTAGAGATAAGCTGAAAGGAATTCCGTAAACTTGAGGCTTTCCATACCTAAATATATGAAAACATGTTTACCAGGTCACCATGTTAAGAGATTTTATTCTGGCTAGAAATCAAACATACTTTCTTAGAAAATTAACTAGATGCAGCACAATATAAAGGTGAGCTATAATTTATGATACTTGCTGAACAAGATGTCTTGCTGATTTTTTTGTTTGTTTATTTATTTATTTGACAGTGACAGAGAGAAGGAGGCAGAGAGAGAGAGAGAATGGGTGTGCCAGAGCTTCCAGTCTCTGTAAACGAACTCCAGATGCGTGCGCCCCCCTTGTGCATCTGGCTAACGTGGGTCCTGGGGAATTGAGCCTCAAACCGGGGTCCTTAGGCTTCACAGGCAAGCGCTTAACCGCTAAGCCATCTCTCCAGCCCTGTCTTGCTGATTTTAACTGATTAAAATGATTTCACTAGACTATACAATAGAAACTATATATATATATATATATATATATATATATATATATATATATATATATACATATATTCTATTACAACTATGGCTAAAATTAGTAACAGATATAATCTTAGGGTATCATTCAAACAAAATTTGTCATAGTTTTCATATCTATGATGTGATTTCTTACCATAGATATTGTGATTAATCATGTAAACTTGATGAGATTTAGAATCACTGTGGAAACAAGTTTCTGGGTACCTCTGTGAGTGATTTTCTAGGTTTGGTTAAATGAAGTGGGAAAACCCACCCTAACTGTGTGGAACCATCCTATAGTCTATGGGTCCTGGATGGCATAAACATTAGGATGCTGGCTGAGCATCAGTATTCACTGTCTGCTTCTTCACTGTGGACTGAATGTAATCAGCTGCCTCCAGCTCTTGCCACCATGTCTGCTCCACCATGATGGACTACCGCCTTACCTGTAAACTGAAATAAATCCTCCCCTCTTTACTTTAAGTTTCCAGAAAATATCAGCTGTAGAAATTCAGTTTAACTGACTAATGATAAACCTTTTAATATATTATGAATCTGATTTTCTGAATGATGTGAATTTTATAGTTGCTCATATATTTTGAAGTCAGGTTTCTTCCTGGATTTATATCCATCTTTACTTCTTTAACTGTGGAAATTACAACTCCCTGTATATAGTGTGCTAAAATCACACATCCTTTACTTCAGTCCAGATGTTTTCTGGGAGTTGTGGGCTCTGAATGTATTTGCATAAAACATTAGTAGATGTTAGAAAAATACAACATCATGGAAGAATCACAGATACCACAGGTTTTGATATTTTTGAATACAGAATATTTGATGGTGGGCAGTCCAAGGTGTCTTCCTATCTCAGATTCTACTTCCTGAAATGTATTTACATTTGCTTTCTTGTCCAAAGTACAGAAGATAATTTTTATCAATCTGTTTCCATTTACTTTGTATTTACTAGAGATTTCTTCACTGGGGCTTCTTTCATTCACTTGTCTGTTTATCTCAGTTCTTACTGTTATTGGGATTGCTTTTTCTTTTCTTTCTCCTTGTAGGTTTTTTAGTGAGCATTTGGGGAGATTATTTCTGAGATACTAGCCAGATATTGTTTTTTTAATATGCAGGCTAGAATTTATCTTTCTTGGGGTTTTGGATATAATTGTGTTTGAAATGTGGTATGTGTACTTCCATCCCCTTTATAATTGCTTAGTTAAAATTCATGTTAAGTCAGCATCATCACTTTTGGAATCAATTATTGTGATTTGCTATAGATTCAATTATAGATTCATTTGTGTCACTAAAATCTAGATCCATGCTGACCTTTGCATGACTTTGAAATAAAGATACCTTTGATCTCAGCTGGCTTTGTGGTCCTCTGCTTCTTTCCAGAGGACAGACTGGAGTGTGAGGAGTTGCATGACCTCCTGAGCAGAACCACTCAGTTAGCTTGCTGAAAAATTAATAAGGGAATCAAAGGCTGACTCATGAGCTCCCAAATGGCTTTTTCTTTGACTCCAGGAAAATTATCATCTTCTCTGTTGCCATGAATGTTCTTTGATTTTTCACACCATTGAATATATGCTTTATTAATATGTTAGACTACAGACAACTCCTTCTGAGCTTGTATCCCTTTAAAAAAAATTATCCTTGACACTATGTGCTCATAGGGTGTGTGGTGAAGCCTTTGTCGTCACTTTGAGATCAATAGCTGGTCCTCCTCATCTTTAGTCCTCTATCGCTAATTACATATAAAGTGGGTTCTGTTCTGCTCTTGTAGATCCAGGTGAAAGTACCATTTCTGATTTCACTAACGTTCTTTTCTTAAATCCTTACCTTCTATATTTTCTTAATTTATATATTTTGTGTGCCCATCTTTCTACCAGTTTTTTGCCCTCTGTTACACTTGTTACATTTTCCCTATTTTGAAGTATAATTCAAGACCTCTTTGGTATCTTTCAAACAAATTCATCTTCTTAAGACTTATATGGATAAATCTCCAGCTTAAAAATCTTTTTATCAGCCTTACTCTACTTCTGTCATCCTTGGTCCTATGGCAGCCAAGTTTCTTTAAAGAGTAAGTTTACTCATTATATCTGCCTCCTTATATTCCACTCCTCAGCTCAAGCTAGTCTGGCCTCTTTCCTCACTTCACCAAAACTTCCTTCTCCCTGGTTTTTAGGAGCTTCCCAATGTGGATATTTCAGTCTCCTTACCTTATGACCTTTTCTTTTTTGGTTTTGTGGTTTAAACCACTGTTCTGATTTTCTTCTTCCTACTCCATATGATCTGCATGTCATCCCGCTCTCATATCTTTGGATTCTTTTCCTGTGACACCAGTAGAAAACCATAGGTCTAAGAAGTGTTTCTGTACTATCTGATAGCAGAGGTTCTTAAGTATCAGTGTTAGCCTTGGAATATTTGCTTAGTTTTGTTTAGTCAATTATTATTATAACATTATAAAATAGTTCTTAGTTATGTTTTCTACATTTACAAGTCCATTTTAAAAGTTGCTTTATGTAGAATTCCAAGCTTGTGTTCTATAGGCCATGCCTTTCTTTTGGTATTTCACCAGTGTACTGGTCTTATCTTCTGTGTTTTTTTTTTCTTGTCCATTTTAATAGTTTCTTGGTCTGGGTCAAGCTTTCCAGGAGATATTACACATTCCTGCACTTGATATTGAGTCATTGTGCACATATATTTAGTTTGGCCTGCACAATGTTTTCAAAAATCTAAAGTGTTTAACACTAAAAAAAAAATAGGAGAGGGCTGGGGAAGTGGCTTAGTGGTTAAGGTGTTTGCCTGCGAAGCCTAAGGACCCTGGTTCAGTTCTCTAGGACCCACATAAGCCAGATGCACAAGGAGGTACATGTGTCTGGAGTTCATTTGCAGTGACAAGAGACACTGGCACACCCATTCTCTCTGTCTATCTGCCTCTTTTTTGTATCTCTCTCTCTCTCAAATAAATAAATTTAAATATATATATTTTTTTAATCAGGCGATGTCAACATATTCCAGGTTTCTAGGTTTTTTTTAAACAAGTCCTGGCAATAGCCATGCTCTCTCAGGCATACAAGTAGCCACAGCTGACCATGTTATGCTCAGACAGGTCATAAAGAAGCCACAATCACTTTGAGGAGTCATTGTCAAAGGTGATTGTATGTTCTTCAGATGGGTCATAAATCAAGCCACAGTGTCTTTGAGGAGTCCTTGACATAGCTGACTATGTAGTGCTTACACTAGGTCATAAAGTAGGCACAACTACTTTGATGAGTCATTGTCATAGCTCATTGGGTAGTGCTTGTGCCAAGTGCTAAAGAAGTTACAGTCACTTTGAGAGAGCCCCTGTCATAGCTGACTATGTAGTGCTTGTGCCAAGTCCTAAAGAAGGTGTATCACTTTGAGAGAGTCCCTGTCATAGCTGACTATGTAGTGTTTGTGCCAAGTGCTAAAGAAGGTGTAGTCACTTTGAGAGAGTTCCTGTCATAGCTGACTATGTAGCGTTTGTGTCAAGTGCTAAAGAAGTTACAGTCATTTTGAGAGAGTCCCTGTCATAGCTGACTATGTAGCATTTGTGCCAAGTGCTAAAGAAGTTACAGTCATTTTGAGAGAGTCCCTGTCATAGCTGACTATGTAGTGCTTGTACCAAGTGCTAAAGAAGTTACAGTCATTTTGAGAGAGTCCCTGTCATAGCTGACTATGTAGTACTTGCACTAGATCATAAAGAAGGCATGGTTCCTTTCACATAGTTACTATCATAGATACTAAGTGTTGGTGTTCAGTAAGCAATTTAATAGAAATCAATAATAAACAGCATTTTAAATCCTCCTGTTTAAAGACTTAAATTTTTTAACCAAGTTAGGTTCAGAAAGGAGAATAATATTATCAAAGTTTTAAAACTAAGAATCAATGAGATGCTTACTCACCAAATGTGGTAGAAAATCTTTAAGTTCATATCTGGAAAGATAGTTGCTAAACTTGTCTCTAAATCCTAGCTAGGGAAAGTAAATATGAGAAAAATAATACTAAGAGTAGAAATCAATGAAGTTGGAAACACTAAAGAATCACCAAAAATGGGGTGGAGAGGTGGCTTGGTGGTTAAGTGCACTTCCTATGCAAGCATGAGGGCCCGACAGAGCCCAGGACCACCAGAGCTTGAATCTCCAGAGTCCACATAAACCACTGGGTGGGCTCATGCATGCCTGGAATGCTGGTCCTGTGAGGAGGGGAGACCAGAGAGTTATGGGGGCTTACAAACAGCAGCTCTGGAGTCAGTGAGAGACTCGTAGCAAGGAAAATACAGGTAGGAGGGTGAGTGATGGAGGGAACACCTGACATTCTGCCCTGTCTGCCACAGACAAGCCCATGAGGAGCTGAAGACAAGAGCATGGGGTGTACCATCACATACACACATGCATATACCATACACCCCCCAATACCACACCATCACATACACACATGCATATACCATACACCCCCCACATACCACACCAGCACATACACACATGCATATACCATACACCCCCCACATACCACACCATCACATACACACATGCATATACCATACACCCCCCAATACCACACCATCACATACACACATGCATATACCATACACCCCCCAATACCACACCAGCACATACACACATGCATATACCATACACCCCCCAATACCACACCATCACATACACACATGCATATACCATACACCCCCCAATACCACACCATCACATACACACATGCATATACCATACCCCCCCAATACCACACCATCACATACACACATGCATATACCATACACCCCCCAATACCACACCAGCACATACACACATGCATATACCATACACCCCCCACATACCACACCAGCACATACACACATGCATATACCATACACCCCCCACATACCACACCAGCACATACACACATGCATATACCATACACCCCCCACATACCACACCAGCACATACACACATGCATATACCATACACCCCCCACATACCACACCAGCACATACACACATGCATATACCATACACCCCCCACATACCACACCATCACATACACACATGCATATACCATACACCCCCCAATACCACACCATCACATACACACATGCATATACCATACACCCCCCAATACCACACCAGCACATACACACATGCATATACCATACACCCCCCAATACCACACCATCACATACACACATGCATATACCATACACCCCCCCAATACCACACCAGCACATACACACATGCATATACCATACACCCCCCAATACCACACCATCACATACACACATGCATATACCATACACCCCCCCAATACCACACCAGCACATACACACATGCATATACCATACACCCCCCAATACCACACCAGCACATACACACATGCGTATACCATACACCCCCCAATACCACACCATCACATACACACATGCGTATACCATACACCCCCCACATACCACACCATCACATACACACATGCGTATACCATACACCCCCCAATACCACACCAGCACATACATACATGTGTATACCATACACCCCCCATATACCACACCAGCATGTACATACATGCGTATACCATACACCCCCCACATACCACACCATCACATACACACATGCATATACCATACACCCCCCACATACCACACCAGCACATACATATATGCATATACCTTACACCCCCCACATACCACACCAACACATACACACATGCATATACCACACACACCCCCAAATGCCACACCAGCATATACAAACATGCATATACCATGCCATAACTTATACACAACACCATATCAGCACATGCATACATGTCTTACACCCCTCCAAATACCACACCACACACACTACACACTATATACATATACCATACACCCCCATACATAACACATCAGCACATACACACCTGCATATACCATACACTCCCCCACAATACACACAAAACACCACACATGCTACACACATGGAAAAACAAAGGATTATCAAAACCAGTTTGGAAAAGAAATGAGTAAATGAGACATGGCTCCACTAGAGCAGTCAAGAAGAGACCAAAAGGCAAAATCCTTAACAACCTGTGAGGAATGGGCGCAGTTAGATGCAAGCACATGGTTTTTGGTTGGATCTCTTCCTTTTCTGTCCTTTGCCCAGGTAGGTATTTGAGCTTGGGAACTTGCTGTGCTTTCTTATCTATAGTGTTTTCTTCAAGTTGAGATAAAATTCATGTAATATAAATTACTTTAAATTGAACAATTTAGTGGCTTTTAGTACATTCATAGGCTGTATAATACTATCTCTGGATTAGTTCCAAATAATTTTTAACACTACCAAAGAACCTTGTGCCCATTATGCATTTAGTCTCTATTGCTCATCCTTCCAACCTTCTTCTGCCCACTTGTCTGATTTCTGTCTCTCTCTGTGCGTTGGTATTTCTTGGATCCATATAAGTAGTTATGTGGCATGTGACCTTTCAGACTTCTTTCACTTTCCATAACATTTCAAGGTACATTTCTTTGTCACATGTGTCACTACATCATTTATATTATGGGTGAGTAGTATTCTTGTATGTGTAGATATCATAATTTGTTTTTCCTTTAAACCTTGGTGGGGATTTGGATTGCTCCGTCTTGTGGCTGTTGTGAATAGTGCTGCTATAAGCATTCATGGCCAGTGACTACTGTGACTTGTCTTCAGTGTGAGTAGATTTGTAGCTATGGCATTACTGGGGCAGCTAACTCTTCTTGTACCTAATTTCTCCTACTGGTGTTCCAGACCATACTTTGGCAGTTAGCAAACATATCCTTTTACCCAACTTGAAGCTACTTCTGTAACCCAAAGCAGAAAGGTTCTCTTTGAGGATTATGTATAGAATTTCCAGGCATCTGATAAAAACATTTTTTCTACTGTGCTGACCTACTTAAGAAGTTAAGCCATAGACTTAAGTGCTGTCTTAAGCCTATAGAATGATGGTTTAGAAGGTACTTTGTTCTAAGTGGCATTTCTATCACATTGAAGTAAGCAGTTAAGTTGTGTCTGTTGCCCTTCCCTATTTTGGAGATATGTTCCCTTTATGTCTCAGGCTATGCTTAATGCATACAACTCTTCACAGCTCACCAGTGGTAGATGTATGCTGATAAATTTTTATTTCTCTACCCATCTATGTATAGCTATCATCATCATAAGAATAGTGAGCAATCAACAATCCTCTCCTGTGTTATACTTGCCAGCTCTTCCTGAAACCTGTCAGCATTGGCTTATTTTCTTCTAGCAGCCTATTTAGGTAGTTGTTTTAATAATGTTTTCTTTAATAATGTTTCTGAAAATGAGAAAAAGTACTAATGATAATGATAAGAATACATGTCTTACAAAGTACAATTGAGATAAGATAGAAATTGTCCATCACAATGAAAGCAATACTTTTTTCACCTTAAGTTCACATTGTAAAGGAAAGGGGCAAAATTAAATAACATGTCTAAAATACTATAAACACATCTACAATAATGGTGACACATTGAAAATATGTTGGATATTAGCTATCAGATATTCGTTTTTATAAACAGGTTCATTTATCTATTCATTTATTAATTTATTGAGACAGGATCTCATGTAAGCCAAGATGGCCTCAGGCTTGCTATATAGCTAAGACGTCCTTGAACTTCTGACACTCCTTCTGACATCTCCCAAGAGCTGGTATTATAGGCATGACATTGCCAAGTTTTATGTAATGTTTAGGATTGAACCTAGGAGTTTGTGCCATGCACATTCTATCAGATACTCTTGTTTCTTTATAGAACCTCAGGGAAAAAAAAAAGTCACTACCAAACATGCATGGTCTGTTAATGTGGTATTAATTCTAGTAGTAGATCTTTTTCTGATAGTGTTCATAAATTACATTCTGAATACAATAGCTTATCTGGTGAAAAGATTTTTTAATTAAAATATTTTTTTTGCAGTTATGGGCATTGAACTTGGAGCCTCATGAGTGATAGTCAAGCACTTTACCACTGAGCCACACCCTAATTATAATTAAGTTTATGTAAAGAGAATTCATTGAGCAAGTTGGAAGACCATGAACTGGTAGTATATAGGGAAAGAGTATAGGCTATATGTACAGAAACCTGATGGTGAGCCCAGCTGGAATCAAAGTACTTGGGACTGGAGGTCCCCACAGAGGGTAACACCGTACATTCCAAAAGGTAAACGACTGAAGAATTGGTAGCAGAGTGGAGATGATCAAAGCAACATTAGAGAAAGGCTGACTTTCCTGAGTTATATTGACAAGAAGCTAAGTTTTGAAGGGAGGGCAAACAATTAGCTTGTGGAGAAAGGAGAATTTTCTGACCAGAAGGAATAAAGTGTTTCAAGGTCACAAATCTGATGACATGTTCATGTCTAAGAAGGAGGGGTTTAGCAACAAACATTTTCAGATTGTTGTAAACAGTAGATAAAACATGTTAAACACTTCCATTGTTAAAAACATGCTTTTATTTTCTCATTGAATTTGCTTTATTTTCCCTAAATCATATTCCCTTAACTTTGGTGTCATGAAATTTAATGAAAGTCTCTTAAAATTGGTGATTGTTAAAATTTTAATCGTTTGTTATTTATTACTTGATATAAAATTTATTCATGTTAATTGTGGAATACACAAATGTCAAGGACTTTGAAGAAACTTTCAGTAATTTGAACCATATATCTCTGTTCTTAGTGAAAAATGAAAACACCCCAAAGGAGGTTTTATGTGGAGTAAACTTGGTCTGGAAATGGTCTATATTGAGAGACCTAATGGCCTTTTGATGTCTGATGCTTTGATTTTGCCCTTTCTTTTTAAAGGGGTGCTATGTGATTATAATTAGAAACATTTCAATTTCTTGACTTGGAAAGCTAATTTTTCCTTAGCTCACTCTATGATGACTAATCATGTAGCTTTGGATGGTGGCAGTGTTTGAAATTATTAGTAAAGAGATTCACCGTGTTTAGTCAAAAATGTTGCAGTTCATCATGAAAGTTTTATCATACCTGTACTGTGTACTCATTCATTTTGTATGTTATGGCTCTGGTGTGAGTATATATTTATTGTATATTAATGTTTCATTTGAATAATCTTTAAGCAATTTATTGAGAATATTATCATTTGCTTTTCTTCAAACTAGGACAACTATATTCTAAGTTGAAAGTTGTGTCTCAGTTAATAGATGACATTAATATGAATTTACATTATTTTTGTAGGTGACATACAATTATTCAGGTTTGTATTGATTGCAATATTCATATTATCTTGAAAAAAGTTACCCATGTAATTTAGAAAGTGCCCTGAGGGCTAGAGGGATGGTTTAGCAGTTAAGGTATTTGTCTGCAAAGCTAAAGGACCCAGGTTCCATTCCCCAGGACGCACATTAGCTAGATGCACAAGGGGGCGCACATGTCTGGAGTTCGTTTGCAGTGGCTGGAGGCCCTGGCCCACCCATTCCCTCTCTCTCTCTCTCTCTCTTTCTCTCTCTCTTTCTCTCTCTCTTTCCCTCCCTCCCTCCCTCCCTCTTTCTCTGTCAAATAAACAAATAAATAAAAATAAAATACTTTAGAAAGTGCCCTGAAAATTTCAATATAATTTATTTTCACAGATAGCTTTCTTCACTATCGATGTGGTGGTGGGGGAGGGACCCAGCTGTTCCCTTTTCTCCACTCCACTTGAGCATCTGAAACCATTTTAGATCCAGAGCAGTCAGAGTTTCCAGTTTATTGTAAACATTCCTCAGCCCAAGTGAGCGTGCTGTCTGAACTCTGCCTCTGAGAAGCTCAATGGAAGCTTGAAAAGAAGAGCAATATGTGGTGACCTTGTTTCAAGTTGCAAAAGACATTTCTGTTTTATTGTTTCTTTGTAGAGATGTTTTCATAGAGCTCTGCATTTCTTCTCATGGGTACATGTTGCTTTGCGTGTCATGCAGTATAATGGTCAAGAAGCTTCTTATTGACAGAGACATTTATGACACTATTTCATATAATAAGTTTAATTTGTAACATGAGATTTTTTATGTTTATTTGATGATGTCTTTAGAATTGAATTTGCAAAATTCATTTTAAAGCCGTTTATGTATTTAGCTTCTTGAGTTTTATTATAATCACAATTTAGCAATGAAATGCTTTGACATAAATGTAATCCTTGAGAATAAACTAATTAGATAATAATATATAATAATACTTCATTTAGTGTTTGATAGTTAAAAAATAGTCTTCTAATATACATTCTTTTGTCCTCAAAAGACTTCTTGTTGTTTGTTATTATCTGGTTTTTAATAGCAAAAATTGAACCGAGGTTCAAACGAAATTAGGCAATTTGTCCAGCACTGCAAAGCCAATTTGGGAGTGAGCTGGGCTTTACATCTGGCACTGCCAAGTCTAAACTCAGTGCTCTATGAAAAGAATGCTGGTTATTATCAGTTGTGTTAGTAACACCACAGTAGCTTTGTATTTGAGATGGGATCTCTCTACATAGCCCTGGTGATACTTGAACTGACTGTATAGCCCACGTTGGTCTCAATTTTGCCATAATCCTTTGTTTCAACTCTTGTGGTCTGGGATTATAAGCATAAACCACTGCACTTGCCTTAACAACGTAGTTTTCCTTACATGCTTTTCAATTGCTTGATCCACATCATTTATAGATATGCCATTACTTTTCATTTTATTAGCCCCAGATTGCAAGTCTGTCCTGCCCATAGTCCTGACAGCTGCCCACCATGTTCTTTCCTATCAGACACCTCCCTTTCTTTGCCCTGCGTCTCAAATCTAGAATGGATTCCTCACCCAAAAGAAGCCAGTACATTTTACTCCAACATACAAAGAAATTAGGTGATACAGCTGGTTGATGTGCTGGGTTTAAAATCCTGTATGTTTTTGACTTAGAAGTCCTGTTGTTAACTACTGTGTTATACATTTCCCCTCCTCTGATCTTGGGGATTTGGAACCAAAGCTTGGTAGACTAAACCAATTAAATGGAAATGCTGAAGACCTCAAAATTACTATATTAGTTATTTTCCTTGTTCTTGTATCCAAATACCTATGAAGAAATGACAATGGAGGAAAACTTCATTTGGACCCATTCTTTGGAGTCTGTCATGGTGGAAGGCATGTTGGCAGGAGCATGAGGTGGCTTGCTTAAATCAGGGTAGAACAAGTAGCAAAAAGGGGGGGACTTCCATGGCCCTAATGACTTTCTCTTCCATCCCCCCTTTAAAAAATATTTTATTTGTTTATTTAAGGGAAAGAGAGAGAGAGAGAGAGAAAGGGCACATGCCAGGGCCTCCAGCCACTGCAAATGAACTCCAGATGCATGTACCACCTTGTACATCTGGCTTACATGGGTCTTGGGGAATTGAACCTGGGTCCTTTGTCTTTGCAGGCAAGTACCTTAAGCACTAAGCCATCTCTCCAGCCTCCTTCCCTTTTTTAAATTCATGCTGAGATGCCAGTTCATGGGAGCCACCATGTCCAGTGTGGGTCTTCTCTCCTCAGTAGAACCTCTCTGTGATGCCCCTCACAGACACACTGAAAGGCGTGTCTCCTAGGAGATTCTACAGTTAGCTAAGTTTATATCAAAGGTTAACTATTACAGTTACTATGACAAAGGCTGGCTAAATCATAGTCATTGTGGACTGTAACAGCTAACTTCTTATTGCAGGGACGAAGCACCTGATCAGAAGCAGTTTATGTAAGCAAAGGGTTTATTTCAGCTTATAGTCTCGAGGGGAAGTTTCATCATGGTGGGGAAGACGTGGCAAGAGCAGACATCACGGCGTCATATCTTGCATATCAGCTTAGAGGAATAAGCAAGAATGAGCTATCTCTGAATACCCAATGGGACCAGTTAAATAACTCTCAAGGCCCCAGTGACATATCTGCTCCAGCAAGACAGCACCTCCCAAAGGCCCCATCAGCTAGGAATAAAGTATAAGACTGAATCACAAACACATGAGGCTATGGGGGACATTTACATCCAAATCACCATATGGACTATATGCAAACTGTTTTTAGTAGTTACACTGATGTTGAGAAGAATGGAACTGATGCAGTGAAGGAGACAGAAATGCAGCCATAGTAGAGGAGCCCATATCTTTGTGACATGTCTTCAGAGGTCCTTTACTGAGCCCTTGCATTTCATAATACACAGCTACAGTGAGTGAGAGATTTTGAGGATTTATTAAGTTAAATGTTAAATTAAAAAAATAGATTAACTATGGCTTATCTGCCATTACTACCACATGAATTTTTTTTTAATTTTTTTGAGGTAGGGTCTCACTGTAGTCCAGGCTGAGCTGGAATTCACTATGCAGTCCCAGGGTGGCCTTGAACTCACAGCCATCCACCTACCTCTGCCTCCTGGGTGCTGGGATTAAAGGTGTGCACCACCACACCTGGCTCACCACATGAATTTTTAAAAGATATTTTTCTTAGGACAAATAAAACTATACTTTTATATTCCTCCCTGTCAATATTATCACAAATTTTTACTAACAAAGTCTTAGTATGGGCTTGGCACAGTTCCATAGTCATAAGAGGATTTATGGAAGATTGGTTATAAAAACAAAATGAATTACATGGATAATTTATTAGGAAATGTTGACATTTTGTTTTGATTTTTTTTAGTAATAAACTCCGTGTAAACTTGTATTAAACCTTATAATTTTGTATCACTAATGATTTTTGAGAGATTATAGATACACCCTCTTTTCCTCCTAAATAAAGAACTAATTTTGGAAAAAAATAGAAGTATCCCATAGGTTGAATAGCGGTTTATGTGTGTGGCATGGTCAGTGAGGGCTGGGAATCCTCCTGGCTCTGGGTAAAATGTACTCATTCAAGTTCATATGCAGAGGTTTCCAGCAGAGGGCTATGCAAAATGGAAAGGGACACAACATTATGATGACAGGCTGTTGTCAGAGAGAGAGGAAAGGAGCTGAACACCTAGTCCCACTTGCTTCTTCTAGAGTTAATGGTTGTGGGCTGTTGTGAAAAGAGGAGCAGGGGTCTTTTCTTGTTAAAAGAGTTGGAGTGCTTATTTTATGAGCAAGTTAGGGAAGGTGGGAGAATTATAAACAAAGAACACATGTTCACATTTAACTAATGGTAATGTTTTATAAAAAGCATCATAGGTCTCTTTTCCCAGAGATAAACACATCATTCTTCTCCACATTTTAGGAATCTACCCTGTCTTTCAATACTGTTTAGATTGGTCCCAAATGAGGACTGTATGTACTTTTCAGTAAAATGGCATATTCCATTTTTTCAATTATTTTTCCTATTGTAACTTATACATTTCTTTAACCCCACTCCACAAGGGTTTTATCCCATTTTCTTCTAGAAGTGTTATAGCCTTAAGTTTTAAATTTAGGAGTATAGTTTTTAGTTTACTTTTTATAAGCTAAGAAGCATTGATTAAAATTAACTTTTCCTTTCTTTCATAATATTGACTTCTTATCCCTTAAAGACTGTAGAATCTGTAGACTTAGCTGGTCTCATTTGTCATATTGTTACTTTGTATTGTCTTGATTCCTAATCATTCTGGCTAGAGTTTTTCAATTTTATTGATCTCTTCAAAAGACCAGATTTTTTTGTAATTTTATTGATTTATTTTCCTATTCTTTGGTTAGTTCCTTTTCTGACTTTTATCATTTGCTTCCTCCTACTCATTTTGTTTAATTTGTTCATTTTTATAGCTTGTTAAGGTAAAAGCTGATGCTATTGATTTCAAGCATTTTTTTAAAAAAATATGGGACGCTTCACGAATTTGCATGTCATCCTTGTGCAGGGGCCAGGCTAATCTTCTCTGTATTGTTCCAATTTTAGTATATGTGCTGCCGAAGCAAGCACAGCAAGCTTTTTAAAAATTTACTTTATTTTCTTTTCAAGCAGAGAGAGACAGACAGAGAGAGACAGAGAAAGAATGGGCCACAGTCTCCAGCCACCACCCACCAACTCTGGATGCATGCTGCACTTTGTACATCTGGCTTTACCTGGGTACTGGGGAGTCGAACTCAGGTCCTTAGGTTTTGGAGGCAAGTGCCTTAACCACTGAGCAATCTCTCCAGCCCTTCAAACATATTTTAGTGCAGTATCTAAATCAGTAAAAATTCGTCCATACAGCTTAAGAACAGCTCTCTTATTTTGTCTTTTGCTTTCACTTTTAGTTCAAAGGACTTAAAATTTCTTCTTGTAGTTTTCTTTCACATGAGTGAGGTAAGAAAGTGTTAGTTTCTACATGTTTAGGAATGTTCCAGAGACTTTTCTTTTATTAATTTTTAATTTTATTTCACTGTAACTAGAGAATATACATTGGAGGTCTTGAAAACTTAAATTTATTGGGGATTGCTTTATTTTCCAGAATGTAATCTCTGTCTTAGTGAATATTCTATGGACTCTTTTTTTAAAATTAAGTTTAATTTTTTTAGTTAACATACAGAGATTTAGGTATCATTCATTCTGGACTTTTCATATAGTTTGTTTTGGTTGATTCTTCCTTCTTTAGGCCAGTTCCCCCTCCTACAAATGTCCTTCCCCCTTCTATTTATATGTTACCTGTGTACTTTCCCCCTTCCCTTGAATGTGCATTATGTTTTGTTGTGGCTTTGTTTTACAAGTGTTAGTCATGGTCAGTTTATCAAACTCTGTCTTTCTCTGCTGCTTTTTGTTTTATCAATTATTTATAGAGAGGATATTGAAATTTGTAATTATACATATGTTTAATTGCCTTATAGTCTGTGAGTTTTGTTTCTTATATTTTGAGCTTTTGTGTCATTGGTAAACACAACTTCTTAATTATTATGAAAATGACCTTTGTTGGCAATATTCTTAACTCTGAAATCTACCTTGTATGATGTCAGTATAGCCACTCTCTTTTCTTCAGTGTTGATATGTTGTATGTATTTCTTTTAATGCTTTCATTTGATCCCATTAGCATCTTTATTTCTTTGTTATTAAGTAGAAACTTTGTATGGACACTCCATATGTTGGTACCACTTTCTTCCTCTCTGCCCCCATTTCACCGAAGGTCTTCCTCAGGGGAATTCGTGGTATTCACCATGGGTTGAGGGTTATGAGTTGTGATGGCAGCAGTCATGGGGGGGGGTGCAGTACCTCTCCACATTCCCTCCCACCATGTGGCTCTTATTATCCTTCTGCTTCCTCTTTGGCAGAATTGCCTGAGCCTTGGTGGGTGTTTTTTAACTCTGCTGTACTGATGAGCTCTCAGCAACTTCTGGATTTCTGCATTGGTACGTTTTGAGCATTCTCAGTATCTATTACCATCACCCTGCTACAGGTGTCAGGCTCACTGTGGAAGCAGCACTCTTGCCCATCTCACCAGTTCCTCTATGGTTTCACCTGGGCCCTGGCTGATGTGCGAGAGGTGGCTCATTCCTGATAGGGAGTTAGCTTTTTTAAATTTTGTCTTGTTAATAGATTTTGGTTGTCCTTGGTTCTTGCTACTTTCTGTAAAAGATAAACAGATTCTCCAATGGAGAGTGAGGTTAGCATAAAGGGAATAAGCATATTCAGTTTAGAGAGATTTTGGTGGATGTAGTCTCTCTTTTGGCCAAAGACTACTAGAAGCTTCTCAATAGAGTCCATGATCCTGGTCTTCATATGATTCTGACTTGGTTCCTAGGTTGCTTTCCATTGAGCAGATTTCTTAGCCAATCAGAGAGCCACTGGTTACCTTCCTAAGCTGGGTGCACTATTACACAGGTTTGTACGTCTTGTCAGGCTGATTGCTTTCATATAGCAGTGTCCCTTGCTTGCTGACAACATTGTTGGCCATTTTCCCCCAGTAGCTAATGTATTGCTTTCCAGCACTGAATATGCTAACTATCTGGGAGCTGGATTCCATTCAGATTCCAGCCGGATCTTTCAGTGTTTTGTGTAGGCAGCATGTGATGTCTTAAACAACCGGATCTTAACTTTTACCTCAGGAGGGTAATCAGGTGCTGTGACAGAAGCCTGTCGTATTTTGGGGACCTCGTAGTTCTCTCGAATCAACAGCTCAATGTGGGTTGTAACTAATTTCTGGTACTGGGAGTTACAAGCCAGAGCAATTGTTTTAGTATTAGGTTTCATCCCACCCTCTCTAGGGCTCTTCTTAACAGATGATCCCCCCCGATACTTCTATTGAGGTTTGTATCTTTTATTTAGTCTGCTATCCAAATGGTTTGTAGTTGGTTTATGCTTTTTTGACCAGTATGACAATTTTTGTCCTTTTAAAGTGCATTTAAACACTTTATATTTATTTTGACTAATTATATGGCTAATTTTAAACGATAAGGTTCAACGAAGAAATTGTTTAGCGGTTAGAGGCACTTGCTTGGAAAACTTGACTGCCTGGGTTTGAATCCTCAGTACTCACATAAAGCCAGATGCACAAAGTGGTGCATGCATCTGGACTTCATTTACAGTGGCTCTGGTCTGCCCAGCCTGTCTTTCTTTCTTTCTCTGTCTTTTGCTAGCAAATAAGTAATAAATAAAAACATTAAATGATAAAGTTGTTAACATTTATTATACATGCTTGTTTTTCCTTTTTTCATTTTTTCTGCCTTCTTTTTGATTGATTGAATATTTATTTCCTGTTAGTTGCTTTGTTATTTTAATGGATTGTCTAAGGTTTGGATTGTATATCTTAAAGTTGTCACAATCTACCCTCAAGGGGTATCAGACTGTCGTGTGTAGAAATCATGCGGTTGCTTCCTGTCCTTGCTCTCTGTCTTCTCTTTGCATTCTTCTTGTCATGAGTTTTATTTTCACACTTTGTAAATCATGTCTGCTTAACCTTATTTTTATTTAAACTGTAGCTTATGTACTCTGACAATTTCTCACATGAATACCATGTATTTTGATCATAGGCACACTCGTTACCCTCTTATTGTACTCGTGGTTCTTCTTTGCAACAAGTCTCCTTCCTACGTTCTTGCCTTGCTTTTGTGTGTGTGTCTGTGACCAACTAAATTAATTAAGGTTGCTTGTATAGGAATAACTGGGAGGTTGTTTACTCAGTTGTTGGCCTCTCAGTGGCTACTGCACTGAAGCCCATGACTCCCTGTCCCCATTCAACTATTAACGACTAGTAGGTACTCTGGGAGGTGTAGGGTCTTGTGTGCCCTCCCTCATCTATAATGTAATGTTGAGACAGTCTTGTACAGTAAACCATAGCTACTGTGAATTCATGAGGGCAATGGCCACACTGTATGCAAGACACAGCATTCCATAGCATTTCTTCCCTTCCCCTAGCTCTTACATTTTTCTACTCTGCCTTCTGTAAGTCTTCCTGAGCCTTGGAACAGGTGGCCTAGATGTCCTGTTTAGGGCCAAACATACAGTTATCACTTAATCTCAGCAATTTTGCAAAATATTTATCTCTTCATTAACCTCTGCCATTGCAGAAAGACACTTCTGTTATTGAAGCACAGAGCAACACTAATCTATGGGTACAAGCATAAATGTTCAGAAAGCACTTTAACGACCTGTCCATTTAGCATAGCAGTAGCAGCAGTCCCCCCCCCACCCCACCATGGCCTGTGTTCTCCCTAATGACTAGGCTTATAGTACCAGGTATGAATTCTATTCTTTAGAACAGACCTCAAATCCAGTCAGAAAGTTGTTGGTTATTCCCACAAACATCATGTCACCATTGTACCAGTAGGCATATTTTGCCTGGTAGTTTGGTTGTAGAGCATACAGAGTTCATAGCTGGGTGGTACTGTTGATAACTTTTCTCCCCAGCAATTTTCATGCACCTTTTAGCACTATAAAAGCTAGCTAGAGGAAGGAAGTTCCCAGCTTAATTCCAGCTTGCTTTCATTATGTCCTCCAACCAAAGTGTATATTGTCTTCAGCAATACGGACTTACCATTTAGTTTTGGTGGGCATTCAGGAGCACTGAAAATAGCTTATATTGTTTTAGGGGCTTCTGTAGCCTCTCTGGCAGCTCACTGGGAGGGATCTCATCCTGGACACTAGGTGTTTTGATTTATAACCTATGGCTTCTGTATACTCCTTGAATTGCCTTTAAATATACTTATATGGATGACTTTTACATGTAATTGCCATTATTAATTATCTCCATCCTTGTGTGTATTTTCTTCTTTCTTCCTATATGATTATCCTTCATCATGTAGGACTTGCTTTTATGTTTTCTGTAGTATTGATTTCCTAATGACTCCTTAATCATTTGAATGTCTCAAAAGTCTTTACTCTGCCTATGTGTTTGAAAGATAGTTTTCCTAGTTAGAGAATTGTGAGTTGACAGGCTTTAAAACAATACTTATTAATTAATTTGCAAGGAGAGTGAGAGAGTGAAAGGGCACACTAGGGCCTCTAGGCACTGAAAATGAAACCTCAGGTGTTTGTGCCACTTTGTGCATCTGGCTTTACATGGGTACTGGGGAATTGAACCTGGATCATTAAGCTTTGCAGGCAAGTGCCTTAACCACTGAGCAATCTCTCCAGCTTTGGCTTTGTTTTCTTATCGAACTTTAAAGTTGCTTATATGTCTTTTTGCTTTCGTTGTTTGCTTTGAAAAGCCTGCTGTCATTTTCTTTGTTCTTATATGACAAGTTTTATTGTTCTATATATCTTCAATATCATTTTAGCAGTGGTTGTATGTTTGTAGTATGTGCTGTGTGCTTATGTGTGTGCAAATGCACTCACTTCATGTATGTGTGTACAGAGGCAAGGCCAAAAGAAAATATTTAGTATTCTCTTTCACTGATTCATAGTGTTTCCTTGAGACAGAGTCTCTTACTGAATCTAGAGCTGCCATTTTTGGCCAGACTGGCTGACTAACTGGCTCCAGTGACTCTCTGGTTTCTGCTTCCCACACATTGGGGTGTGCAGTCACAGCCAACTATTTATATGGGTGCTGGGGGTTGAACACAGGGTGAATAAGGCCCTCTCAGACTCTCGTGCTTGCATGACAATTGCTCTGGCCCACTGATCCATCTCCTCAGCTCTCTTTAGCGTTATTTCTTCTTGGTTACTGGTTTGGGGAATTTTTCAAAAAATATTTTATTTATTTATGTGAGAGAGAAAGAGGGAGGGGGAGAGAGATAATGAGTAGGCATGCCAGGGCCTCTAAGCACTTTAAACAACTGCAGATGCATGCATCACCTTGTGCATCCGGCTAATGTGGGTACTGGGGGACTGAACCTGGGGCTTAGCCTTCTCAGGCAAGCACCTTAAGTGCTAAGCCATCTTTCCAGCCCTGGTTTTGGGAAATTTTATTAACATGTAACTTACTGTATTTTTTTTTTTTGCATGTCACCAGTATTTGGACTTCTTTGAGTTTTTGGATGTCTAGGTTCATAAATTTCACTAAATTCAAAAATGTCTTGTTATTCTTTCTTTTTTTACTTCTTTTTTATGATTTGTGTGTATATGCATATATGATGCATGTACTTATTTGTGTGTATATGTATATATGTACACACATGGGAGTCAGAAGAGGCTGTTGGGGTGTCCCTCCTCTCTTAGTTGTCCTTCTGCTGTCTGTGGGCTTCAGATTCTTCTTGCCCCACTTGCTGCTATCAGAAGTGCATTGGGATTACAGAAACATGTGCTGCCTCTTTGCACCCAGCTTCTCATGTGGGCACAGAGGAAGATGAGACTCGGGGTTGGAAGGGTTCCAAGCAAGCAGGTTTAACTTCTGAACTATTGCCCCAGCCCCATGTTTCTTCAAGTATTTTTATGCCCTTTCTTTTTGCTTTCATGAGCTCTAAATATAGATGTATTAGGTTGCTGAAAATTGTCATGGATGCTCTGTTTCTTTTTTACAATGGTTTTCCTTCCTGTGCCCTACTTTAGTTCCCATTGCTGTATCTGGGTCCACTGACCTCGTCCATAGAATGTGGAATGTGCCTTCAATCCCATTCATTGTTTTTTTCAGCTCATGTTTTCAGTTTGTGTCTCTAGAATTTCAGTATTGCAAGGTAGTTCTCAGCTTCATCCCGAGTTCTTTCTCTTTCTGTTCTCTGAACTTCAACCAGCCTAGTAGATGTTTTCTTCCTTGAATTAACCAGATACTCCATGTCATAGCTGTTCTCTGAACTTCACCTCGCCTGCCACTGCTGTCTCCTTAAATTAACCAGTCTTTTTTATCACTTGGTTCTCCTTGTTCTTTTGTGGAAAAACGCCCATTTGTTTTATCCACTCTTCCTCATCATGTCACCTTATCATTTCCTTGTGTCATAATCTGGTGATGTTTTGTCTATTACACAAACCCATGATATCTTACCCTCTCCTTTTTCAATTAATAAAATACTACTTTTTATTATTAACTCAATGCACTTTTTCCTGTTGGACACTGAAAGCTTACTTAGCAGAGGAACTGGGTGTGACGAGCTTAGAGACATTTGCTCGGTGTCCAGCAGTGTGCCTGGTGTTTGATGAGTACCCATTAATTTCAAGGGTAAATTAATTAATGTATTGTCCATGCACACATATTATAGGTATAATGGATTTCTGTGTTCCTATTACTCCTAGTAATGGGTTCATATCACTGTGGAGCTTTTATCACAACAAAAATAGTATAGAGTCTATCTTTTCTGCAAAAAGCAGAGAAAATGTCTTGAATACTTTTGTATTTCTAGCCCTGATCAGAGATTTGTCATTTAGCATGTGTTATGTAAATGCTTGAAGAATATTTTAGATTTCAAATGTTCTAAACATGATTAAATATGAAGATATATAAGAACAAGTTATAATAAGGTCTCAATTGTAAATTCAGTTAATTAACATGAAATAGCAAATTTGTAAAAACACATATACAAACATATGTTTTTAAAGAAACATGATGAACAACTTGAATTTTGAAGTCAGCTAAATTTCCACCTATCCATGTGTTATAAAAATACACATTTTATTACAATTCAAATTAAATTGAGTAATACATGAGCTACCCTAAACTCTAGTGAGCATAGTAGACAATTATTAAATGTTTAGTCTTTATAAATATTTTTAAAATTTTTTAAATTTGAAACAAAGAAAGAGGGAGAGAGAAGTAAAAGTCTTTAAATTATGATTATATTACATATAATATTTGTATCAAAGCAATTAATGAAAAGTACTAGAAAATACCTGTTATAACCTCAAAAACCATTTCACACCACTTAGAAATAATCTCTAGTAACCTGGAAACTTCTCTCTCATGATAAATATTACATTTGTATTTGATAAATAAGGAGAAAATATGACTGCTTAAAATTTGATCTGTTTGTGCATAGTGATGAACATAACTGAGAATATTTTCCAGCTACTTTGAAATATTCAACTGCCCAGGGACAAGGCATGGATGATGTTTTTGAAGGAAATAAATATTTCAGCTTCACATTTCAGCCTTTTTTCTTCATCCCTTTGATCTGGTTTTGGTTTCCTTATCATTCTGCTTCAATGACTTCACAGTGTCTTTCTTCCTTTCCCTAGTAACAAGAAATAGTTCTGTGCCTATTCCAAATGATCTAGGTTTTGTCATTTTACAGGAAAAAATGTATTTCCATATTGTTTACTCATATAATACTGTCTCTAAAATAAAGTGTTTTAGGAGGTATGCATGTAAGTTTTCATATGTGATGTATAATTTGCATGGAAGTTTTAATTTCCAGCTTCTGAAATATAGGAAACATACAGGGAAACTGCCGTTATTTTTGGAATTTATTTTGAACTTTAAAGATTACTTAAGATTTTAAAGAAAATTTTCTTCATTATGTACTAGGGCTATTTTACTTTTAAAGACATTTTCTCAAGATTTTGTTATTGTAACATAAAAATATTAATTGATTTTTATATGATATATATAAAGAGGTGGGGAGAGGGAGAGAGAATTGGCATGCCAGGGCTTCTAACTACTGCAATCAAATTCCAGATGGGTGCACCACCTTGTGCACATGCATGACCTCGTATGCATGTGTCACCTTATGAATCTGGCTTACGTGGGTTCTGGGGAGTTGAACCTGAGTTGTCAGGCTTTGTAGCATGTGCCTTAGCCGCTAAGCCATCGCTATAGTCCTTAATTGATTTTTTTTATTTTCACCATTAGAGTTCATTGATTTATGGATCCATGCTGTATGCATAAATTAATTCAGTATAAAATTATGATATGAAACTAAATTGTTTGCATATTTTAATGCATTTCTGTAGCTTTATGATCTAATCTGCATACAAGTGTGATCTACCCATACCAGCTGAGGTACAGACTCTCACTGCGTCTGTGCTCTTTGGATTTCGGTAACACATAAACTTTATCCAAATTTGAATACATAAAATACTGTAACTCTATTTGATTTTCTTTATGGCACTTTTATCTTTTTCCTGAGTCAATTTGTAGTTACCCAAGGAGGAGAATCTACGGTTTCTGTAGTATTTAATGACTACCTCTCAAATTTAGACCCTTTTCTCAAGTCCCCGAGCAGGACTAATTTGTTGAGAATGAAGACTAGTTACACACAGTTGACTTAAGGAATTATGGAATACCTTGCTAAAATCCCTATCTGCTGATGGGTTTTTCAATAAAGATTTCTCATTCCTATTCATAGCTACCACTTTTCAACTAATCATGGTTCTTTAAAATTAGAATTTGACCCTGTGGGTAAGGCCTTTAGGTAAACCTGAACCATTAAGTCTTTGTTAGAAGATAATTCCATAGAATTTCTGCATGCTGTGTGCATGCCTTTTTTTTTTCAGCATTTCTGCTAGAATCCAGAGAAAAATCTCTGACAGAGTCTTGGGTCATCGTGGAGCCTCCCTTATTGCTTGTTCACAGTGGGGGTCATCAAGGCTGCCTCACATGTGCTGGCTTCTATGCTCTGCCTGCATGGCTGACCTCTAGTGTATGCCTCTGCTTACCACCGAGGGCTTTAATTAAGCTGTTCTGGTCCACTGTAGTAGGAGTGGAGCTTCCTGCAGTACAGATATTCTTACTGTGTATACATTTCTTCCTTACAGGGAATGACTAAATCTTACTTCTCCTACTCTGTTGTGATAATAGTTTGTTTTTATATTTATATTTCCCATATTGCTTTGTTTCTTTATGTCAGTTAGTGGTTAACATATAGCTGGTCTTAACTAGTGTTTGACAACTGAGTCAATGAAAGATTGAGTGGCTGTTATAAGCTGAACTAAGCTTATGTTCTTTTAGGAGAAAGAAGAATGGAGAAATCTCAGGTTTGTTATAACTATTTAAAATGTGTATTATTTATATGTAGAAACACTCATTTTATCTTCCAATGTCTATGTTATTTGGCTTTTTAAGTTAGATTGGTTGTGCGAATTTCTTCTATCAGCCTCCTCTATGACTCAGATCAGCACATTGTCTATGCTGAATTGGTTTAGCACCATGAACACACAATATATCACAGTCTTGTGAAACATGCCTTTCATATGAGCAATGTAGAAATGCTTTCCAGCATCCTTTCCTTACAAGGTTTAAAACTTTCCCATAAAAAGTCACCTTTTCTGTGCAATGGTATTTTTCTGCAGTTTCTGATAATCTCTATAACTCTTTGATGTGATGTTTTATAGCACCTTATTCTGCATTATCCATTACACAGTTCTATGTGGACTCTGATCATAAGGAAAACCAAAATGTTCTTTGGTTACAAGAAGCAGAAGTGATCTTTGATCTCCAGGAATTTGGGTTCATAACTGATCTGATTTTGCACTAGCAGGAGTAGGACTCTGCTTATTTCGGCTGATGAATCTTAGTCAAAAAGAAATATCAAGTAACTACATAGTCTAGGTAATTTTACCCTGGGCTTTATCACCTGAAGACTTACTCCTGTTAAAAGTTGTTGTAGTTACCTTCTCACTGCTGGCACAAAGTACTTAACCAAAAGCAGCAAACAGGAGGAGAATTGTTTATTTTGGCTTATAGACTCAAGGGGAAGTTCCACAATGGTAAGGGAAACCATGGCATGAGCAGAGGCTGGACATCACCTCCTGGCCAACATATGGTGGACAACAGTAGCAGGAAAGTATGCCAAACAATGATAGGAGGGAGCTGGCTATAATACCTAAGAGCTTACCCCCAATAACACACCTCCTCCAGCAAGGCTCCAATTTCTAAATTGCCACCAGCTGGGGACCTAGCATTTGGAACAAATGAGTTTGTGGGGAACACTTAATTCAGACACCCATATTCCACCCTTGGTTACCATAAATGTATAGCCATCCATAATATAAAATGCAATGCATTCAGTCAAACTTTAGAAATCCCCATAGTTTTTTGTTTTTTTTTTTAATACTAATACTGCGAAACATCCCCACAGTGCAAGGTCTCCTAACTGTTATACTGTAAAACTAAAATATCAATGGCACAGAGCAAACATTCACACTGCAAAGGATGTCATTGGGCATAGCAAGGAAAGATTGGACTAATACATCTCTAAAACAAACATGAAAAACATCAAGTTTCATAGTTCCAAGTCTAACATCTATAACCAGTGTCTGGAGTTCCAATTTGGCCCCTCCAGTTGGGCTGCTCACAGCCTAGGGAAAACTCCATCCTGAGATGGCAGTTCTCTTTGGCAGCTGTTACATAGTCCTGGTATCTCAAAAAAAAAAAAAAAATCTTCTTGTCTACACTGAAACCCATGGTTCATCCTCATTGCTCTATTAGGCCTCTACACAGGTATTCTAACAACCCTGCCTCACATTTCCCATGGCCACTTCTAAAAATCAGAACTGTGTTGCAGCTTCAATGATCCTCTCTTTCCTGCATTTGATATATTTCATAGTACCAGGTGGGCCACTAATTTATTAAACCAGAGGGGAATAAAGATGATTTGAAGAACAGGACATGCCTTCAGCATTTAGGCCTCTTACTTTCAAAAGATTTTAGCATTCCTCCTGCTGTCCCAATGGACATAAACTGGCCCAATCACAATAGTCATAATCTCTCAAACAATTATGGCTGAATAGGCACAGTTTGGGCCCAAAATTTTCATCTCTTTCTGTGCCATACCCATCTGTTCACACCAGTCAATTACTATGTTATGCAACCTTGCATAAGGTCTCAGGACACAGGGTGAACATAGCTTGTCTTTTACACAATCGGCCTCAGACCCAGTTACACAAAGTTCTTCTTTTACTCAGAAGCCAAGCCTACATAGCGCACAGTGCTTATTACATTTAGTTCTCTCAGCTCTGACCAGAATGGTCTACTAAGCTGTGCTTAGAGCACTTCAAGGTGTCTCTTAGGCAAAGATTTCAAATCTTTCCACATTCCTCTGGCAAATAAGTTCCAGATGCCAAAAGCCACATAAGTTATATTTCTAGCAGTAATGCCCCCTACTTCTTGGTACCTATTTTCTGTTGTAGTTATCTTCTTGTTCCTGGCCCAAAGCACCTGACCAAAAGCAGCTTGTTGGAGGAAGTGGTTTATTTTGGCTCACAGACTTGAGGGGAAGCTCTATGATGCCAAGGAAAATAATGGCATGAGCAGAGGGTGGACCTCCTGACTAAGCGTCAGGTGGATAACAGCAGGAGGATAATGTGATGTAAACTAGCAAGGGAAGCTTGTTATTTTACCCATAAGCCCATCTTGAACAACATACCTTCTCCAGCAAGCCTCCAGTTCCCAAATTGACACCAGGAGGGACCTAGCATTCAGAACACATGAATTTATCCAAGATATCTAATTCCAACCACCACAAATGTAAACACCTTTTGTAAAATGTTTTTTTTTATTAGTTATGTATACAGTGTGTGTACAGCCATGGTGGTACCACTTTTAGCCTCTTCCCTGTCTTCCCTTTCCAAAGGAACCCTCCTAGTTGGGGAATGTGGGTCATGCATGCCACCAGTTATGAAAAAGAGGCAATGTCTCTGTGCATAATGTCCCAACTTGTGGTTCTAACAATTTTTCCCCCTCCTCTTCTGTGAATTTCCGTGAGCCATGTTGGGTTCATTTTTGGTCTACTTCAGTGATGAGGTCTTGAGAGCCTGTGTCTCTGAATTTCTGGTTTGGTAGGAGTAAAGTGTTCTCTATGTCTCTCTCCTTCATTCTTGGGCTGATACCAGGTTCACCATGAAATCAGTAATCTTGCTCATTTCTCCAATTCCTCTGGTCTCAGCTGGGGCCCTGGTAAGGTGAAATGGGCTGATTCTCTCCTCTGGTTCTATGTACATCTGGAAAAGAGAAGCAAATTCTCCAATGGAGAGTGAAGACAGCACCAGATAAATGGGATAACCATTATTATTTTAGAGAGAATTTAATAGGTGTATGCCCTCTTATAGCCCACTATTGGTGTGAGCTTTATATTGGAGAGTGGGCTCATTTTTTGGATATGGTTCTGACTTGTTTCCCAGTTCCAGCTACGGGTTCCATTCTACTGAGCAGATCCATTAGCCAAATCAAGAGCAATTGGTTACCCATCATGGCTGTGTGCCACTATTGCACTTGTGTGAGCATCACATCAGGTTGTTTGCTTCTGAGCAGTAGACCATTAGTTGCTTGCACAGATGTTGGTCATTTTCCCCCAGTCGATCATGTAACACCTTCTGCCACTAGACAAGCTAACAGCCTGAGGACTGACTCTCTTCCAGATTCCAGCCAGGTCACTCAGTGTTCCTTATCAACAGCATATGGTGTCTTTGGCAGTAGGGTCTTACCATTAACCTTTGGTGGGTCATCAAGTACTCTGACAGAAATCTGTCTTCTTTCAGGAAACCTTGTAGGTCTCTCTGATGAATAGTTCATTGTGGTATTAACTGCATGCTGGTACTGGGAGTTACAGGCCAACTCCAAAGAAAAGAAGAAAAAGGTAATATAAAAGAGATAGAGAGAAGGGGTGAGAGAGAGCTAAACAGGAGAACATTAAGGTTATTTCATCATACCCTCTCCAGGGTCCTGTGATTCAGGTGCCCCTCTAAGTACCTGATGAAGGTTCAACCTTTTAGTCTGTCTTTCAAGATATAGGATTTTATAGTACCATTTCCATTTGAGTCCAGTTTTGTGTCCCCCCCCCATCCTTATCTCCCCTCCCTCACCACCCTCCGTATTGTCCAGTCCTTGAGGTGCTTATTAGGTATGTCGGCATCTTGGGTAGATTCAAGTTAAGAGCCACAGATAAGGGAAACCGTGCAATGATTGTCTTTCTGTGATTGGGTGAGTTTGCTGAGAATGATCTGTTCCAAATTCTACCATTTTTCTTCAAATTTCATTGTGTCATTTTTCCTTCACTGCTGTGTAGAATTCCATCATGTAGATATACCACATCTTGGTTATCCATTTGCCTAATGATAGACATCTGGGTTGATTCCAGCTTTTAGCTATTACGAATTGAGCAGCTATAAACATGGTTGAGCAAACCTCTCTGAACTGAGACATGGAGCTTTCAGGGTAAATGCTCAGTAGGGGAATAACTGGGTCTGTTGGTAACTCTATAGTCAACGTTTTTAGGAGTCTCAATAGTGGTTGAGACTTACATTCCCACCAACAGTGAATGAGGGTTCCTATTTCTCCATATCTTTGCCAGCATTTGTGGAAAATGAATTTTTTAAAGTACTTTTTACTCATTTGTTTGAAAGGTGAGAGAAAGGAAGGGTGAGAGAAAGAGAGAAAATATGGGCATACTAGGGCCTCCGGCCACATGCACATGAACTTCAGATGCATGTGCCACTTTGTGCATCTGGATTTACATGTGTACTGGTTAATTGAACCCAGGCTGTCAGGATTTGCAAATAAGCACTTTAACTTCTGAGCCATCTCTCCAGGCCCCAATATTTTTTAAATATTCTTTTATACTTAGTAATATTACTTAGAAGTGACATAACTAAACATTCACAACCACTTAATTTTGAAGAAACATAGCTCAAACTATGGATGCTTTTCTTACTTATTTTTTCTTCTGATTTTGTCCTATAAACATCTCTTACTTTCTCACTTATAGCTTGTTAAAGAAGTTATAAAGATTGTATGCTAAATGTCTTTGATATTCTTGTCATATTGCATTTAATAATTATAAATGTTGCATTAGTTTTCTATTGCTGCTATAACAAATTACTACACGCATAGTATCTTAAAGTAACACAGAGTTACTCTGTAATTCTGGATATCAGCAGTTCATCATGAGTCTTAAGGGGCTAAAATCAAGGTATTGTCAGGCCTGGCTCCTTCAGTTAACTCCAGGAGAGAACCCGTTTCTTGCCTTTTCTCTCTTTTTAAATCCTCTGTCTCTTGGCCTGTGGCCCTGCACATATGTCTTATGTTGATCTGTGGATCAATTTGGTCTTTATTGCCATCTTTTCAATATTAAGACCAATACTAATGTCCATTTTACTAGATGTTCCTTTCTGACTCCTGAAAAATACCAACTGTTTCAATGTCTACAATGTTTGCTGGATCTTAGAGAAATAAACAGTCTGCTGTCCATTGAAGTCCATGATGATGAGGCTAATGCAGTTTTCTCATTGATTATGCTAAGTGAAAGGTCTGTTATTATTTTTTTTACTCTAATTTATTTAAGAACTGATTGGCAGACAAACATGTAGCTGATATTACCTCTTGAAAGTCTTATGCTCCAGCCCAGTGGGAAAGGAAGTGGAGACTCTTCTAGCTGTTTTCCAGGCTTGTTTGAAGTTTTCTGTTTTGTTTTGCTTTTCTTGGAGTTTCCAGTGGACATGCCAAGCTGGCAGCAAATGCAGTATATGGTAATGTGGAGTTGTATGAATCCATGCTGGACCACAGCCGTCATTATGAAGAGGGCTCCTACAGAAATGTGCCAAAAAAAAAAAAAAAAAAGATTTTCAAATTAGGGTTGGCCTCATATATAAACGTCAGCTTGTAAAGCTCAAGAAATACCAAATCGTAGTCCATTAGTCCCCTGCCTTTTATTGCCCTTTTTGAAATAACCATGCACTTCAGAACATCCTTTAATCTGAGCTGGTTTGTGGTAGAGTAAGAATGCAGCTTCTTTTTTTTGTATCCTTTATCCTTTATGTACTTAGATGAGGAAAATTTACTGTGGTTTATAAATAAATCAGAGCTAAAAAGCAAATTTTCTTCCACCTTTTTATCTTCATGGAGGCCCAGCTTTAAGGCATTTGAGCAATGCATTTGCACTCAGCCTCACAACTAGTTCCACTGAAAAATCATCTTCAAAGTCACTTTTCCACCCTGTGTTTCCTCTTATAGGATGTGTTGTATGGGGCCATGGTTAGAAGGAGCACAGTCCTGATCACTGTTAGGTGCAGACCCTGGTCTGTGTCAGAGGCTCATAGTTTACACCTCATTGTCATCACTTTGTAGAAATTCAAATGGAGCATATCAAAATGACATCATTTTATTTAAAGACAGAGACTCAAATTATATTATGGCAGAAGAATTCTGTATGTTATTGGAGGTGAATGTGTCTGTCATGGCTTTATTGGACAAGAACTTTGATTGCTTTGGGTAAGACCTTCTTTGAGACTTATATTTACTATTTAATTAACTCAGCTGGTGTGGTGGGACCAGAAACCTGTTAGGAGATTTCATATACCTTCTTTGATTGCTATTGAATAGCAAAAAATAAAAAATGCTATTTGTAAATCAGGATAGAAATTATCATTTGAGAACAATGTGATGTAATGCACAAGGCTTTGTTTTAACATTTAACAATGGTGTCTGAAATATATTGGTGATTTAAGCAAATTATCAGTGGAAATACTTTATGTCTCTGCTGGATTTGTTTACGTTTAAAATTAAAATGTAATGCATGTGCCATGAAATTTATCCTTTACAGCAAATTAACAGCATGCTCCAGTCCTTGTCTCCCTACTCCCTAAGAACAGTGAATCTATGTTCTGTCTCCATAAGTTTCCCTATTCTGAACATTTCACATAAATGGTATCACACAAAGTCTGACTTTTTATAATTGGCTTCTTTTGCTTGCCTTAATTTTTCCAAGATTCATTTATTTTGTAGTACCTATCAAGAAATGCATTACTTTCTCTTAAATCTTTGTGTGTCCATGACCTGTGTAGTTCATATGTGTGAGTGTGGTCATGAACATGCCATGCATGTGTGTGGAGGTCAGAGGACAATGTCACATGTCAGTCCTTACTTTCTACCTTGTTCTCCACTGCATATATCAAGCCAGCTGGCCCTCAAGCTCCCAGGGATTCTCCTGTCCCTGCCTCCCAACTTACTAAAGGAGAACTGGGGGTAAGATTACTTACACGACCATGTCCAAGTTGATGTGGGTTCTGGGGTCTGAACTCAAGTCATCATGCTTGGGCAGCAAGGGTTTTATCCACTGAACCATTTACCCAACCCTTCATTGCTTTACTTTGAAGTATGAGTGATACTTCAATATATTGATATACCACATTTTATTTGTTCATGAGTGGTTGGAAGTACATACTTTTATGATTTATTTTTAGGGAAATCTTTGAAAATAGTTATTCCTTCTGTTCTTGTACTTTCCCCTTAGACAAATTATTTTACTGTCAGTGTTTTAAGGGGTAGTCTTACAGGATGTGGTCAGAACACTGAAATTTGAATTTTTAAATTTTGTTTATTTTATTATTTATTTATTTATTTGAGAAAGAATAAGAGGAGGCAGATAGAGAGAGAAAGAGAGAGAGGCAGAGAGAGAGACAGAGACAGAATGGGCCTGCCAGGGTTTCTAGCCACTGCAAAAGAACTCCAGATATATGTTATGTGTACATTGTGCAATCTGGCTTACATGGGTACTGGGGCATCAAATCCAAGTCCTTAGGCTTTGTAGGCAAGTGCCTTAACCACTGATCCATCTATACAGCCCTTTTACTTTACTTTTTTGAGGCAGGGTCTCACTCTAGCTCAAATTGATCTGGAACTCACTCTGAAGCGCTAAGCTGGCTTCAAACTTATAGTGATCATTCTACCTCAGCTTCCTAAGTGCTGAAATTAAAGGCGTGTACTACCACACCTGGCTTGAATTTTATTTCAGATAAGTCTAAATATTGTCCTTTCGTTGAAGCCTTGCTCTTTTTTATTTTAACTCTGAAGTTTTTCTGAACTTTCTAGGGAGAAGGAGGAGCAGCTCACTCATGTGACTGAAGTTCAGAGGTTGCAGGCCCAGCAGGCCAATGCTGCCCTGGAAGAATTTAAGCAGCAGGTGGAAGTGAACTCTGAGAAGGTATATGCTGAAATGAAAGAGCAGGTGAGAGGCAGCCACACTGTTGGTTTTGAAAGTCACTCTTTTAGTAGGTAAATGAATTTTCCTCCTCAGAAAGACAGAAACGTATTACTTTAATAAGAAACATTGTCAGCACAGGTCAAGATTCTGAGCAATAAGGGTGTGTCTCCTGAAGCAATGGCAGAATGATTATTCAGAGTTTAAAGTCCCCTCACCACATGCAGGATTGACCACAGTGAATCTTGCCTGGGAGGGTGGAAATACTCATCTCCCATTGGGTCTGGAGAGTAGAGGCTTAGGCTGACATGTCTGTGTTCCTGAACATCCCATAAACACGATTTGATTGATCAATGACAGCAAATTATTTTCAACTGGAAGTCAGGAGGGCAGAGATTGATTCTGGCTCTTACACAGGTTAGGTGTTTGTGGAGATTTCTTTTTTTCTTAGTTTTTAAAAACAATTTTTATGCATGTACATAATGCATTTTGATCATAATCCCCTCGCAATACTCTCTGTTTTCTCCTTCTTCTCCTTCCCCCCAGGCTCTTCCAATGAACTTTTTCTTCTTTCCAACTAGTCCCTCTTCTATTTTGATGTCTTTTGTCATTCTCCATCATACATGATGGGATGTTAATGGGCCCAATATTGTGCCCAAGTTTGTGCAGGTAATGACAGTCACTGGGAGGTTGTGACAGCTGGCAACAGATACTTTATATCTGGAAGACAGTGTTTCAAAGCACTCCTCCCATTCTCTGGCTCTTACTTTCTACCTCCATATCTGCATTGTTCCCAAGCCTTGGAAGGCATGATATAGATGTCTCATTTAGTACTGAGCACTCAACAGTCACTTCTCAGCATTGTGATGAGTTTTGGTCTGCCAGTAGTCACTACCATCTGCATAAAGAGTCTTCTCTAAGAGTGAGAACAGTGGTAATCTATGGGTATTAACATAAATATTTAGGGGGCAATTTGATGGGAACAACACACCCACTTCACTAAACACCAGCAGTAGATTCACCCTAGTACCTATGAACTTTCAAATCATTGTCTTTTGACCAGGATACCAATACCAGGCATGAATTCCTCCTATGGACTGGGCCTCAAATCCAATCAGAGAGCAGTTGAGTATCCCTATAACAGACGTGCCACTTTTGCACCAGTAGGCACATGTTGCTTGGATGGCTGGTTATGTAGCTAGCAGGGTCCAGTGTGGTTTAGACCGTTGTCTGTTTTTCTTCCCCAGTAGCCCACAGAACTCCTTCAAGCACACTTCCAGATCATTTCCCACTTGATTTCTCAGGGTTCTGCAACTGAAGCATGTGGTTCTTCAGTAACAGAGTCTTACCGTCTAGTTCTAGTGGCAACTAAGATTTGTATGTGTATTTTCAGAGAAAATGAAACATTTTTAAAATAATAAAGAGAATTTTTACAACTACCTTGTTGTGAAGAATAACCATTGTTAATTAAACTAAAACATTACAACTCAAGTTTTAGTTAATTTGTTTTTATCATGTCCACTCATGTTATTTTTCTCTACCTCCAAGAAAACTATTATAATTCATTTTGTGTGAACTATTTCAGTCTATTTTATACTTAATAGATTTATAATGTCTGTATATAATATATATAATATGCAATGCATTTTGTGACTTACTAAAAATATAATAATGAACATTATGCTTTATATACATAAGTAATGTCCACACAATATGAATATGAATATAAAAAGTATATATTTTCAACATATTTTTTTCTATTTTAAATATTATACACATATTAACAGATTTTGTATATTATTCTTGTGTTTACTATGTTTAATATGTATCAGTGTTCTCTATTAATTTAGTATAATTCTTTTAATGCAAAATATATTTTACTGTATGAATATAATCACATTTCAGTTATCAGCTCACTTATTTGCGTGTATTTAGACCACCTACAAGGTTTCTGCTGAAGAACAATATTTTCTCTGTTTCATTTTCAGCTATTATCATTGTAAGGAGTCCCAACACATATTAGTAGTAGAAATCTTTGTAAGAAAATCTTTATATTTGATCTAACCATGCCTTTTATGATTTACAGGTTGAAAGTGTGTTTATTTTTTGCTGTTATTTTCTCAGTTCTGATTTCCACTCATACTGATTTGTGGGTATTTGGCCCCCAGGAATGGAGTTGGTGTGTGTGTGTGTTTTCTATGTGCTGCTTATGATGAAAGCTGTGTTTCTGCTGAGAGTTTGTCCTAGAAAACAGAGACTTTCCAACCCTATCCATGGCTTGTGAATCCTAGCTCCCTGAATCTATGCCTAGGATATGTATCTGGTCCACATATTAGATGGAGCAGTCAAATTATTGCAATAGAAACCTGGATATATACTGAAAAAGGATTTGAACCTCAAAAACAAAATGATTATCCTGTAAGTTTCTAGGCAGTTTGGCACTGGCAAAGAAATTGGAAAAATAATGTTTTACAGTTTGGGAAGAGAAAAATTGTTACTAAATTTTGTCTATGAGTTTTTCAATAAAAAAAACGAAAAATAGTTTTGTATATAAAAAGCTTACATAACATATATACTACTTATTTATTTTCTGGAAAACATTATGAACCCATTCTAGAGATGAAGCATGAGATTCCCACACATGGGTATACTATCTTATAAATGGATGAGCCCTGAACCTAACAAAGGAAAAACATACTTATGTAACTATTAAATATTTGGCTATTAACAATATAAAGTTAGCTGATTTCTGTAAAAGAAGGTATGTAAATTATAAAATACAAATTTAATAATGGACCAAAAACCCTACATTAAACTTTATTAACAAAGATAAAGAAATAGTTGTATGCAACTAGGGAAATAGCTGTCTGGTAGGGTACTTGGCTTGGGCCTCAGTTTAGCAAGGGGGAAAGAAGAAAGAGGTAGGGGGATAATGAGAGGGCTGGAAGAACAAAGTTTATAAGATTCTTTGTTGTAAATATATGAAATTCATAAAATTCTTTAGGGAAATATAAACTAATTTTGAAATGCATAGACTATTACGAGAGAAATAAACAGAGACCAATTCAGCTTTGTACAGTTTACTTGATCATGGAAAACGAAAGGTTTTTAGACCAGGCAGCTGTGGAATAAAGATGGTTCACAATCCATTCTCCCCAACTTCACAACATGTTGACCTACTTTTATAATCAGAAAGATAGGAGATGATATACAGAGATTATGGTATGTATACTGGTTTGTACACTTCAGTGCTTGCCTTGTTTGGGCATAATTGGGTGGCTTTCAGTCTCGAGGACTAACTGTCATGATTCCTGGACACTCAGTTGTTGAGCTACAAGAGTTTACTCTTAGGTTATCAAACCTTTCCATACAAGGATGTTCCTCTGGGACAAATTCTTTGTTCAAGTATGGATGCTCACTTAGACCATTTCATACTGGTTTAACAAAATATAGGCATTAATAAAATCAACAAGATGTATATTTTAGTGACTATTTTGGGAGGATAATAGTAAAACACATATTGCTAATAGAACAGACATAGAAATACAATAAAATGTTCAGAATAAGATTGAGCGTACCACTGTAATAGCAAACATTAATAGATATTTTTTCTGGGAAAGAATCGTATTTTTTAACAGACTTAAATCCATGAACATGGTATTTACAAAAGACACAATTAAAAATAAAGTTAACTACAATTTTATTAAAGGAATGATGAAAACATGCCACATATTCAGGAAAAATAAAGTATAAATGTAATAAAACATCATACAAATTAGGATGAATGCAAGTCAAAAACTAGAAAAAGAAATATTTTATATGTCAAAGTAAGGACTACTCAATTCACATGTGAAAGGGTTTTAGGAATACACAGAGAAATAAACAGTTATGAGGTGCTTTAATATATTTTCTCTATCTTTAATAAGGGGAAAGAATTTAGAGTATTCTATTAGGTACCATTAAGAAGCATTAAATATTTGTTCCCATAAAGTAGTTATAAAACTGAGTAGCCCATAATTAAAACCTCAATATATTTCTAAAAGTTAACATGTCAAAGAAGACATATTTTGCCAAAATGCAATAAGACTGGAAATTTAATTTCAATTATAATTGCTACATTAGAAATTAAAACCTTTTGCTCTTTGAAAGACTTCATTAAAAACCAACAAAAGAGAAAGGCCAGAGAATGGGATAAAAGATATATAATACCTATATTTCAAAAAACTTGCCTCTAAAATATGAAAGAAATCTTATAGTTCCCTAAGAAGACAAATCAAATTAAAAATAGGCAAATAATTTGAATAAACATCTTGTAGACGATGTGCTAATGATTAGTAATCATCTCATAGAAGATTTGCTAGTGATTTTTAAAACACAGGAAAAAATGTTGAACATCGCCACTCAGAATTAGCTTCAAGTTGAAACCACAGTAGGGTACCAGTCTCCATTCAGTAAAATGCCTGACATAATAAAGTTTAGTGGACAATGCCAAGTGTTGGCAGAGATGGGCTACAACCGTAGTTCTTATTTATTATAATAGACATATTGAAATAGAAAATTTGCTAGTTTTCTTTAAGAAGTTAAACATACAATGACCATATGGTAGACATTTCATTTTTATGTGCATAACCAAGAGCAGAAGATGTCCAGACAAGGACTTATGCACAAGCACCCAAGGCAGCTTCACTCACAAACACCCCAAGCTTTAGTGATAGAAATGTTACTCAATAGGTGAGAGAGTAAACATGATCTAAAAAATAAAATAGAATGTTACTTTTCAATAAAAAGAAATGGGTTATTGATAATCCTCAACAAAATGGGCAAATCTTGAAATGCTTCAGAAGGAAAGGCTATGAATACAGACTGTATACTGATGCCGTACACATGTCAAGTTCTGTTAGGGATCTTCATCCTAAGACTACATAGTGAATTCCAGGTCAGCCTGGGCTAGAGCAAGACCCTGTCCCACCAAAAGAAAAGAAAAAAGAAAAGAAAAGAAAAGAAAAGAAAAGAAAAGAAAAGAAAAGAAAAGAAAAGAAAAGAAAAGAAAAGAAAAGCTGAAGAAGGAGAAGAAAGAAGAGGGGGAAGAAGAAGAAGGAGGAGGAGGAAAGAAAGAAAAAAGAAAATCTTCAGATTATTTTTCAGATTATTAAATGAAGTCATTTCAGTTTCAATTAAGTTTTGAAGCTTTTAATATGCCTGCTTTGTTTTGTTTGTGCCATGCAGGGGTGAGTTTGAGAGTTGGGTAGTGATTTAAATCACTCCACCCAGTGACTGCAGGCATGATGGAACATTCTCCAAGGTAGACGCTATGCTTGGCCACAAGACAAGTTTCAAATTTAAAAAGATGAAACTCACACAGAGTATGTTCTTTGACCCCAGCTATCATAAATTATAAGCAAATAACAAACAAAATCTGTGAAATCCTCACACACTTGAAAATTAAACAACATATTTGGTTTTTGGTCTTTTGAGGTAGGGTCTTGCTCTAGTCCAGACTGACCTGTAATTCACTACATAGTGTCAGGCTGGCCTCAAACTCACAACGATCCTCCTATCTCTGCCTCCCAAGTGCTGAGATTAAAGGCGTGTTGGATTCATTTTAGGTCTGCTTCAGTGATGAGGTCTTGGGAGCCTCTATGTCTCTGGATATCTGGTTTGATAGTCTTGAAACACATGTTCAAAGATAAGCAATCTCAACTTCTCCCTGAGAAAGGATAGGAAAAGCAAGCTTATGCCCAGAAAAGCAGAAGAAAGGAAAAATAGCAAGAGCAGACAGTGAAGGGCTAAGGACTGGACAACAGAGGAAACTCAATAAAGCCTAAATTGATTGTTTGGAAAAAAAATCACAAAGTTGCCAAACCATAGCCAGACTGATGAAATGAAGAAGTGAAGAGTCAGAAGATACAGATCTACAAGGTTAAAGTGAGGAGAGACCACTTCCTTTACTTGTTTCCTGTGCTGTGCCCAAACCGTTGGGTTTCTTCAGGTCTGTTTTGTCAATTCTTGGTTTATTTCCTGAACCACTGGACACATTTTTATAAAGTCCTTGGCTAGGATTATGTCTTGAAATGTTTTACTTTTGTTTCTCAGTTGTAGATCTTACATTAATGTCTTTGATCCATTTTGAATTGACTGTTGTGAGGTGTGTGACATCAGGGCCTAGTTTTGTTCTTGCTCATAGGTGTAGCCAATTTTCTCAGCACCATGTTCTAAAGAGGTCATCTTTTCTCCAATATATGTTTTGGGCATCTTTGTAAAAAAAAAAAAAAAAAAAGCAGGTGGCTATAACTGTGTGGGTTTATTTTAGGGTTTTCTATTGCACTGATCTGTTTCTGTGTTTATCTATTTATTTCCAATACCATGTGGTTTTTGTTACTATTGCTCTGTGGTATAACTTGATATCATGTATTATGAAACCTCCAAAATTGTCCTTTTTGCTCAATATTTCTTTGTCTACTTGGATCTTTTGAACTTCTATATGATATTTTTTCTGTATCTGTGAAGAATCTTATGAGAATTTTGATAAGGATCACACTGACTCTGTGAATTATTTTTGATAATATAGGCATATTCATGAACTATGCTGATCAATGAGCATGGGGGCTCTCTTCAGCTTTTAGGGTCTTCAATTTCTTGAAGTTATAATTTTTTTTTCTTTGCAGAGGTTTTTACTTCCTTGGTACAATCTAGTCAAAGGTATTTTTGAAACTATTGTGAATGGGATTGTTTTTATGATTTCTGTTTTTTCAAGTTCATTATTGATATCTAGAAATGCTACTCATTTTTGTATGTTAATATATCCTGTTACTTTTCTGAAAGTGTTTTAAGAGTTGAGAGTTATCTGGTATAATCTTTGTGGTCTCTGACACATAGGATCATATCATATATTAGTAAGGATACTTTCATATTTTTTCTATTTGTATTGATTTATTTTTCTTATTGCTGTAGCCAAGACATTAAGCACTATATTGAACAACAGTGGAAAAGGTGAAAACCCTCACCTCATTCCTGATGTTATTGGAAATATTTTGAATTTTCTCCATTTAATGTGAAATTGGCTGTAGGTTTTCATTTATAATCTTTATGATTGTGAAGCATGCTCTTTCTGTTTCTAATTCTTTCATAGCTCTTATCCTAAAGGGATATTGGACTTTGCCAAAGGCCTCTTCTTCTTTTCTTTTTCTTTATTATTTAGTTTTGTATTCAGCAAATACAGTCAGTTTGGTTCCATTATTAGGCTCATCCGTGACCTACCCCCTCCCCTTGGCCACTCCTTGTTGAGGTATACGGGTCATGCATTGTGGAGTTAGCCCACAGTTATGGGTAAGCTAAATGTCTCTGCATATCATGGCCCAACATGTGGTTCTGACATTCTTTCCGCCCCCTCTTCCGCAAAATTTCCCTGAGCCACGTTTGGTTCATTTTTGGTCTGCCTCAGTGATGAGGTGTTGGGGGCCTCTGAGGCTCTGGCTCTCTGATTTGGTAGGAGTTGATTTTTCTCTGTGTTGATCTCCTTCCCCCTTGTGCTGGTATCCGGTTCATCAGGAAAACAGCCCCCTTGCTTGTTTCTCCAATTTTTCTTAATCTGTTGATTATGATGTGATTTCTGTCCTTGAGTCAATTTATGTAATGTATTACATTTAATAATTTGGCTGTGTTGTGCCATCCTTGCACTCCTGGAATGAAGCCAACTTGATCACAGTGAATCATCTGTGTGCATATGTGTTGTGGTTTATATGTGGTGTATACACATGTGTGTGCAGATGCATACACCTCATGTGCACATGTAGAGGTATGAAGAGAAAGTTGGATGTTCCTCTCCATCACTTATCTGTGTATTTCCTAGAGGCAGATTTTCTTACTGATTCTGTAGCCTGTCATTTCTACAAGCCTCAGTGATTCTGTGATCACTGTCTTCTGCCCCAGAACTCTAATTACAGACCTATCTGACCATTCCCAGCTGTTTATGTGGGTGCTAGGGAATAGAACTCAGTTGATTTCAGGCCACTTCAGACACTTATTCTTGCATAAGAAGCATTCTTTACCTCTGAGCTATGTCCCTAGTCCCAGTGAATGTTCTTTTTACTATGTTGTTGAATTTAGCTTGCAATTATTTTATCGAGAATTTTTATATTCTTTTTCAGCAGAGAAATTAGCCCATACTTTTTATTTCTTGTGTATGTGTGCACACAATTACATGTGTGTGTGGGGGGGGCAAGGTAATACTGGCTTGGCAAAGTGCATTTGATAGTGCTACTTTTATCCTTCCTGTAATAGCTTGAGTAGCACTGGTATTAATTGCAAGCAGAGAGAGAGACAGAAAGAAGAGAGACAGTGGAATTCAGCACTGACCCTGGGATGGTTTTTATTACTGCTTTAATCTTCCTGATTTTTTTTTTTTTTTTTTTTTTTTTTTGGTTTTTCGAGGTAGGGTCTCACTCTAGCCCAGGCTGACCTGGAATTCACTATGGAGTCTCAGGGTGGCCTCGAACTCACGGCGATCCTCCTACCTCTGCCTCCCGAGTGCTGGGATTAAAGGCGTGCGCCACCACGCCCGGCTTTTAATCTTCCTGATTTTAATCTGTTTAATCTTTCTGCTTTTAATTCATTTCATCCTATTGTTTTACATTTTGAAAGTCATATATGTCTAGAAACTTACCCATTTCTTTTAGCTTTTCACTATATGCCTCCCTTTGTGATTAAATATTCTTGGAAAATTAGGATGAGTATTAGCCTAATAAATGGTCTCTACTAACACCCTATCATTAGTAAACTTGCAGCTCAAAGATTTCATGGTTTTTCTTCTAAGAGCAAAGCAATGATGTCTATATATGTTTGTATATGTCTGCATATGTCTGTATGTGTTGCTTCTGCTTAGTGTTCTATTACAATTTCTAGCCAGTGCACCAAGGGGGAAAAAAGGGAAGACATGCAGACTGGAAAGGAAAAAGTGCACATGCCTCAGATAGCATGATGATCACATGTGCTAAGAACCTATAAAAGAAAGAGGCAACATAATTTAGTAAGTTTACAGAATGCAAAATAAGTATATGGAAATCAAGCATGCTTCCATATTGTACCAATGAAATATCTGAAAGTTAAATCATGACAAAAAATTGATTCACAATAGCTTCAAAATAAAAAAATTCACAAATAAATTAATGAAGTAGGCTGGCTCACATAGGAAACTATAAAATACTGCAAAGAGTTCTGGGGAGCTGGTTCAGTGATCAGTGTTTGATTGCCTGGGGTCAGTTCTCTAGTACCCACGTAAAGCCAGATTAAAAATGTGGCATGTGTCTGGTATTCCTTGTCAGGGTCATACGACTGTAGTCCACACACACACACACACACACACACACACTACACACACACACACACACACACACACATAAATATAAATAAAAATACAGTTTTGCAAAGAGAAATTTAAAAGGCTTTAGGTAAGTAGAGCTATTATTTCTTCATGGATTGCAAGGAACAATAATATCAAAATGGAAATTCTCCCCAAATTGGACTACAGATTAAGTGCAATTCCTATCAAAATTACAATGTTGTTTTTTTTGTAACAATTGATACAAAATGTTTATTTTCACAATTAAAACTTTATTTCACTATATTCCTAAAGTAAAGCAGTTAACTAGAAACGTGTCAGGTCTAAAGAAACAAGCAGAGACATTCCTGGTGGCGCTTTGGGTTATATATCCTTTCTCAGAAATTTCTCAGAAATAAGTTTAAGATGTGTTCTCACGGATATAATGATATTATTTGTTAATATTAAAATTTGAAAATATACATTAAGAACATTAGAGACAATGTAAAAAATGATTATTTTGTTACAAAAGGAGTCTCCAATTTAAATAGCCCTGGATATAACATAATCTCAGGAACCATTATTTTAAGGACCCAGAGTTTATGTGCTCTTTCCTTTCCATATCAGTTCTCTGGGCTAGGTAAGTGATCCAATGATGGACCTTAAACAACACGTGCTTCTGGGATCCCTCCATTTCATTACATTCCTTATTCTCGTGTTCTTTCCTCATCAATAGGTCCAATTTTCTGAGTGGGGCTAATTTAAACTCCTAAAAATTAATAGTGCCAACACTCATCAGCAGAGCAATGTGTGGGTTGTCTCCTATCGAAAGAATGGTTTCTATTACATGTGGTTTTGCCAATTGCAGTTGGATATTTGAAATAGGAAGGCACTAGAGCTGGCGAGATGGCGAGATGGATACAGCTCTTGCTGCACAAATGTGATGCTGAGATGACACATAAAGCTGGAGGTGCTAACATGGATATCTGTGGTCCCACTTTCTCTGTGGAGGAAGAGAGGCACAGACAGGAGAATCCCTGGAAGCCCATGGTTCAAGGTGGTCTCATAAATTCAGCAGGGAATGAGAGATCTGCCTTAAACAAGGTAGACAACAAGGGCCAGTGCCCGAGGTTGTCTTCTGACTTCACACACATGCTCATGCTTGTGTTCATACACACACACACACATTCACACTTCAATACTAAGATATACATGGCAAGACATAGTAAATTTGAATTTTTTCATTCCAGATTATCATTTGATCTGAAAGGGCATATCTGACATAGATTAAATTATAAGAGATAGATCCATATGTGGACAATTGTGCGGTTAGACTTCCCTGCAGCCTGTACTTGGATGGTCTTCTTTTTATATTTTTCTTTACCTCATTTGTCTTCCTGCAGAAATTTTGTGTGTATTGAGACAGCAAAGCATATGGTATTTTGCTCCATTTTGAGACTGCAGCATATAATGGAATTATGAATTAAAAACAAAAAAATGGGGCTTGTTTTAGAAAGAGGATTTCAGTTTTAAAATTGAACCCTATGAGAGAAAATGGAACCAATTTAAACTGTTTCTTCTATTTTTAAGAACATTTCATCTCATTTATAAGTACTAGCTATTAGGAATTAGTTATAAAATGTATACAATTTTAATTATGAAAACATGCTGCTATTAATTCTATTGCATGTAAATAACCATATTTTAAAGTGTTGTATATTTACCTGTAGTAAAACAAGTGACTGTAATAGACAGCTTTTAAAAAATGTTGACAAAATTTCTAAAGGGAAATGTTTTAATCTTGTAAATCCATTGCATAAATGTCAACTAAATAGTTCCTTCTGGGGCTTCTACTCTCTCAACTTTTCTAGTTTATTTTCTGCTTTTGAAAATACACCCTCAGGCTGGGGAGTTGGTTCACTTTGCCTCACAAACATGAAGGCCTGAGTTGGATCCCTGAAGCCCATGTAAAATGCTGGACGTGGAGGTGCATGCTCAGCACTGAGGAGGTGTACGCAAGAGATTCCTTGGCTACCCTAGCCAAGTTTGTGAGCTCCAGGCCAGTGACAGACCCTGTCTTAGAAGGAGGTAGGCAGTATATTTGAGGACTGTTCTCTCTCCACCACATGCGTGTGCATACACATGAGTTGCAGCTGCACACATACTTGTGCCAGCACATATATGAGCACACGTACACACATGCATGTAAAAACTACACCTTAGTTAAATGATGTTTGCTGCAAAATATCTGACTTTGCATTCTGTTCCTTTTTTTTTTTTTTAACAGTCATTAGATACATGACAATGTTATACCTGAAAGACTAATTGGTTCACCAAGAATACAAAACTGAAAACTAATTGTTGATTGGCAGGATTGATTCTGGCTCTTGGCACAATTGTGAAGGGCTGGCCAGTTCCTGAAAGATTTCTAGTTTATTATGTTGTTGAAGTCATGAAAAACTTCTCAGTTTACAAAAAAAGGAAGGATGTCATGTAGATCCATTTGTAATGTGTAGTTGGGTTATAGACTTAAAACATGTTTACTACATAATGTCCCTATACCTTTGTCTTATTGTCCTTTTAAACCCATGCATTTAAAAAATATTTTATTTATTTATTTATTTATGAGAGAGAGAGAAAGAGGGAGAGAGAGAAGGGGGAGGAGAGACTTGGACACACCAGGACCTCTATCCACTAGAAAACAAACTCCAGATGCATGTACCACTTTGTGCATCTGGCTTATGTGGGATCTGGAGAGTCAAACATGGATCCTTAGGCTTCACAGGCAAGCACCTTAACTGCTAGTCCATCTCCCCAGCCCTAAACCCATACAAATTTAAATTCCTTTTTGAGGTAGGGTCTCGCTGTAGCCCAGGCTGACCTGTATTCACTCTGTAGTCTGTAGTCTCAGGCTGGCCTCAAACTCATGGTGATCCTCCTACTTCTGCCTCCTTAGCACTGGGATTAAAGTTGTGTGTCACCATGCCCAGCTAAATTCATGTTTTAAAGATACTTTTTAGATAATATATAAATGGAAGTATTTTATTTCAGATTTTCTTTTACAGTAACAGATAAATCTCTTTTTTCATAAATTTTGTCTTGAAATGAAATTAAATGGGGAAAATGTTAAAATATATTTAAATGTTTGAATGGCATATTCCCTAGTCCATGTTCCACTGGTGTAGTAGAATTCCACAGACTGATAATTAGAAGAGAAAATGTTCTGGACCCAGGAAGTCCAGGAGCACTGTGCTAACTCTCAGCAGAGGCTTTTATGCTGACATAACGAGATGTTGAGGCCAGTGAGTATATGTGAGACAAAGAAAAATCAGGCAAAACTCATCCTTCTATAAAGAAGCCATCTCTCAATAACTGCAACAATAATATTCATCACCTCTTTAAAAGTCTCACTTCTTAATATTATAACAGCAATTAAATTTCAACATGAGTCATAGGAAGGACATTCCAAACCATATTCTAATCTAAACCACATCAGAAGTCATTGTAATAATGAATCATTTCTCAAAGACAACACCCAAAGAAGATAAGTATTTGGCTTTGAAAACAAAATAAAACAAATTCTTAGAAGAAATCTTCACTTATATCCTTAAGTATCTAATTCATTTTCCCCCAAATAATATTAATAAAAGATTGATTTCTTCTGTAGAAGCAAATAGGCAAAGAAAGAAAAGTCGGCCAGGAATCCCAAACTAGAAACATGTCATTCTTTCTTCATTTGGATGATATGTGAAAATAGTAATACTATTTTTTTAGCAGCTAGCCCAAACAGGTGGTCAAAGGATTCAGCACATGACTTCTTTCATTGATTTATAAAAATTGAAATGCTTGCTTTATGGACACTGCTATTATAGATTCTGAGAACACAGAATTTATACGCATTTCTTGTTTTCATGATTACCATTATAAAGAGTGTAGTAGATTACTGCTATTACTAATGAAATAATACTTCATTGAGAGAGCACAGAGGAGGGACTTATGGGATCCCAGTCAGTTGTGCCTTTTATCTGCAATTAGGGAATCTTTGGTGTGAATTTCTTAGATACTTACTTTTAAAATGATAGAAGTAATGAATTCAGAAAGGATGCTACCTATAAATTGAGACACACTGATCAAATGGATTAACAAAATAGAAACAATGCTCTCAGTAGAGAAGAATGAATCATTAATTAGTATGGATGTTGTGTCCATTACTTTAATTTAGGTAAATGCTCTCGTGGTTTTAATGAATTATAATGTGTTTATACTTCTTATAATATTTCTGAATTTTATATCCTTTCACAGTGATCATTCCAAATACTAATATCCATAATAGACATATCATCTTTCTTATATCAGTTCATGATTTGGGGGGCTTGGGATATAGCTCAGTGGTAGAACATGCTCTTAGCATTCCTGTAGCTCTGGCTTTAATACTCAACACAAACAGCAAAAGATGATAAGTGCTCACTGATGAATCACAGGTAAAGTCAATTTTTTGTTGAAACTTTAATTTTTATTCTGTCTTTATCCAGACACAGAAATAATTGTTTATCTGACTTTCTGCCATTTGTATGTATCTGCTGTCCTGACTGACTCTTTCTGTATGTACTTATGTATTTAAAAATACTTGAAAGATGCCTATAATTTATCTATATTCTAATGTAATTATCTCTATTATAATTTATATTATTAAATATAATAAAATATATTATCAATTCTGTGTTTGACACATAGTTGACAAATAATTTTTATTGTATAACTTAAATTGTATGTATATTTATTGTATAACTTAAATTCTATGTGTTATATTACTCATGATGTAGGAACACATTCTAGATGTACACCCATTATATGTTTCACCTTTCTCATAGAACCTTGATTTAATGTAGTGCAACAAGAACTGCAGATTCTTATATTGTACTTGGAGTTGACCTTGAATATAGTTCTGTGGAAATGCAAACCACATGAAGTAACTAAATTGCTCTTGGGAGGAGATCACAGGCAAACCTATGGCAATAGTTACTTTCCTTGTCTCTGTGACCAAGAACAAGAAGAAATTGAAAGGAAGAAGGATTTATTTTGGCCCTGATTTGATGGTACAGTCCATTCATGGGAAAGGTAGGACAGCAGAAGTGGGAACCAGCTGGTCACAGTGTTCTGTCAGGAAACAGAGAGAAAGATGAATGCTAATCCTTAGCTTGCTTTCTCCTTTTATTACTATTTATTCACTCCAGGACTCAAGCCTTGCAGTGATGCTGCCCACATTCAAGCTAGATCTTCTCAAACAATTCTGGAAATACCCTCACAGACATAAGTGAAGCATGACTGCTAGGTGACTCCAAAATCCAGTCAAGTTGACAGTAAAGAGTAGCCATCACTTAAAGAAGGGCTCCTCAGCTATTCCATGCCCTTGCTCTTCACCCCTTTTCTTTCACCCTTTGCCCTTCGCTTCCCAGATATCTAGAAGCACAGGGAGGACATTTTGCAGCCATCGGTCAAGGGCAAATTTCAGCAACCCTAATCCTGACATTAGAGCTGCTCCTAATTTGGCCACCAGACTTTATGCTCTGTTGAGTTACACAGTGAGATAGTTTACTTGCTACTTTTTGTCTGTACTTGAAGTTTAATAGAATTTGGAATGATGTGTTATGAAGCAGAATCTTTTGCATCTATGACAACCAAGAACCCTGGGGTTTTATACAAATTGGTTGACTTACTTTGTGAGTAGTGGCTGAATTGTAGAAGGAGAATGGAGTGGGGTTTGGCATTTTCGGTCAGTGTTATCTAAAGTGAAATGTATTTTATTTTAATATGCATGCTTATTTAATTTTTCGTAATGTTATGTTTCAAAAAGTTTTATAAGATTTAAATTTAATCTGTTGTTTTTGATTATAGAAAATAATTCTTGAGTATAATAATTGTGATTTGTTTATTTTAAATCATTTTAGTAGTTTAAAAATTAATACTTTTAATATTTTATCTATGCTGGAGTAAAGAAAAAGAAACACCCACTTTAGGTGAAGATTTGTCTTAACAATATTAAGTAGATCAGGTCTTCCAAACTGGACTTACCTTCTCTCTTTTCTTAGCCTTTCACTTTTATTGCTTTTCTATTTATCCTCAGAATTCATTTTTGACAAATAACTTTTATTATTCCTTAATTGTGCAAGTAATAAACACACATTTATGGTCTATAACATCTTCATGTATGTATGCTATGTAGATAGTTAAAGTTAGCTTATTAGAATTTTCATCTATTCATTCATTTATTTTATTTATTTATTTTTGAGATAGGGTCTCATGTAGGGCAGGCTTGGCTTAACCTCACTGTGTAATAGAGGCTGAGTTTAAACTTCTTCCTCCTACCTCTACTCCTGAGTGCTGGGATTATAGGTATGCAATACCCACACCTAGTTTATGCAATGCTGGGGATTGAATCTAAGGTTGTGCATACTAGGCAAGCACCATACCAACTGAGCTATGTCTTCAGCCTTCACTTGTTTATTTGTGGTAACATATTTGAAATTTATTCTGGCACTAAATTTGGAACATATGTTATTAACTGTAGTTCCCATGAGGTGCAATGAATCACTAACACCCATTTCTCTAAATTAAAACTTTATTTTAATACTATGTACTCTTCAAACATCTCCCTATTCCCTCCTTTCACTGTCTCATAGTCTCAGGTAACCACCATTGTATTCTCCAAATGAGTGTGTGTGTGTGTAGTAAATGTGATGTGCTATGTGGTATATGCACATGTGCTTGCAGATGCAGCACTCTATACATGTGTGGAGGTCAAAGGGAATGCCAAATGTCCCTTCCCATTTCTCATGCTCTTATTTCCTTGAGACAGAGTCTCTTCACTGATTCCAGAGCTTTGGTGGTTTCTCAATGAACAGTGCTTCTCCAGTCTCTGCTCCATGCAGGACTGGGATTGCAGACATGCTTGTCCATGCCTAGTTATTTACGTGGGTTCTAGTAATCAAACTCAGAGGTCTCCATCCCCCTCCAACTTTCACACTTGTGCAGGAAGTACTCTTAACTTCTGAGCCATCTCTCCAGCCCAGTTGATTATTAAGATTCTACATATAAATGAGAGCATACAATTTTGTTTTCTATGCCTACTTACTTCATTTAATATAGTGCCCTCAAGGGTTCATCCATGTTGTTGCAAATGGCAGAATTTTCTTCTTTTTAAGGAGGGAACATTATTCCATTGTGTATATATACAACTTGTTTTTTGTCTATTTATCTGTTCAAGAATGTTTGGAAAGACTCCATATCTTGGCTCTTGTGAATGATGCTGCAATGAACATGGGATTACAATTATTTCTCCAACATATGAAATTCAATTCATTTGAATATATGTGCAGTAGTATGGTTGTTGGATGATCAAATGGTAGTTCTATTTTAGTTTTTTTTAGTGTACATGCTCTTTTTTAAAATTATTGTACTAATTTACATTTCCACCAACAGCATGTACAGGTCCCTTTTGGCACGCATTCTTACCAGAACTTGTCTTTCTCTTTTGAGTAGTAATCATTCTAGTAGGTATGAGGTACCCCTTGTGGCTGTAATTTGTAGTTCTCTAATGATCAGTGATGTTGAGCCCATTTCCATTTTAATATTTCCCATGAGAGGTACATGTTCAAGTCCTTGCCTACTGTGAAATGCTCAAGTCATTTGTGTTCTTTCTCTGAGTTGAGTTTGTTGAGGTTATTGACCCCTTATTGCATGTACTCCTTACATATAGTTTCTTTTGCATCTTTGTTTCTTCATTCTATTGATTTTCTCACTCTGTATACAGAAACTTTGGCTTGTGGTATGATTGTCTGTCTACCCTTGCTTTTGTTGACTTGTTTACTTTCCATGAATTTGTGGACTTTTTGAGATTTTTTTTTCCCATTATCTAATTGCAGTTTCATACAGTTGTTACTAGGAAATAAAATGTGTGTGATTTCAGTGCTTTTGGATTTATTAAAACTTACATTTGTCATTTGACATATGACTTATTTTAGAGACTGCTCCATGTCCCTTTGCGAAGGAAGTACAGTTCTGTTGCTGTTGGGTGGAGTGTTATGCTTGGTCTAAAGTATAATTCCTTTGTTTCTTATTGATTTTTCTAAATTCTCTGTCCCATTGCTAAGAGCGATATCTTGCAGTCTATTTCTCACTGTGTTCTTTGTCTAGGCAACACTACTGTTTGGAATCCATAGTTGGACTGAACTAGGCACTGGACTCTTGAGGTGTGCATGGTCCCATAGCTGCTTCCTAGCCTCTCCGGATGGGCTAGGCCAGAGAGAGCCTTGTTCACAACTCCTAGGCCTGACACAGGCACATCACAGAGCTCAAATGTAGCCTTACAGATTTAGTGACTAAGTAAAAAGCTAAAGAGGCCTACCAGAGTGAAGAACAAATGTGTGTAGAGTCACAGAACTGTCATGCTTATTTGGAATATGCCAAAATTCTTGTTGGCAAAATAATGGCTTCCTGGGGCTGGAGAGATGGCTTAGCAGTTAAGCATTTGCCTGTGAAGCCTAAGGACCCCAGTTCGAGGTTCGATTTCGTAGGACCCACATAAGCCAGATGCACAAGGTGGCACACGCATCTGAAGTTCTTTGGCAGTGGCTGGAGGCCCTGATGCACCCCTTCTCTCTCTTTCTCTCTCTCTCTCTCTCTCTGCCACTCTCAGTGAAATTATAAAAAGCTAAATTCCTTGCCATAATATAGATACTTTAAACTTCACTGTAAGAACCAAAGTCCTAAATGTGAGGTGTGTTGTTGTTTAGTAGTACTGAGTAAAAGGTATAATTGTTCCCATGCAGTGAAACTGCTTACTTGTCACTGGACATCTTTGTTCTTAGTGCCTTAATCATGTCTGATTAAATGCATTCAGATTTTTAAAAATATAATATAAAAACCTGTGAAAGAAACATTTTTTACTATTCATTTCCTTTAGTATTCATGTTTTAAGCAATCTTTAAAGCTTATCAAAAGATAACCTGAAGAGAAGGTGTTGTGTGCCGTGTGAAAGAGGAAAAGCAGCTCACACTGGGGAAACAGAACAACAGGTTACGTGAAGTAGCCAGTGGCTCCCAATGGCCAGTGTGTGTCACATTTGCTGACATGTCTCGGAAAACCAAGCACGCTAGTAAATCATACTGAATGAGTAGGGGTGCAAGGATCACTGAAGTGCTGCACGGCTTGAAATAAAAAGCACTGCTCCCATAGTATTCACGCGAGTGCTTTCCTATCCTGTTTACGAGACAATCTCTTTTTGTAACATATCAAAGAGTATCTCTGGAGGACATCTTTCATAGGCAAAGCCATAGAAAAAGTGAGATATAGCATTGCTTTATTTCTTCTGTATATGTTATAAATAATTCTGCACTAAATGTTGGAAATTGTACATTCAGCAATTCTAGACCCCATTTGAATACAATGTGTCTTCAATGTGAATGTCATTCATTGAACCATGGTGTGTGTCAGCCTCTGTTCTGAATGGTTGGGATATATCAATGAGCATGGGCTACATACAGTGGAGGGACTGATATTGTAAGCAGTCGTAATGGTGAACCTGCAAGCTACAGGCAAGCAGCACAGCAGGGAATGGGGACTAGGTGGATGGGGCTTGCGGGAAGGGATCCACAGTTTACAGTACAACAGGGTAGTCTGGAAGGCCTCAGTGCAGAGCTGACACAAAATCTTAAGGCTGAGAATAAAAACCCTGTGAATATCAGGGGGTCATGTTGGACCTAAGGCAAGAACATTTCTGGCACATTCCAGCTGGCAGTGGGAATACATGGTCTGGAGTGGGAGTGGTGGTCGTGTTATCACCAGGAAGAGATATATGGGATTGGGTCATGGAAGGCCTCAGGAGGTGATAGAGTCTTTTGTTTTTACTATTCATTTATTTTACTAGTATCTTTCTTAAGGCAGAGTTCACAGACCAGCAGTTCATTCGTAAACAACTCAGTGTTTTTTAATGCATTCACAATGTTGGACAGTCATAGCCACCTCAGTTAGAGGACATTTTCATCCCTCCAATAAACTATTCCCTTTATCAGTCATTGATACACCCCAAACCTTCTTTGCACACAGGGAACTACTGATCTTTCTTTCCCTACAGATTTGCCTATTCTGACAAATTTAATATAAATGCAATTATATGGCCTATGCATGGTATTTAGTGTTTCCCAGATTAACCCTTGCAGCATGTATTAATATTTCATTGTTTTATGGTTGAATAATATTCCATTTAACAAACCAATTTTTGATTACTCACTCATCAATTGTTGGACCCTGAGTTATTTCTCCTTTTGGCTATAAATATGTAATGAATACTACTACTTATGAACATTAGTATACCAGTTTTTTCAGGTATATTTACATTTTTCACCTAATATTGGAATTCTTAGGTCACATAGTAAGTTTACTAGACTTCTCCCAGCATGCCTACATCATTTTATATTCCCACCAATAATGTGGAAGGTTCTGATTTCTCCATATCTTGACTAATAATAGTCATTGGTTAAGTAATTCAATAAGCCATTCTAATAGGTGAGAAGAGTTAAGTCATTTTTGGGTTAATTTGTAGTTTTCCTGATGACAATAATGTTGAACATCCTTTTTGGCATGTTTTATTTGGCAAAATATCTATTCAGCTCACTTGTTTATTTTTTTAATATTTAACTTATTTTTTTAATTTTTTTGTTCATTTTTATTTATTTATTTGAGAGTAACAGAGAGAGAAAGAGTCAGATAGAGAGAAAGAGAGAGAATGGGCACGCCATGGCTTCCAGCCACTGCAAACGAACTCCAGACGCATGCGCCCCCTTGAGCATCTGGCTAACGTGGGTCCTGGAGAATGGAGCCTCGAACCGGGGTCCTTAGGCTTCACAGGCAAGTGCTTAACCGCTAAGCCATCCCTCCAGCCCAATATTTAACTTATTTGAGAGAGAGAAAACTACAGGTACATATATATAGAGAGAATGGGGATGCCAGGTCCTCTAGCCACTGCAAATGAACTCCAGACACATGCTCCATCTTGTGCATCTGGCTTACATGGGTACTGGGGAATTGAACCTGGGTCCTTAGGCTTCGCAGGCAAGTACTTTAACCTGTAAGCCATCTCTCAAACCCCTCAATTACCTATTTTAAAACTGGTTTTAGTTACCCATTTATAATTGAGTTATAAATGTTCTTTATATATATATGTGTGTGTGTATAATCAGATATATGATCAGAAAATATTTTTCCCATTACATACATATCAAGGGCTTAATAAAATAATAATTAAATTTAAATATTTAAATCCAAAGTTATATTTTCATTATACTGTTAATATAATATTAGCACATACTCATATGCATGCCAATTTTAATTGTCTTCCTTAAATTATTAATATATACTAAAATAAGTTGACATATTTCATTTTTTTTCTTTATTAGTCAGTTTTGTATTCAGCAAATACAGTCAGTTTGGTACCATTATTAGGCTCATCCGTGACCTACCACCTCCCCTTGACCCCTCCTTGTTGAGGTATACGGGTCATGCATTGTGGAGTTAGCCCACAGTTATGGGTAAGCTAAATGTCTCTGCATATCATTTTTTTTGGATGTTTTTGGAGGTATGGTCTCACTTTAGCTCAGGCTGACCTGGAATTTACTATGTAGTCTCAGGGTAGCCTCGAACCCACAGTGATCCTCCTACCTCTGCCTCCTGAGTGCTGGGATTAAAGAAAGGCATGTGCCACCACGCCTGGCAGACATATTTCATTATTTTATTGCCATTATATTCATCATTGACTGATGAGGTAGTCAAGGTCTGTCATTTTGCTGGATGGACAAATTTTTTAAACTACAGAATATAATAGTTGTTTAAAAGATCATTTATTTGACTTTTAATTTTATAGATGGAAAAAGTGGAAGCAGATCTGACTAGATCTAAGTCTCTTCGTGAGAAACAATCAAAGGAATTCTTGTGGCAGCTGGAGGAAGTCAAACAGCGCTATGAACAGCAGGTCAGTCTTTCATTGTCGTAATACCTTTGAATTTTTAACTCATATATAATCCCTCTTAAAAATCTCTGTACCACAAAACCTCTGAGAATAAGAATATTACTGGGGCTGGAGAGATGGCTCAGCACTTGCCACACAAGAGTAAGGATCTGAAAGGATCTGATTCACCTTGAGTTCAGTTCCCCAGTACCCACATAAACAGCTGGGCTTGTCCATACATGCCCCTAACCCCAGACCTGCGGGGAACAGGCAAACTCCTCAGCCTGCAAAAAAAAAAAAAAAAAAGAGGCTGTTCTGGACTCAAGGAGAGACTTCATCTCAAGGAAGCATGCAGATAAGTAATATAGACAGGGAAACTTGACAGTCTCCTCTGTCCTTCCCTCATGTGCCTACACCACATATATCACAACACACACACCCACACACCCACACAAATATTTCTAGGGCTTTTAAATCCAAGATACTTGAAATATTTAAAATAATATCAGTTTTAGTAAAATCCAGATATCCAGATACAAGGTTGTAACACTCTACTGAAATCTACCCTGATGGTTGATATCAATATTTAATTGAAACATGTATTTTGATTTTTGAATTCTTCCACTCATGTCAGAACCCTATTTGACTTATCCATTTAATTAGAAAATAGTGTTGGGCACCTGCTGTATGCCAGGTTCTGCTACCGACATTGGACTGAACAGTGACAGGGAGCCAAGATTCACCTCTCAAGGAAACTACGTTTTGGTAGACAGTTTCCCCAGAATAAAATATGAAATGATTCTGAATTGACTCATGAAGATAAAGGAGCATGTACCCATGAACTTTGTCACACAGAGGGTAGGAGGAATCATCTGCAAGGATCAGGGAGGCCCTGACATTTTTGCCTAGAGACCTCCTACACTCTGGAGGCATGACATTCCTGTCTGAGGGACAGCAAGTAAAAAGAACCTGAGAGAGTAAGATTGGATTGTTTGAGTGAGAAAAAATGACGATCACACAAGTTTATCTGGAGTGCAGGGAGAAAGGTTCTCAAGTATAGGAATAAGGTAAAGAATGCTGGACCTTGGTGGAAGGTTCTCAGCTGTAGTAATAAGGGGAGAAAATGCTAGACAAGGTTCTCAAATATAGAGGTAAGGAGAGACAATGCTGGGCTCTGGTGGAGGAGTTTAGATTTGGTCCTTATTTCTATGCCTTTCATTTTTTTTTAAGTCTTATTTTCTTTTTTAAAAATTTGGTCTAGTCCCAGAATGGTTATGTACTATTATTTTTTTTACTTGTCCTGATTCTTAATATCTAGAAAAACTTTAATTAGTTTTATAACTCAGGTTCAGAATTTGTTTTTTAGTTTTTGGTTTTTTTGGGTAGGGTCTTCTCTATTCCAGGCTGACCTGGAATTCACTATGTAGTTTCAGGCTGGCCTTGAACTCACAGTGATTCTCCTACCTTTGCCTCTCAAGTGCCAGAATTAAAGGCATACACCACCATGTGGTTATAAATAAAACAAATGACAAATCATGCTGAATCCTTTGAAATACTATGCCTTATAAGAAAGAATGTTTCCAATCTCTGTGTGTGCAGATTTGAAAGATATATTGATGAAGGGAGAAGTTACATCTTAGAATACTTTGTATATTATTTCAATTATGCACAATTAAAGCACATGCATCTGTAGCATGTTAGATATATAAATTCAGTAAAAATTCTGAAAATCTGCACACTTTCTGGAGCACACATAGATTTATGTGTTAATGGTATAATTAATTTAGACTTTACTTTTGTGCACTAACTAAACCTTTTACTTGAAATTAATGAAGGAACATGTGTCATGCATTACTTGAATACATAAAACATCAAAGCTATAGATGCTAAGAAACAGTAGACTATATAGCTTAGAACATTTATGTTGTATTTTGTAGTTATAGTACTTTAAGTGCATAATAAATTCATCTTAGTAATATAATAATTTCAAACTATTCACATGTTTATAGTGTAAAAATAATTAAGATATGAAGAGCCTAAAAAAAGGAAAAAAAGCATTAACTAGTTATTTTCTAAGATGCCAAAATCTGGGTAATTCATGTTTTCTAACTGCAAAATCCAGTGCAAAGGAGTTATTATCAGATTTTTAAAAGACAATTTATATAATATAAAGATTATATAAATAAGTTTTCCATTTGTATGTGATGTGCATGCATGTGTGTATACTTGCGAGTGCACATGTATGTGCATGTGGAGGCCAGAGGTTCATATTGGGAGACTTCTCTGATAGTTCTCTTTATTTCACTGAAGGACTGAAGAGTGATGAGTAAGAAGGGAAAAGGTAGTAACAGGAATGCATTAATTAAGGGCAAGTATTATGCTATAGTTGCAAAGTAGATTTTTGGTAAGCTGGGGATTAGAAGCAATAAACAGGAAAATGTTAGCTCCTGGAAGTACACATAAAGAAGCAGAAGAGGAGGGGAACAAATCTTAAGATTCCTTCCATACAAATGTTGATTGAATAACTTGAGCTATAAGGATGAAGTGTTCTGTGAGCGTTTTCGAACTGGTGTTTCCATTTTGATGACAACTGGATAGATAACAGATACATGCCCAAGTGTAGCCAAGCATTTGCATTTATGTTGGCATTATTTTGGCATAGTTTTAGGTTTTTAAATCTATACGCATTTAAGAAAAACTGCCAAAGAAAAATTAAGCATGTTTGACTGAAATAACTTATTTTAAGATTCAAAATTACTAAATAGTACTTAGAGTAGATATGTTAGGTAAAGTGACTCTTTATTAATACATTTTAATAAACAAATAAAGAGTTAGCAAGTAAGTAATTAGCATAAATCATAAGAAAATTATTAGTGTTCAGTTAATAACGTGGCATAGGAAAGAAACAGAGAAGTTAATGAACAAGAATCATGTAGAAACATCTTCAGATGTTAACAAGAATGCAGATTGGCATAGCAATGATGTGTCATCCAAAGTTGGCAAAGAATTAGTGACATTGATTCTTTTATATGTTGCTAGTGGAATTTTAAATTAATGCAACATTTTTTGGAATAGTCTAACAGTATCTACTGTGTCATGAAATAAATTTACTTTTTCTGGTCTAATCTTAACCTCAAAAATCAGACAGAAATATTTAACAATGATGCTATATTTTAGTTAATGAAATCCCAACGCAATCTTTTTCTGAATCATCCACTTTTTATTGGTGTATGTGTGTGCATGGTGTGCATGAGTGTATGTACATAGAAGTACACTCAGTTACATGTACATGTATGTTGGTGCCAGAAGACAACTCAAATATTGTCCTCAGGTATTCCATCCACCTCTTTTTTTCATTTTAGAGAGAGAGAGAGAGAGAGAGAGAGACAGAATTGGTGTGCCAGGGCCTCAGCCACTGCAATTGAGTTCCAGACTCTTGCACCACATAGTGGGTGTGTGCCACCTTGTGTTTCCCTCACCTTTTGTGCTTCTGGCTTATATAGGGTCTGGAGAGTGGAACATGGGTCCTTAAGCTTCACAGGCAAGCGCCTTAACCGCTAAGCCATCTTTCTAGCCCCTCCTCTCTCCACCTCTTCTTGAGACAGGGTCTCTCAAGCTCACCAATTCAGATAGACTAGTTTGCCAGCAAGCCCCATGGGTCCACATGTCTCTACTGCCCCCAGCACTGAGATTACAAACCCACCATGCCTGGCAATTTTATATGATTCTGGGGGATCAGATTCAGGTCTTCATGCTTGTGGGGCAAACAATTTATCAAAGAAACTAACTCCCCACTCCCTGTACCTATGTTGTACATTATAAAAATGTCATGTCCTTACTGTAAATGTACATTTAATACAATTTATTTGTAAGTGCACTAAGCTTAAAGGCTTTTCTCAGAAGGATACTTAATGCAATAAAGAAAATTGATGAGTCCATCATAGAATTGATACTATTAGTAGAAGCCCCACACCATTGTGTTGATTCATCTGTATTTTTTCAAAAAAAAATATTTTTTTATTTGCAAGGAGTGAGTGAGAGAGAGAGAATGTGGATGTGTCAGGACATCTAGCCACTTCAAGTGAACTCCAGATCTCCAGACGCAAGTACCACTTTGTGCATCCGGCTTTATATGGGTCCTGGGGAATTGAACTCAGGTTGTTAGGCGTTGCAGGCAAGTGCCTTAACTGCTGAGCCATCTCTCCAACCTTCATCTGTATTTCTTATTCATGAAAAGAGGAGACAGTATAAAAGTAGGTTATAATGGGAAATTTAAGCAATGCTAGGACATCTCAGGTTGGTGTGGATTTCACCCATTTTTGTTCTTCCTGGAATAATGCTATGACTATTGAAAACTTTAAAATATTTGCTTAGCAAAAAATAATAATAATAATGAACACATTTCTCAGATTGCTCAAAAAGTTTATAATGAAAGTTTATCATGAAAAGTGATTGGTGTGTAGTCAGTAGTGATCTACACACATCGGGACAAATACACCAAAAATGAAGCTAATTAAACTACTGTCATTTCCTCCTTTGAGAGGGAAGCCAGGCTGGAACATACAGAGGAAGCTGAGATGTAGCCATCATGAAGTTGCCCTGAGTCCTCTCATGGAGTGCCTCTTGAGGGCACTAATGGCAAAATGTGGTCTAGATAGTGACATTTTTTGTTATTAAGTGATACCTCACATGGCCATCTCTAAATGAGTCATGTGAACTTGAAGTGAGATTTTCAAGTGTTTGGAAGTCACTGGTGATGATTTAGAAGTCAGATTTCCTTAACTTAGAGTTAAGACAGGAAGTCAATATATAGGATAAGAAGAATCAGTTTTTGGAAGCTTCAAACAGGCTGGAATTAAGTAGGTTATTTCTTGGGATTTAACATAAAATGCTATGCTTTAGTTTAGAAAATTAGCTGCAAAAGTTTGTTGGTGGGGTGAGGTAAAGACAGAATCGGGGTGGAAAGATGGCTTAGCGGTTAAGTGCTTGTTTGTGAAGCCCAAGGACCCCGGTTCGAGGCTCATATTCCACAGGATACACGTAAGCCAGATGCACAAGGTGGGGCATGCATCTGGAATTTGTTTACAATAGCTGGAGGCTCTGGTACACCCATTCTCTCTCTCTCTCTCTCTCTCTTTCTTTCTCTGTCTGTTGCTCTCAAAAATAAAAATAAAAACAAAAATTTTTAAAAAAGAAGACAGAATCAGAAACAAATGGATCATAGTGTCTGGGACAATGGTACAATAGACTAGAGCCATGTCTGTTTACATTTCACGTCATGTAGTGAGCAAGTGAATTCACATTTTAAGTGGGACACTGATAAACCTGAACATGCTTAGTGAAGGATTTCTAGAACACTGAGAAGTCTAGGATTATGACAGAAAGAATATTTAAAGAATTAGGTTATTTGACCAAGAGAAGTCTAGAGAGAATTGGGTGTCTCTCATTACTACAGTAGGCCTGTAGCTCTCTAGACACCCTGGTTAGGCATGCTCTACATGTGTTCTCTGTGTTCAGGCTCTTTCCATCTTCATGATGCTCTTGTGAGGCAGGCACATGTATTCATGATTCCCGTCTTCTAGGTGTGGGATGAGGCATGTCAGTGACGTCACTGGCTGGATGTCACACCCTGAAAAGGTGGAGGATCCAAAGCAAGACCTGAGCTGTTGCTCATAACCAGTACTGGAAACACTGCTGAGGCGTCTAGGCATCAGGATGGAACTCATGTCTAGTGGAACTGCGAGGGACTGGTTGAGCAGTTTTGAGGTGGCTCTACTAGAGAACTGTTGTAATGTGCAGTAGTATGTCTTGAAGTATTTGTCAGGAGGGTTGTGGAGGGATGCCATGCATTTGGAGCTATCCCAGTGGGACGGTCCTTTCCAGGTTCAAGATTCCCAGCCTCAAGTCATGGGCGCTCAGTCACTCCCTTAACAGATGTAGACTTGTCTGGTACCATGACCACCTCTTTCCTTACACACTTAACCTCCCCTGTTTTTGTCATGTCGATGTTTCCATCTCCTTTGTCAGTTACCATTCTAATGCAAGTGTGATGATTTTTCCATTATTTTTTTTTCTCCAAAATGTTACCATTTAAATGCCATGTATAGCATCTCAGCCAGCAGGGCAGTTAGATGCTAGTCACCCAAGCCTTTGCTGCTCACACAAAGTGAACCCTGGCAGGAGTTAGCAAATGTATATGTGAGGCTTAATGAATGTTTCCAGGAGGACTAGACTCACTTACTTTATAAGAAAGCATGTAGGTTTACTACTGAGGTAACATTCATATTAAAACAAACATAGACTTTCCTGTTTTATAAAATTCAATGTTTTCATGAATTTTTAACATAAAATAGGACATTTCAAGGAAACTTCCAGCTTGCAGAGCCTATGCACTCAGATCCCCCATGGGAGTACTATTCATTTTTGGTAGAAATGTTTTAGAAGTATTTATCCAGTCTTATCCTCACAATCATAGTGGAGGAACTGACATTCAGAGGAAATGAATGACTGGTGCCTTCTGGGCCTCACTGTCCTGCTCCAGATTGAATTTCTGAGCCTCACCCATATAGAAAGCATCTTGCAAGGAACTCCAGTGATGTAAGAAAAGCAGAGTTCAAATCCCTAGGCCAAAACACAAGCATAAAGTGTGCACACGAGGAAAGAAAAACATCAAGCACATGGAGTAAACACTCGCACAAATATCCTGCAAAGCCTGAGCTTTCATCAGGATTTCCTGTTTCTTTCCTGAATAACCCAATGGAACAAAGAAGACAATTCTGATTGTCTTTTCACAAGCCTCATTCATGTTGGAAACAAACAGCCAGTCAGGCATGCAAGGACTTCCTGAACTATGGAAAGTTTGCTTTGGCAATCCTGTCATATCATTCTTTAATCTTATATTTTATATCTTCCCTTTTCACTACAAAGCTTTTATAAAAAGAAATGTAGTTCAGCAGATCAACAAGTAGTCAAATTCACCAGAAAGAATAAATGCTTATTGTCAATGATTATAAAACATCTAAAATAAAATAAAGATAAATCACTCAAGGATCAACCTCTTACAAACTGCCATTATTGTGAAAGAAGATATTTTGGTAGCTAAATCAGTGGTGAAGACAAAACAGCAATTATGTAAGATAAGCAAGTGGGAAATTTTAAGACTAGCGGGATATTAAAAAGCAGCATGGGGGCTGGAGAGATGGCTTAGTGGTTAAGTGCTTGCCTGTGAAGCCTAAAGACCCCAGTTCGAGGCTCGATTCCCCAGGACCCACGTTAGCCAGATGCACAAGGGGGTGCACACGTTTGGAGTTCATTTGCAGTGGCTGGAGGTCCTGGTGCGTCCATTCTCTCTCTCTTTGCCTCTTTCTCTCACTGTCTCTCGCTCTCAAATAAATAAATAAAAACAAACAAACAAACAAAAAAGCAGCAAGGATTCCAAATCCTTTCCTTTATAAAGAGGTCTCTTTTAAATGAAGCTATTTAGCTGGGCATGGTGGCTCATGCCTGTCTATAATTCCAGCACTCAGGAGGCTAAAGTAGGCGGATCGTCTGAGTTTGAAGGCAGTTTGAGCTACAGAATGAGTTCTAGGTCAGCTTTGGCTACAGTGAGACCCTGCTTGAAACAAACAAACAAACAAACAAAGCCGGGCGTGGTGGCTCAGGCCTTTAATCCCAGCACTCGGGAGGCAGAGGTAGGAGGATTGCCATGAGTTCGAGGCCAGCCTGAGGCTATATAGTGAATTTCAGGTCAGCCTGGGCTAGAGTGAGACCCTACCTTGAAAAACAAAAACAAAAACAAACAAACAAACAAACAAACAAAAAAACCCTGTCAAATAACTGTGAGGCTGTTCAGTTTATAGGAGACAACATGACTGGACAAAGGACGAAAGGAAACAAAGAAGATATTCCTTGGCATGGGGTGTCTCGCAACTGTAGACCTGTGAGAAGCACTCTCACCACTAATGGAGGTGCTGGCTGGAGCAGAGAAGCATAAGACTGTGCTTATATAGTGAGGAGAAAGGTGGGTGACAGGGCACAGAAATTCATAGATTCACCATAGCCGTAGTCATTACTAGATATTATCCTTTTTTTTTTTTTTTTTTTTTTGGTTTTTCGAGGTAGGGTTTCACTCTAGCCCATGATGATCTGGAATTCCTCAGGGTGGCCTTGAACTCACAATGATCCTCCTACCTCTGCCTCCCAAGTGCTGTGAATAAAGGCGTGTGCCACCACGCCTGGCTGATATTGTCCTTTCTTTGTTAGAAAGTACCCTCATTTGCTGAGGCCAGAGCAGTTATGTCGACAGGAGAGCTGATTTAAATTGGAATTGTTAGTAATCATTTTGGTAGTTGCAAGATTGATTTGACTCAAAAAACTTAGTAAAATGTTTCTTTAATATTGAGGTCTTAGATGTGATTAATGACTGTGAATTTATGGGTACACTGCTACGGACAAAACCCATACATTCTCTGCCACTGAGCTACGTCCTCAGCCTCTCCAATGTGTAATAAATAAATTTTGATGTCCAACTATGTAGTAGCTATGCTGCTCGTCAGTGGTGACCAAGACAAATGTAATCCTTCCTTTCATGATACTGCAAAATTATTTTTAATTTTTTTTAAGAGAGAAAGAGAGAATTGGTATACCCAGAGCTGAGCCGCTGCAATCAAACTCCAGACACTTGTGCCACATAGTGTGCATATGCATCATTGCACTTGCTTCACCTTTGGCATCTGGCTAACGTGGGATCTGGAGAATCAAACATGGACCCTTAGGCTTCACAGGCAACTAATCCATCTCTCCAGCTCCAAAATTATTTTTAACAGCCACTTGAGTCACACATTGAGCTACAGAATAAGTACCCAAATCCTAGTGATTAAGCTGACAAAATTAGATAGCTAAGAATTGAGGCTCCAGGTCTGGCCATTGGCCCAGTACAAGTGTTTGGATCCAAAGAATGGGCTGAAACTTTGAGAAAGGTGGTCAAAGCAGGTCCTCTGCTTCTAGTTCTGGTGAGGGGAGGGGTGTTATGACATATTTCCAATCTAGGTTAAGAAAGTGGTTAAAAGAATGGAAATCAAGAGGGCAAGGACGAAGGCAGATCTTTTTAGAACTCCAATGAAGAGTATGTATGTTTAGTTTTAGAGGTATTTCATTTAAAAATATTTCCTGGAGAGTAATATGGAAAACTCATTATTTGCAATGTCTAGCTATATTAAACATATAAAATGGAATGAATACCTTTTTGTTCATTAATGCATGCTTATAGAGCAGATGCTTGGTACCAAACACTATTCTGAATTCTGAGGACATAACAATAAGAAAGTTCTCTCTTTTTCCAAAGTATAATTTGAGGAAAGGTGAGACAATGACAATTGCTTTGAAGAAAAATAAAGCAGGCAGTGTTTTTGAGTGAAGGCCTATTTATATAAGTAGTTATTTTAGCTAGGTTGCTGGTAGAGGACTCTGAAGTGATATTCATATTAAGGAAGGGAAGGGGGAAACTATGCAAAAAGCTTAGGTGTGGGAACACCTTTCCAGGCAGAGGCAAGAATCAGCCCAAGACTAGAATGGGTTGTTCTGTGGCTGGAGTGGAGGAATGAGCTTGAGAGAGTGTTGGTAGGTGTTCAGACCAGGCAGAAGGCAGGCTATATCAAGTGCTAGACTGTGTAGAGCTGGGATTTCATTCACAGTATGATGAGAAGCCATGGACCATTTCAGCAGAATCTGCTTCGTGTTTTCACATGATCTCTCTGGTTGCTGTGGTGAAGGCAAGCATGGAAGTTCAGTTGGAGATGATGGTGGTAGTCTGGCAATAGATCACCATTGCAAGGGCAGAGTGGAAGTGGCATGATAACAGCAAGTGGTCAGATCGGCAGGATTTGTCAGGGCTTGTTAAATGGAGTGTGAGGCAGGGTGGAGCTCATGTGGCTTAGAAGTTATACACTGACCATCTAGGGAGGGATAGTGACAGGCACTGGAACTACCAGAGACAGGAAGTCCCAGGACTGAACCCAGGGGTATGCCAGCAATTAGAAATGGCACAAAGGTGGAAGAAACAGCAGTAAGGTAAAAGGTAAAACAAAGAAGCAAGGGCTCTAGGAAGAAATGAATAGGCATTTATTTCATGTGTTACCAAGAGGGGACATTAGGTAGAAACTGATACCTACTGAATTTGACAGGTGTTTAACCAACTGGACCAGTTCTAATAAAAGGTGAGAACAAAGCCTGAATGGTATGAGTAGAGGAGGCATTTGATGTGAGCAACCCTTTAAGGAAATTTTGAATTGAAGGGGAACAGAGAAATGAGGTGGTAGCTACAGGGGGAGCTGGGGCCAGGGCAAAGTTTTTAAAAACGAGATCAAGTTCAAACATGCTTATTAGTGAGGATCCAATGGAGAAGAACATACTGATGGTGGAGTGCAGTGCACAGGAAGGACTCATCTTGGACAACAAAGCTACTGAGCTATTCAGGCCATGAACAAGCCATGCATCCCCCATAGATGGACAAGTCATTAAACCACTCAAGCCACTTATTTCCAAGACTCCCATAGATGTACAGCTCACTCAACCACTCAGGTCATGACGACCCCCATAGGTGGACAAGTCACTCAACCAGTTAGGCCATGGAAAAGACCCCCATAGATAGACAAGCCATTTAGTGCTGAGCAAAGTGAAGTGTCTCTCTTCTGACTGCTTCTGATTTTATTTTATGATTGTTCCATTCAAAATGATGAAAATTAGGAAACCTTGTGGCTGGTGAGAGAGTTTGTAAGCTATTTGACATGGCAGGTGAGAAAGTTTATAAGCTGTTTGGGTGTTTGTTTTCCTAACTTCCATACCTGCTGACAAACTTAAATGAATGTTATATTTCATACTGATGCAACAGCAGTGATACACGAAGTTAAGACAAATGCACATTTAACCTGAACTAGAGACAGATGTAAGATAAATGAAAATATATCATACCACTACCATTGGAGTCTTATCTATAATTTGTATGGCTTGAGTTGACCACCATTAAACCAGGAAAAAGACCATTTGATTATCAGAATCCTTTTGACTTTCAAGAGGGATATGGCATATAAAAACACAGAAACCAATAGCTAATTGTTCAGAAAGCTTCAAAACCCTGGGTGAATTTTTGCCACTCATCACCCGTAAGCCCTGTGAGTATTTTAAATTGTTAATGGGGCAAGAGTGTGTGGCTCAGTGGTAGAGCACACCCCCTTACTGGAGTGTGAGCAGTTGGGCTAGGTGCTTGGCATTGGTGGAAGGGTGCAGTGAGAAAAAGAGCCCTCTCGCTTACCAGTTTGATAATGCCTGCAGTGTTTCTAGCCTATAGCACTCTTGAGCTTCCCAACTTCAGGAGCTTCTTGTCCCTGACTGTTGATGGTGGACTGGAGGGGGAAAAAGAATGAAGATGTGGAATATGCTGGCAGACCCTTATACCATCTCTGATAGCAATTACTGCGCAACTTTCAACTTCTAAACAGAACCTTCAGCTCTGAGAACTAAACTGAGCTGCTGATCTGGCAGTTTCGTGGATGACTCTTTGTTTCCTATAGTTGGACCCTGGAACCACATGCCTCCTGCAGATGACACATTGCTTCTGCTCCTGATACTCTGGTTTCTTTGACTGTCTTTCATTCTTATTTTTATGAAGGCATTGCTCTCAAAAGTCGGTGGCACGGTAGAACTGTTTTGTGCTGGAATGTTGTTACTGTGACTCCAAAGGCAGAGAGCAGGTTGTAGACACCCTAAAGTTTGGAGTCTATTATTAAGTAACAAAATGTCCAATGTACCCTTATAAAAAAGTGTTAGAATCTTTTTTGTTTGTTTGTTTGTTTGTTTGTTTGTTACGTGATACTCATTGGTTGTAGGGGCACTAGTGTCATTAAGGAGCTAGGTTTTGTAGCTTTCTTTGTTCCAGGGCTGGCAGTAGGAGATGTTGATATGGAACTTGCAGGCTACTCAACAACATGATAGGGTTCCAACATGGCAGACATCATGTGGGGCATTCAATGTCCAATGCCAGGCAGAAGTGATTTCTGTCATGGCAGCAAGACTAGACTGGCAAGCAAGTGTCTTTCCCTGTGGTAATCTGTGGAAGAAAGGAACAAGCATGGCTGAGGGTTTTAAAGCCTATGCTCAAGCAGAGAGAATTAGCCCCAATTTTTAGTTTTTCTAGTTTTAGTCATTTCTCCCCAGAAGCCAGTTTTACTCCATGCATTTACTCCCTTGTCCTCCATCTGGAAAGAGGAGGGAAATGTAAATGAGACATCTTCAGTCCAAGTGCCTCTAAATTGGGACACTAGAAAAAGTTCACAGTATTATTTGAAGTCATGTGTTATGCTTCCAAGGCACAGGGAGGAAAGGAGCATGTCACCAAGTGAGACTTCTCTGCTCTCCTGATGCTGCCCTTTCAGCCTCTTGTAAGGAGAATGTATTGCTCCTCTTTCCTGGTTTCTTTGCTGCCTGTGAATAGACTCTTGTTTTTAGTATTCCCCTGTTATCTTTACCTAGAAGTCACAGTGCCAAGTATGTGCAGTATGAAGCCTTATTTGCTTGGGACATTATTCTGGCATCATCTGAATTGTCAACTGTCATGCCACTGTAGGGAAAGTTCCTGGTCTGAGAGTAACTTGTACTCTAACTCTTTTCAGACTCTCCTAAGCTTTCATATTTCTATTTCATTGTCATTGAGTTTTTGGAAAGATCTCCTCCAAGACCTCCCAATTGTATTTCCCTCTCTTCCTCCTTTCTTAGCTAGAAAATAGGGAGGGCTTACTCCCTATGTCTTGTGGATTTAATCTAGTCTTACACCAAGGTGTGGAGTCTACAAATTGTGTAATTTGGTTAATTGTTCAGATTATTTAGATTTTTATATCATAATATCTCTTTTTCAATGTGTTGTGGTTCATTCTATCACATCTATAATTTATATTTCTGACTCTGGAGTTTCTGACATGGAAATATCTACTGAAGGAATATCTTAGTTTCCCATGGATGGTGTACTGAGAATGACTTTTCTATCTATATATCTATCAAAATATGTTCAAGCCATTTTGCTATCACCATTTTTACTTTGAAACAGTAGCCAGGAACATTCTCAGGGCCTTGGATGTGCTCCTGCCTTTAGGCCCTTTTATCTGTTACTTTGAGCACTGGCCTAGGTAGCCTAGCTTAATTTTAAGCCCCAATCTTGTTTACTTTGGAGGAAAGAGTGTCTAAGCCAGAAGTTCCTCTTCAAGTGGTCTCAGATAGGATTTGGTTAAATCTAAGATGGCTGTTCAAGTGACCAACAGACTGCCGTATCTTCATTATAATCCCATCTGCACATTAAATGACAGTTGGCAATTACCATGGCTATACTTGAAATTTTTGTAATGGAGCAAAAAGAGTATACATGTGTGGGAGAGTTACCTGGAGAATTCCTGGGAAAACCTCTGCCTATTTCCAGGAAAAAAAAATAACCATATTCCTTTCATTTACTTTTTTTAACATTTATTTATGTTTATTCAGTTTCTGAAGCAAGGTCTAACTGTAGCACTTGTAGATCTTGGACCTCATTCTATAGTCCAAGCTGGCCTCAAACACAACATGATTCTCCTACCTCAGCCTCCTGAGTATTGGGATTATAGGCATGAGCCACCACACCTTGGCCCTTCCTTTTATTGACTTATCCTTCCCCCACATTCCTTTTTTTTCCCTTTATCTACAACCTCCTGACACCCAAAGGATGAGAACTTGATTTGCAAGTTTTCTTCCTAATCTTTCTGTTCTTGCCAAGAATAAACATCTCCCCTTACTGCTAAATTTGTGCTTGGTCTTTTATTGGTTCCACAATTCTGAAGGGAAAAAGAACCTAATTTACTTGCAAAATCTGGTAACATTTCCATGAGGATACCTAGAATGAAGGATTATTGTCAAAATGTACATCAACTCCATTTGCACCAGAGGGCTATGCTGTTGAAGACTTGAAAACATTAAAACTTCTACCTGGGACTTCTGATTCAGAATGTGCTAAAGAGTGCCCCAGTACACAGAACACTCACCTCCTACTTTGACCTCAAAGAAAGGCAACTTCATGTATGTCAGTCTGGTACCTCCAAAGCAATAATGCTGTTTCCTCGCCTATGTCCCAGTGACAGAGCCATCAAGTGCAGTATCCAGGTACCTACCAGATGCTACCAGATACTTTTTCATAAAGGCTAATCACTGCCATTGTCTATGTGTGATATGTAAGTTTGCATTTAATATGACTGTTAGATTGTTTACATACCCAGCATCATCATCTGGTCCACAATTCAGTGCTTTTGGATTAGGGATCTTAAAGCCCTCTTCTATACTATACCATAGGGACTTCTTTCCCCAGCCTTTGTAATGGTACATCCTGGTCCCCTTTTTAGCATATACAAGACTCTTAGCCCACCCCCTTAACTTAGAAGCTCACTGATCACTCAGTCTTCAACCCCGTGATGCTGTTAGCTTTTACATTTTCTGCAATCTGTCACCTGCCTTCATTAACTCTACTAGATATTATTGTTGTTCAACCCAAGGTATCTAGGAGTCCAAGGTAAGGAAGATATGCTCCTTCAAGTTTACCTTTGAGTTGTGCTTACGGGTAAGGGGACATACAAGAAAGTCAGAAGGACTCTGTTAATATTTATTTATGTGGAGGGGCCAGGAGCCTGGAAAACTTGGATTTTTCACCTCAGTGATGGCCTTTGTAGATACAAATGTTATCATTAAGACTTCCCCAGAGTATCTGAGCTTTTACTATGGACTCTGCCATTTAAGCAGAGAAGACTATGCTTGGAAGAAGGTGCTAACAGTGAGGAAGCCTAGGCCCATGGCATCTACAGGTTAGCTAGCAGTGTGACACTGAGACTGCACAGACAGGCCTCAGCTTTCACTTATGGGATTCTGTGACCTTAAAATTTATACTTATAGAATGACTGGGCAAAAATCCCTGGCGAAATACTAATAATTCCTTAGGAAGATTGGGTTTTAAATTCTGTAATCAGTATTTCATTTTTTTCTTAATAAAGAAACAAATTTGATCATGGGCAGGGTCATTGATCAGGCTGTAGGAACACTTTAGGTAACTCTGGTTAGAAAGTGCTGTAGCAGTAAATGCATTACTATCAGACCATAGAACAATTCAACATCACTGCTAATGAATTCACACTCTCTAGTCATGGATATTTTGGGAGGTTATAGAAGTTTGGAGTTATGTAATTCTGTTCTAATTATAGGTGATTTGGCTATTTGTAAATATCTTAGTTTTATCAATTTAAGTCACACTCAATCTCCTAATTTTTTTGAAGTGTTTGAATATTTCAGTAGAACTTTTTACCTCCTTCTACTTTCCTTCAGTATGTGTTTAACTGATTTGGACTGAAGCTTTTTTAATTTTACTACAATGATAACTAATAATATAACACTGAGTAGAAATAATAATGTGTCTAAGAACTAAAAATATTCCAATTCAATAATTCATATACTTGGCTGCCTGCAAAAATGCTTTAATAATGGCAATTTTCTCTTCTGTTGGGATCAACATTGCAGTTGTGTGAATCACAGAATTAAACATACATATTTATTTTAAATAATCACAAAGAACTTTATTACTTGGTGTAGTATACACATACACATAAATAAACCCTCTAGAATACATCTTTGGTCTCAGATCCAAAATACAACTTTCCATATCACTTGGACATTATTTTCTCCTGGTAAGTACATGTGTTAAGAGCTAGTATACTTTCTTCTAAGAACCATAACGCATTTATGAATGCTTAGAAATTTGTTCGTTCTCCAGCTCTCTAAGAAAAGTCACAATAAGAAAATATTTTTAAACATATGCTCTAAATCAAATTTAATTTATCTTTTAATTCTTGATTTGTAGTTAGGGGATGAGAATTTCAAATTTCAAAAGAAAAGAACTTGTAAGATTCAGTGCTGTGTGCACTCCTGGAGAAATGAATGCTATAGCTTTAAGATAAGGTAGTGTGGTGATTCATTGCACGAAACAAGATCGATCTGGAGCAGGCTCCTACTGTTAGCTTTTTTGAAGATGGATTCTCACGCCGAAAATAACACAACATATTCTAAATAACAGCAGTTTTCCCCCCTGAAATCCACCAAAACTGAAGAAAAATCCAAGTGACTGTTCTTAGCAGCTGTGTGGCCTGGAGTTCACTGGGGAAGCTGGCTTCCTGCAGTCCCCTATTCATCACCTGCTTCAAAGACAGCCTGGCTGGCTATAGTTTGCAGGCCAGGTAGGGTGCCATTGTGCACAGTCTGGGAGGATTAGTATCAAAGCTGCGGCAACCAGGCCCTTGGTCTCGGGCTGCCATTCAGTCTAACAGGGAGAGGCTAAGACTGGCCAAGGTCACAGTCTCCAGTGTGGAGTGGACTGGGAAAGGATCCTGAGAATAGAATGCTTTCTATGAAATCATGGCGCAGGCTCGCGGCACAGCAGGTGCCCTTCTGGAAGACATAACATCTGTGTATGTTGGTATACCGTAGCTGACAACGAGATAATAGAGCTTTGGAATTTATCATTTTATTTTTAAAAAGACAACTGTATATACAATAATCCAGATGCGTATTTAGCTCAGATCTTTTATTTGAAAATCATAAAGGAAACTGACCGATTTAATTGCTGCTTTTTACATGTATATATTTACGCAAAAAGCAAAGCGTACTGTCTATTAACCATTTACAAGCAATGCTGGTCAGTAATACCCGAATTCTTGGGAAGGAAATACCTAGCATTCAATACATGATTTTTTCAATGTTCAGACATTTGTGTCAACAGATTGCAAGAGGATTTCCTGAATATGTCTACCTATCTTGAATATTAAGAGTTTTGGGTAAAATGCCCCCAACCAGATGAAGGTATTTTAAGGGTGAGGTAATAATGACGCAAAAATAAAAATTTCAACTTGGAAAAATTAGAGAAAAATTAAGCTGTACATGAGTTGTCATGACGACAAGGATGTTCTGTTGATGAACTGTCCTCTCATTGTCCAATCAGATAGTAGAGCTGAAGCTGGAGCATGAACAGGAGAGGACGCACCTATTACAGCAGCATAACGCAGAGAAGGATAGCCTAGTCCGAGACCATGAACGGGAAATTGAAAACCTGGAGAAACAGCTTCGCTCTGCCAATATGGAGCACGAAAATCAAATCCAAGAGTTCAAGAAGCGAGATGCACAGGTAATTACCAATAATATTTGATAAAACGGGTATCTATTTTGAAAGTCATCAGCGTTTCATGTTTTCTTATTATTCTTGTTGGTGCACGCTGTTGGATCATTTGCAAAACTGACATAAAAATGTGATTTATTTTTTGTTTGCTCCCCCCACCCCACCTCCCGTTTGAGGGATGAATAAGGCTTTAACTACAGAAACCACAGGTAGCCAGATTAAAAATCCCATGGCGCGCTATAACTTGGCCCCTTTTTTATAATCTTGTCTCAGTTCCTTTCATGATGGTTTTTTTTAAGGTATCTGCCCCTTACCCCTCCCCTCAGCCTTAGAAAATCCCTAAGAAATATATTAGCCTCACTCCTTGCTTTTTGTTTTAATCTCTGTAGGCAATCAAGCAGCTGTTTTAATATTTGCTTTTTCTTCTTATTGTTGCCTTTTTTCATGAGACTCAATATTTGATTAGATTAGTTGGATGGTAATTGATAAAAATGACTCCAGAAAAGGGCTATTTCCCATCAGGTCTGTTGCTTTTTCCTGCATGCACACACACATGCCTCCTAGCCTCCATCTCTCTAGTCCCTGTTGGAAGCCATTTGGCAGAATAACCTCCAGCTGTGGTAGCATTTGACTCTTCAAACTTGTGGATGAAATGTGCACTGTCAGCATGGAAAATTATCTTTATAAATTTCAGATGAAAAAAATCTTATTGGGTATGTATCTTTGTGGTACAATACATTTTTTAGGGTGTACATAATCAAGGGCCTTCAGTGTATCTTCTTGAGGAGATTGCTGTGAAATTTTATTAAAAGAAAATTTAAGAGCAATTGACAACAATAAAAAGATAATTTTCTTTCCTAATAAAACCATATCATTTACTAGGTCTAAAGACTCTTTTTCCCATTGAAATCTAAGCATCCTAACCACACCATAGATCAGCTTCCCTTAGTTGTCCTTCCCTCCCAAATAATATAATCCTACACAGCAAAGTAAATCTGTTATGGGTTGTTTAAACAAATTTATAATTACCTCAACATAAAAAAATAAATATATTGCTAATTAAAGATTTTTTTTTTTTTTTTTGGTGTGGAGAGCGGGTGGCGGTAAGGCACAGAATAGAGGTTATTGGTTATTTTTCATTTGACCTTGAGTCTTTTATTTTTGGAGCATAGCTGGTGCAATATGAGTATGCTTGGTGCAGATTTTTTCTACCAGTTCTATGGATTTATAAGAAAAGTATTTTCTGGTTTTTTTTTTTTTTTTTTTTTTTTTTTTTTGTGGTGCTCTGCTAGCTAAAAGGTGGTCATTGTAGTAGTCATGATTCCCGAATAGTCAGGTGGTTCCTACTCACATTCATTGTGTTTGTACCATCAACCTCGTTAGAGACTTTTAACAAATATTTGCTGGTCTTTTGGTTTTTCAGTTATACAATTTCTTAAAAATATTTTTGAACTTCTACTCACCTTCAAACATGCTAGATCAGACCATTGTCTTCCCATAATAAAGGTCTGAGTCAGTCTAAGCTGTGTTTGCATAATAAAATCAATTAGTGGGTACAATAAAGTTCATTAGTTTGCTTAACTTCCCACTATTTTGGTGCTGTAGTGGATAGCTGACCCAAGTGGAGGCCAAATTTAGAGAAAATCCTTGTGATTTTGCATTTGTCGCATCTGCCATATAGGGTGCGGTTCGTCTAACATAACAAAAGGGAAAATTGAGAATTATTATGTGCACTCATGCCGCAGGAATGGTGTGATGTAGCTACTACCTGACTGGTTCTCACTGAAGTACTCAGTATGAGGACTACATGACCCCGTAAGGTGCTTTAGTTGAGTGTGTTTCATGTATTTTAAGTCTTTCTTGGAGCGTTTTACTAATTAGAATTGCTGCCATGGGAATGCCAGAAAGCTAAAAAAACAGACTAAACTTACTCTTGGGAAAAATAAAAATAATCTCATGTATGGTGTACCTAGTTATGCTTAGAAAATACAGTTTTAAAGAGATCTTATCAATAACTTATATTTTTAAATGTTGTATCATGAATACTAATAATTCATGCATATATGTAATATGTTACATATTATATATATGCATATATATACATATTCATTGGTTATTCACTGAGGATGGTAACTTACCTTCCTTCGGGCGAGTCTTAAATTTTTACACTATATCATTTCATTATTGTGGCCTAAATAATTTAATGTGTAATACCTTTTAAGTAGTGAAGTCTATTCGCAAATATAATAAAAAGTGGACATGTGTTTTTTACAATAGATTTTTTAAAAACATCATTGTGCTATTTAATGCATAAAAACACATATATCTTAAATGTTAGAATGTATAATTTTTTAGGTCCAGGGAGACTTGATTTCCAGTTGATGCTTGGCTATTCCAGTTTAGCAATGGAGGCCATTTTGTAAAAAGAACTGTTTGGGATCCGTAACCAAGTGAGGACCAGGATAGTATCTGCTTTGGACACTGGCTTTGTGTGCAGCTTTTCTTATTTCAGACCCTCAAAGGAGCTTACTATCCTAAACAATTTTATATCTGGCTTCATCTAAGTATGTAGTATATGCTGATAAGAAAATAATTAATATATCCTTATCTACCTTAAGGTGAGTCTTACCAACTAGGAACTCCCTTTTGGTGAGTATGGTTTATAATTTTTACAGACGAGTTTTTATTCTAGTACTTTCCCTTTTAAAGGACAAAGATAAGATTTCCTAATGCATCTAGGTAGAGCTGGCCATATCCTTCATTTTATTAGACAGAGTTGGCTAATTAGTCTATGTTTATATTTTTCATACATTTTCTACAGTGCATATTAAATTTTGTTGCCTTCATTGAAGGTTGTTCAGCCTCATATCTATCTAAGGTCATAATGTTGCAGAAGTGCATCCAGGTTAATAGATAGTAACACATGTAGAATTCATGATGCAGTTGTCAATTATTTTTATTTACAGCGCCCTCTTATTGAAATTATCTAGCAGAATTTTTTAATTTATTCATACCATTTTTATTATATAGAAAATTTCTAAATATCATCCTATAAAGCTTCTTATATGGCAGTTATATATGTAATTCTGGTTTTACTATTACTGGGAAATAATGAAAGTATGTCTGTACCTTATCCTATTGAATTAGCAGAAAACTGAAATATAGGTTCCTTGACTTATGGGTGCCAGGTGTCCACTTAGGACCCTGAGCCTTTCAGAGAGTGATCTTGTCTGTGGGTTGCCTCAGTGAGAGAAGAAGAAGAATGAATAAGATAGTTAAATAGAACCTTTGTTACCCACTCCAGAACTGGTGTTACCATGTTAGAACATCCATGTGACCTGTTGCAATTACAAATAAATTAAGGGGTCAGTAGCCAACAGCCACTGTGATGCTACCCTCAGGATCATGCAAACTAAATACAGCATCCTTAGTGAAAATTATGTGCAACATCAAAAAAAGTATTGAACCCATCATTTGTATATGTACTATGGATCTTGCATAACATGGGCATCTAAATAAATTCCTTTTATTACTTAAACTGAGAATCATTATTCTAATGATTATTGAACAACTATTGTAAAGTGGATAAATCATCTTGATTTCACTTTATTGACTCACATTAAGAAACTGTACATATTGCTGGTTCTAAAATGCAGAATTTATACACTTAAGTAAACATTTTTATGGTTTTATAAATTATATTTTAACATTACATTATTTTCCATGTATGAGTACAAGTTACAAATCTTCATTTATAAAGTCAGGGTGTGTGTGCTTGCAGTGGGTTAAGTACTGCTGTAAATCTTGAAATAATTTTTCAAAGACCTAACCTATTAATGTGTGTATTTAGAACATTGCTCATATATCTATCTATGGACAGTTGTTGGCCTTCAGAGCTTTTCTTTAAATAATGATTTAATGTCCATTGTATAATAAACATGCTTAAATATAAACAAAAATCATTAGACAATATTAGTCACATTAGAAATTCTACAGTTAAAAAAAAATCTATAGTGAGGTACAGTGTTTGTCTCAGAGCTTGCTAGAAGACACATCAAAAAGGGAAATACAATCAATTATGTGATTCTTTTTAGGCAATGACAAGAAATCGTAACTTTTTTTCTACTCATTTCTGAGAGAAATTTATTACACAGGACTTAACATAAAGTATTTTGACATATAACTGATGATATTCTCTTTATGTTAAACATTTGAGACTATCTCATGGGAAAACCATAGATCCTTTGAGTAATTTTCCAAAATGTAATTCACAGATTTTATATTAATGTGCCAAATTTTTATTTTAATACATTGAGAATGTCATTTGTCTCAAATTTTGAAAAGCTACTTTGAGAAGTCCTTTTTCTTAGATATTATAAATCATACAAAGTATTATTTGAGCCATAGGCCTACCAGGTTCTAGTACTGTCATTTTATACTGAGCCTGAATCCTTACAAAATATCTTTAGGAAGTAAAAATGTAAAACATGGCTGAGATTAGAAATAGATTAAAAGTCAGTGCCCAACATTAATTTACATCACATTTTTCTGTTCTCTGATTGATGAAAAACCTTCATAAGAGGTGATTAAATCAAAGGATACTTCATTCCATAAGTAAAAGATTTTTATACCTATACTAAAGTAACCAAAGTAGAATGTCGTCCATATTTATTCTTTGACCTCATTTACTTTGTTCTGAAGTGGTAAAGATTTTTACTCTTTGTGTCAAACTAAACCAATTGCATGGAAACCCCAGACTATGAGGACTATTTATTTTCCCAACCAAATGAGGCTGTTGCTGTTAATGTCACCCCGCCTTTTCTGTCCCTCTTCTCCTAATGACACCACAGTCACATCAGAGTGGTGGCCTGGTCCTCCAGCTGTGTACACACCACACTTTGATACTGATCCCCTGATATAACCATCTATTGTGTCAGAGCAAGAATGGAGTGAAATTAAGTGTGTTTTAAGTATTAAGAGAGTTTGCTGCAGTGTGAAAGTTTAATTTCAGGTATTAGAAGGTTGGTGGGAAAAACCTTTAACATTTCACTTTTATTTTAAAAAAAGAAAATAAGTCTTTTAGAGAAGACTTCTGATAAAACCAAACATTGTAATTTTATATTTTCTTTAAATGAAGTTTTGTAGTATTATCTGTATACATTAAAATGTAAAAAGAGATGTTCCTCATTAGACCATTTTTAAAAGCCTGTGGGGACGTTCTGTGTTTTCTAACACCAAATTCTAGATTATACAGATTTTTCCAAATAGAGGGGACAAAAATCCTTATATTTTAAAACAAATAGGTTTATGAGAGAATCTTATTTGTTTTCAACAATGGTATGCCTTGTAGTATTATTAATAATATACTAACATTGTTTATAGTTTGCTATATAAATGTGTAAAACTGTAAGTTATTTTATGCTTATTTAGGAGAAGCTATAAGATTACAAAAATGTAAAGCTTACAGTTTTTGTTGACTACCAGCTGTCATTTTTCCATTGTAACTGTAAAACCATATAGTTATTTTTATCTTTAAAACACAAAAGTAGAAAATATACCTATTAATGAAACTATTAAGAATAATTCAACTTGGTCTTCATCATGGAGAAAATTAAGTTTTTGAAAACCAAAATACAGGCTAAAACAAGGTAATTTATTTATCTAAAAATCATCCATTTCTAGAATATTATACCATGTATCTGTAGTTCTGTGTATATTCGTAGCATGTGGCAGTTTCCATGGAAACCACATCTTGTGGTATGTGGTCCACTTTTAGATAAAGGATATTGCTTTGAAGGGAAACCTAAATAATAACATATAAAGTATTCCCTTTGAGTTAGCAACCTTGTATCAACTAATTATGACTACTTTAAAATATATATTTAATGGATTTCTTGAGAAATATAAAAATTGCTCTTAAAAATGAGATAATGAAATGCTGGAGATTTTTTTTTCAATACAGAGTATAATGTGATCCTTCTGCAATGGCACAATCTTGTAAGGAAATAGAATGATTGTGTATCGGCTGTTCCCCCCAGATATAAAGATTTTAGTCATATCAAGTGTCAAAAGTACCCAGTAATAATACAGTCAGATTAAATAATCTAAAGAGATAACTAAATCCAATCATTTTCAGTTTATGAATAAGGAACTTGGAATTCAGGGACATTATCTTACCCAAGGTCACAGAACTAGCAAACCAGGACTTTTTAATCTTTATTCAGTGTTTTTTTTTTTTAAATATATGTATCTGAATCTTCTCCAAGGAAGGTTTAGATTTTGTGGAAAGTAGCATGGGAGGAAGACTCTGGTATCCTTTGTTTGCCATGCTGAGATTCTAAGGGCAGTTGCAGCTGACATTTCTTCTACTGATTGCCATACTGGATATTGCTATAAAGTCCAGTGGAGTAAAGTCATGTGATCTCCACTTGGTGTGTAACACCTGCTACAATAGCAGCAAGGTTACAATGCTTTGTGCTGGCAAGCAGCTGCAGCAGCTGGTTTTTGCTGAATGCCTCTTGTGGACTTAGTTCTCTGCTTGTCCTCACATTGTGCTACCTTATACCACCCTTCAGGGCCTATGAGAGGGAGTTTCTACTTGGAAGCTCTGCTTTGGCTTCTTCCCTGGCTCAGAAGATGACTCAGTGTATGGATGGAAAAAAATCAAAACTTATCATTATTATTACTAGTTAATGTAACTGGGACTCATGGTAAAGATTCCTATCTCACATGCCTGGTTTGGTATGAGAACATTGTTTGAATTTCATTTATTTCTCATAGATAATTACATTTTGCATTTTGGATTGTCAACAGACTATTAGATTTAAACTTCATAATTCAGGCTAGGTAAACCCAAATAAGTTCTAGCCAGTTAATTTTTCCCAAGGCTATGATTCACAACAATCTCTCTAATATGAAATAAACTCTGAAGAGATTTGCACTTGTTAATATTTTCTTTTGAATATATCTTTACATAACTTTAAAAATTTACAAAATGAAAAGTGAGTTTTTAAAATGGTTTCACTTCCATTTTTTTATTATATTACTAAAATAAAAGGATATATCCATAGTAAGAGCCCACCAAACTTTCAGGTGAATGAGTCCTAACAATCTCTAGAACTTCACTGAAATGTGCCTTTAATACTGTTGAAGTATGGCTTGTGGTGAGTGGTTTACTATAAGCATATCTTTGCTATATCGACATTCTAACATGAAATACTACACGTGACCCATTCCTCTTATGGAATAAAGTTTTAACTTTCAAAGAATTCAGTGTTAATACTTTCGTCCTAAAAACTTTAAATTAGGGTTGTGTTACATGATAAAAAGCTAGTCAAAATGTTTTTGGACATAAAGTAAAAAATGGTTTAGTAAGTTCAAACGTGTATGCTTTTACCACAGAAATACAAGGAATAATTAGCAAGTATGCTTCTTTTAGAATCCTCTAAAACAATTTATTTTGATACAGTTTTTTAATATTTTTTATTTATTTACAAACAGAGAGGAAAGGAGGGAAAGAGAGAGAGGGAGAAAGAGACACTTAGTATGGGCATGCCTGGGCCTCTTGCCCCTGCAAATGAATTAACTCCAGAGGCATGTGCCACTTTGTGCATGTGGCTTCATGTAGGTACTGAGGATTTGAACCAAACCAGGCAGGCATCACAAGCAAGCATCTTTAATTGCTGAGCCATCTCTTCTGCTCTTGATACAGTTTTGACTTATTTCTAGAGCCATTTTGTTCAAATTAAATTCAAATAGATAGCTTTTTAAAACAAATAATCCAGAATAAATCATCATTGTACACTGAATGTCATGTCCATTGACAGGGAAAAAAAGCTTTTAGCTGTTGCTATTTCTAGCACATTGCCTTTCCTTCTTCTCTTCACCTCTTTCTTCGTGAAGTTGCCAAGAATGTTGGCAGAAATGATCTTTGAGGAGATGTTGGATGGCTACTTCTTTTCCTTGATGTCTTAGAAAAGCTCTGTTTGGATTTCTGACCCAATCAGTTCTGTAAAGGACATCCTTGAGGTCTTCATTTGTATAGTTGAGGTAATTTTTCATGACAGAGAGGTTGAAGCTAGTGTGCAAGAAATGATAGGAAAAATGATGATATCATCCAATGTTCAAAGAGCTGGCAAATTGAAGCTTATTAAGTTGTCATTTATGTTCTATTCAGGACTAATTGGAATCATGCCTGGTTGCATGATATGAATGATATTTAACACCCGAGCAGTTTTTGTGACAAAAGTGACAGAAATTGATGTAAGGGAATACTTAAACTCCTATTTGAAGAGGAAAGCAAGGAAAATTATAGCATTTTCAAACTACTTTAATATTTGTGTGCAGAAATGTTTGAAAAATATAGTCAAGTGGAAACTTTTAGATAAAAATTGGCCTACTTGAGCCCTAAAGTATTGACATCAGAATTTTAATGTTCATTTGAAGCAAATAATAAAGCTAAGTAAAGAAATTTTACTTATCTTAATAATTACTTATTTTCTGATCTCTAATATTTTTAGATATCTCTGTACTAAAAGGTTGGAAAATGCAACAAGAAACAAGTAAACAATCAAACAAACAAATGACCATTAGAGTTCCAGGATTAGAAAATGTGTTTATTTTTCCAGTTCATGTGGTGGATTTTTTTGTATAGGTATGAAGTCAAGTCCTGAAAGTATTCCCACTCCTTACATGTAAATTAGTGATGTCTCAGAGAGTGAGGTTTGCTGCCTTTTGTGGCCTAGGTCTCAGTCTCTGTTCTTGTCCTTAGGGATAGATGTAGTATGGCATCAGTTTCTAGACATTCCTAAGTGTCCTACTGCAGAGGAGCTGTCAGTGAACAGGGAGTCAACACTGTGGACAGGCTCAGTGTTCCAAAACAAGAGACAGTTGCAAGTCTTTAAAAAGGTTAAAATGAGACTTCTGATTTGCTTATCTTAACTCCTTACATTAACATTTGTCATTGATCTTATTTTTGCTATTTTCAAAGATGCCATTTAATATGTAAAAAGCATATTACTATGCAAAATTCATACAATGTGTCCTTAAAACCTAATTGTTTAGATGAAGATGTACTAACCTGCTGGTTCTTGGCGGATACAGTGATGTTGGTATGGGCAGTAAGAGAAATGGAGTGTGAACATTGAAAATGTTTTGGTCTTTATTCAAAAATTACTCCTGAATCTGGGGCTGAAGAGATGACTCAGCGGTTAAAGCACTTGCCTACAAAGCCTAACAACACAGGTTTGATATGCAGGTACCTCCATAAAGCCAGATGCATAAAGTGGCACATGCATCTGGAGTTTGTTTGCAGTGGCAAGAGGACCTGGCATGCCCATTCTCTCTCTCTTTCTTTCTCTCTCTGTCTCTTTCTCATTTCTCTCTTCTTGCAAATAAATCAAAAAATAAAAAATATTACTACTGAATCTATCACTAAACAAAATCCATGTGTTTAAAAGGCATACAGTGTTCTAAGCTTTCACATTAGTACAATTGTGAAAATGATGCTTGTATAACCATTATTATTGGCATGAAATAAAATGCCATAATATAGATACTTTTTAAAAAGTCATTCAATCTGAAATAAGAATAGTAAATCTCATGAAAATTGTGTACTGTGAACTAGTCTAATTGTTCTTTGAAATCATGTTGTTGCTGATTGATATTGACAAAATGGAATTCTGTGACTTAACAATTGTTGCAATTATGGGGGCTGCACAAGCATAGGAACCTGAGTTTGGATCCCCAGCACCCATGTAAAAACCAGGGTGTGTATGTTAATCCTAGTACTGAGGAGATGGAGACAGGAGAATTCCTGGGACTTATTGTGTGTCTGCTAACACAGAATCAGTGATCTTCAGGTTCATGGAAAGAGCCTTTCTCAAAAAATAAGCTGAGAGGAATTGAAGAATACATCCAATAGCAACCTGTGGCCTCTACATTCATGTGCACATGTGCACCCTCACACATGCACATACTCCACCCAAATATACAGGAAAGAAATCATGACTCTTCAGATGCTGTGTGTGTGTGTGTGTGTGTGTGTGTGTGTGTGTGATTTATTACTATGTAAGTTTTCCTATCTAAACAAGAAACAATATTGTGTCTCTGGAATTTCCCTATAACATGAAGTTTCAACTTAACTATTCCATTAAGATATTTTGAGTACCTGTTCTATTAGGCTCTGGGTTCACTGTGGCAGCAGGACTGTAGGTTGAGTGGCTAATTGGAGTCATGCTAGTGAGAGATTATGAGGAGATTAGCTAAGGCAATGTCAATGGAGAGAGTTGATAAGGCAATGAAGGAGAGGGAAGAGACCCAGAGCTATGGTCTAATGTGCCACAGGACATTTAGGTATTGATGCCACTTACATAAATGAATATATGACTAGTATCCAAAGAAGGTTCACCATCACCATTGGAAATAAAGATTTTGGGTATCACAGGCATGAATTGTAATGGATAAAGAGAATGAGAATAGAGGATGCTCAGTGCTTAAAGGGAAGGTAAGAAAGTGGAGCTGGATGAAAACATGGAGAAAGCAGGTCCAGAGAGAACTGAAGAGAACCAAGAGAGTAATGGAAAAAGAAACAATAACAAAAGTACCTAACAGCTAGATGGTTATAAAAATCTGAACTGGGGAAGTAAGTATTCATCTCTTTCCATGTTAGATTATTTTTTCCAATTTGTGAACTATGATCACACAACAGGAACAAACTGCAGTTGCAGATGAACAACAATCTATGAAGACTAACATTGATTCTCATAATTCTGTAGCTGGACCTGGACTTTGATATGAAGAAGTCCAGTAAAGAGACTGGAAACAAGGCTCAGATAATTGAAGCAACCTAGGTCATTAGTGGTTCATTCAAGAATGGTTTTCATATTGTCACATTAGTGGTTTGGGGCGAGCCAAATACACAGCACCCAGCATGACCAGCTTCACTTTGGCCTTGAAAGCAGTACAGTTTCAGGTCTCAGGGTAGCTTTGCCAGAGTTCTATGCCAAGAAAGGTTTTACATCCCACTTAGATGAACAAGATTAACTGTCAGGATCACCCAACAAAGTACAAATTCAATTCTAGTACAAAAACAAAGTAGTATTTTCCTGGGCTTCTTTCTGAACAAGAGTTTGAGGAGCTGAGATGAGAGGGAGAAGATAATCAGCACCAGCAGGCGGGCGATGAGGACAACACGAGCTGGTGGAAACCCTTCTATGTAGGGCTGTGGCCAAGCAGTTTAGCAGGGCTGCAGGAATGAAACACTAGGCACGAGATCATTGCTGTTATCTAGTTCTCTGCCTGTATCCTCTGTCAGAAGACTGAGATTGCCTTCAGAAGCTAGGGTAGGGCTGGAGAGATGGTTCAGCAAAGCCTGTCAATCTGAGTTCAATTCCCTCGTACCCATGTAAAACTGGATGCACATCTGGGGCAATGGGAGGCAAAGCCAGAACATTCAGAGTTTATGGGCCAGCTATTCTGACATTTTCATTCCAGCAGTTTATTTGTAGTGAAACTCTTTGAGTGCCTGATCTCAAAAAATGGTGGAGTACAGATACGTTGAAGTTGCACTTTGACTTCCACATGCACGGCATCACACACACACACACACACACACACACACACACACACACACACACACGGAAAGCAAAGGAAAGGAATGAACAGATGAGAGATGTCATCATGAAAGTGAAAACCAGAACACTGCTCTAGACAATTGAAAATAGCGTTGTGTGTGACACATTGGCCATATTTTAATTTTTCCAAATTAAATTGATCTCATCAAGCTGGATCACATTATATTAGAAAATGGAAATTCTCATATGTGAAAACATCGAAGAATGATTTAGAAAAAGATAACCTCCAGGGGGAGTTTTACCCAGGTGAGTTTGGCATCTGGATGAGGGCAGCAGGAAGGCAAATGGGACAGTGCAGGCAAAGAGATATGCTAGAAGTCAACTTCACCTTCCTTTACGTGGCCACTAGTGTTAGTCATCGGCAAACTGATCATCTACAGGCCTGAAAGAGGAAACACGTCCTTCCTTAAGAAGATAATCCCCTAAATTCTCCTATCCTCCTGGAAAACATGGCAGGGGAGAGAGACTGCCCATTAGCTGCTTCATGGTCCACCTTGCCAGGCTGGGTGCACTGCTTACTGCTGCTCAGTATGTCTGGTACTGACAGAAACTGCTGTCCCATTTCCTAGGCCCCATCCCTGCCCTAACACCCCTTCTGCTCAGCAGGATCCATGGGTGTCCTTGCAGTACCAGGCTAAAGGTTAGCAGCCAAAAACAAACAAGTGTAAGTTTAGGGTTTGACTAATCATGACCACAGAAAATTCTAGCATAAGAAAGGCAGAGCATCTACAAGTTGTTGATAACAGAAGAGTGAGAAGTTTCAACACCCACTTTAAAAAGATGGCAGATGGGCTGAAGAGATTGCTTAGTGGTTAAGGCATTTGTCTACAAAGCCTAACAACTGGGTTCGATTCCCCAGTACCCATGTAAAGCCAGATGTACAAAGTGGTACATGTATCTGGAGTCCATTTGCAGTGGCTGTAGGGTCTGGCATGCACAGTCTCTCTCTCTCTCTCTCTCTCTCTCTCTCTGCTTGCAAATTAATAAAAATATTTTTAAGATGGCAGCTGCTTGCATTAAAATGTGATTCTTTGCATATTGAAAAATAATCATTTTTGGTTAGAAATGACCTAATTTTAATTTTTCTGTACATTATTTAGATTCAGAAAGGGACTCAAGCATGCTAGATACTTTCATACACTTTCTGAAGGAGGGATATTATCTGTTTCTGCCGATGAAAAGGCAGACCCATGTTGTGAGGCTCATAAGTCAAAAGCTAGAATTTGAAACAAATCTGTCTGATTTCAATGTCCTTGAACTCTCTTGCTTAAAATCTCATCATGGATATAAATTTTAGGCATACCCATTGGTATTTGCTACTACTCGCTAGAGATATGTGGTTAACCTTCATGAATATTGTGAGGGTAATTTTACAGAACAAATCAAATTGACATGTCAGAACCATTTAGATGGGCAAATGCTCTATGACCCTCCCCACCCAGCTGAGTTCGTGAAGTGTCCCCCAGCATTTTGCAGTCAGTATTACAGCTCTTTCTTTTTGAATAGACTTTAATGTCATAATGTAGCTATGGCTGCTGTTTTTCTCCCTGTGCAACCTTTTCTGTTCTGACCCCATGGCAGCCCGCAGTTGTTCAGACTGAGCTGAGGAATGTTTTTAAACATTAATTTGGTTTGACATGACTTGGTGCAGAAATTATTCAGATTGTTCCGTGTACATGAAAAGAATGGAACCGTAGTGAGCGCCTTCTAGCGACCACACGTGAACTGTAATGTACCAGCAATCAGACTATTCACACGTGAACTGTAATGTACCAGCAATCACGCTATCAAAGAACAAAAGTTGGCAACTTCAGTAACTCCGGGTTGGGCCAGTCCCACAGAATTAGCATAAATATGTGAAGCAATCAGAATAGTTTTGGGCTTCCTAGGAAAGTGTCCTTATTCTTATCTAGTTCTAAAAGAATGTGAAATAAAACTATTCATTTAACCAAGTATAAAACTATGTCTGCTATGCAGTTATAATCATGTGTCATTAATCTGAAAACACTGCAGAAACTCTGACAAATTAAAAACACAAGGATGTGTCTGCAAGGGTTTTTTTTCAGCCATTAAAAGCTGCTTCACCTCTCAGGCAAACTCTTTTATGGCAACTTCTTGCTCAGTGTCCTGACATCTTCAAAGGCTTTGACATCTGTCGGCCTTTGAACTACCATTAAAAAATATTATCCCATTTCCATTCTTTTATGCCCATTTTTTTAATTATAGCCCTTCTTTCAAGTTGGGAACATGGTTGGTTTAAATGATGCTGTCCTTTCGTTTTCAGCCACCCAGCTGTGGTTTGAATAAATTGATGTAGAATCAAAGGCGGGACTTTAAAGGAAAAAGGTTTGATGGACTTGGACTCCGAACCAGATGAGGTTTGATGATGAAAAGAGTTTAATCCCAGCCCAGGCGTTGCTTCTATCAGCTGAGCAGTACAAAGCAATTCATATATATAGGTTCACGCGAAATGATCTATTTTTTTAACAGCACAGATCTCTTCAGGACTTGCAAATGTGGCATTAGCTAATATTCAGAGAGCCGATTTCCTTTCATCCGCCAGCAGCTTATGATTATAGTACAGTTCTCGAATTGGAAATGAGAGCTGCAACACAGATTTAAAGCCGTGCTGTCTGATTTGTATTCAGTGTACATGTCACTGCGGGACAGGCTGGTGTGGGCCAAGTTGATTCAATACAAGGAAAAACGGTTTCATCATCTGAGAATCTTAGTCAAAAGCATCACCAGCTAATTAAAACAGCATCCCATGACTACTAGGAGGTGTTTGCCTGATTGGTATTGGTATCTCTTAAAATTTGACAACATGGATTTGGAGAGTTTTCTTTCTTTTATTACGGATTCTTGCAGTGCTAATGCTTGCAAGTGTATTGCAGGGTAATGAACTAGAATCGATGCACTCGAGCTATTTTTAAAGGGGAAATGACAAATTTAAACACTAACTTTGCATTTAAACAGTTCTCTTTATCTAATTATTAGTCTGGAAAAAGGCATTGGTAAAAGCAGTTTCAACATTGCTTTGCTACATATGTTATTGAATGATAAATATTTTCTTGAGCCAAATAGTTAAGTAACTAAATAGGATAATAAAAAATGCAGAATACACGTCATTCAAGTTCACTCCAAAGTAGAACGTGATGATTATTTTCTTTTCGGTGTGTGTGTTCGTGTGTGTTTGCATGCATGTGAGTATATGTGTGGGTGAGCACATGCCATCACAGTGTGGAGGTCAGAAAACAGCCTCAGGTGTTAGTCCTGCCTCACCTTATTTGAGACAGGGTCCTTTGTTCACCACTGTGATCATCAGGCTATTTGGACTGTGAACTTCTAGGGGTTCTCCTGTCTCAGCCTCCCATCTCCTTATAGGCTTAGCAGCATCCAGCTGTACATTTGTTCTGGAATCCAACTTGGGTATTCACACTTTATCCACTGATTCATTCATTCCCCTAGCCCAAAGTGATTATTTCTAATGTTCTAGTTGCAATTCAGGATAAATAATAACCCATTAACAAACTATCTCAAGATAAGGTGCATCTGTTTTAGAGATTTAAAAGTCTATTTTTCAAAAATAAGAAATGATTCTTACATTAGCGTAGAAGTTTGTTTACTATTTAAAGTCTAAGAACTTGTCTTCTAACCCAAACTACTCTACCCAGCAAAAGTATCCCTCATAATAGATGGTGAAAGAAAAACTTTCCATGATAAAATTCAGCTTTAAAACTATATTAACACAGAGCCAAACCTGCAGAGAGTACTTCAGGGAATTCTCCACACAGAAGAATCAAATAACCAAACTCAAGTGCCTGCAAGAAGCAGATCGCAGTAACCAAACTCAGAGAAACACAAAAAACTACAAAGTTTAAGAAAACACCAAGCCACATAAACCACCACAATATGGCAGGGATTAAATTAAACCTCACACTAGTTACCCTAAATATTAATGTCCTTAATTCACCCATCAAGAGACATAAGCTAACAGGGTGGATCAGAAAATTACACCCCTCAATCTGCTGTCTTCAAGAAACCTACCTCACCACTAAAGATAGACACCGTCTCAGGGTGAAAGGGTGGAAAATGATATTCCAAGCAAATAGAAATAAGAAACAAGTGGCGTAGCTATACTAATATTGGATAACATAGACTTCAATCCAAAAGTAATCAAAAAAGACAAATTGGGGGATAGTTTTTCCACATCCTTCAAAGTGAATTTCCATTTTAACTATATATTAATATCTAACCCATAGTTAGACTAAATCCTGAATATGTATAATTTTAAATTAGCAAAATATAACCCTTCTAAGCAGAATTTCGATAGATGACAATCAGTGGTCTGCCTAAGATTTTAGAGTATTTCCTTTCCTTCCTCCTTTCCTTCCCTTCCCTTTCCTTCTTTCCTTCCTTCCTCTCTCCCTCCCTCCCTTCCTCCCTCCCTCCCTTCCTTCCTTCCTGCTTTCCTTCTCTTCTTAGAAGAAAGCATGTAATAAAAACAGTATGTTTTGCCTACCATTGCTGGAACATACATCTTCTTCACCCTAGAAATGGCTCAGATAGCAGATCACAGTACTATTTCAAAAATACTAGTTTGGTGAACATGAGTTTATTGGGGTTACTTACAAAGTTTGAAGAAAGGTTATTTGCAGGAATGTGGAGCCCCCAAAGCAGCCACTTTGATGGAGCTTCCTGCATCAAGATTACTCTGGATGCTCTTCCCTCCGCCTCAGAGTGAGGGCTTCCTTACAGAGCATGGGGACCCCAGAGCAGCCACACCACCTAGAAGTCTCATCCTAACCTGAATGATGGTTTCCCTTTAACTGCTTCAAGGAGCTCTTCGTCCCTGTCCAGAAGTATGGTGGCCCCAGAGTAACACTTCAGTAGGGTTCACTATGTTGGGATTAGCCCCACAGATGCTCTTCCCACAGTCTTGGGGTGAGGGCTTATCTACAGAGCATGGAGGCTCCGCAGAAGCAGCTCTGATGGAACTCCCTATGTCATGATTACCCCCACAGATGCTGTCCCCTCAGTCTCGGAGTGAGGGCTTACCTACAGAGCATGGAGGCTCCACAGAAGCCACTTCAGTGGAACTTACTGTTCTTTGATCTTTTGCCTTCTTTATACTCTATCTCCTTTCGAGGGCATGCATGATACCTTGTGTATCAGTGCATATGGGTGACATGGGTAGTCACCTGAGACCTCAGGTGAGGGTATGATGCCCCTCCCCACACCTCTCATGAGTTATCTTAGTTGCTTTTGATAAAAGCTGGCAACAGTTGTTTACTGCTTTCAATTTGGAGGAACTTTTCCCACACAACACCTACTTCATATACTTATTTTGCAGATAGAGTGAGCTGAGGGCTTAGGGATCAGGTTGCTATGGTACCCTGGCCAGTGACTTTCCTTTAGCTCTTTAGCTGCCTCAGGGAGTATGACCAGTCCATCCACTGCTTCTAACCTAGTAGCTAAGTCTTCATGGCTGACTACACCCGACCAGTTCTGCCCGGGTCTCCCCATCAGTCCTTCTCCTGCTGCTTCCTCCACTTCTGAGTCTTCTTTCTCTCCATCGTCTCCTTTACCTTTCATTCAATACTGGAGTCAAGACGTTTTTTCCCATTTATTCATGCTTTGGTAAGTGGTCAGCTGCATTTCAGTAACGTTATGTAGTAGCTTTGTGCCCATCTCTCATCTCAAATATCTGTGTACCCCTGGCATCATATATTACTCATAGATACCTCCTAGTACATGTACAAAAATGAAACTTTGGTCTCTCTGCATTCCCTACTTCTGTAGTGGCATGACTGTATGCTTAGTGCTGAGACCAGAACTTGGAGCTTTTCTTGATTTTCCCCTTTCTCTTAATGCATTGATCAGATTCAGACCCCCAAATAAATCTTCCATCCATTCACTTATACTTATTGCTTTAGTCCAGGTCCCCACATTATTCTCTTAGTAGTCTTGTTTTCTCTCTGGTTCTTTTCACAACATCATAAAGTGTTGTTTTTTTTTTTTTAGAAAAAAAACAAACATATGTCAGATAAGAAAATTCCCCTGACTAAAACCCTTCCATAGCTTGTATTTCAAACAAACCCCAAACTTCTCAGCATGGTCTGCACTACTCAACATGACCTGGCCCTCTGGCTGCTTCCCCAGGATTTTCTCTTCTTCTCTATCACAGCCCTGTTATTGTGAGCATTGTTGCACTTTTCTGTTTATAATTGCATATTTTCCCATTTCCCAGAGAAACTGAAAAGGGGGACTTATCTGTTATCTTCCCTTCTATTTACCCTTTACCTAAAAGGTTTCCAGCACAGACTGTGACCACAGCAAACTTTGTCAAATGGCTGTATTAATAAAAGCAGATCCATTCATCAAATAGAGCCACAAAACCCGAGGTAGGTTTGCTGTGAGTCAGGCCTAGCAGTTTGGTTCAATTATAGGGAAAGCATCCAGTAGCTGCTATACCCTGAGGAAGCCACCAGTTTACTGTAGCTTTTGATGGTTTGTTCTTTGATGGATGCCATTGTCACCATGCAATCCTTCCCATCTCTCAGAGCTCTCACAAAATATCTAACAATGACAAAAAGCATAGAAGAAACACCTGGTGGCTGGAATGTAATTATTTGTATGTGGTATCTTCCAGAGGAAGAACTATGTCTTATTTCCTTGGCATCCAGAGGACCTGTTGAAGGACCTGATACTTAATCACTAAAGGAATGAACCACAGTACAAAAATGTAACTATTCTGCAGAGATTGGTGTAGGCCTATGCTTTGCTGGTTTATATGTTATGATTTTTAACCTTTTGATTACTAAAATATGCAGATCATGTTTCTTATATCTTCAAAGAATATTTTTTTATTTTGGGAAAGACAGAGAGAGAATGGGTGCACTCGGGTCCCTAGCCACTGCAAACGAACTCCAGATGCATCTACTACCTCGTGCATCTGGCTTACATGGGTACTGGGGTATCGAACCTGGGTCATTAGGCTCTGAAGGCAAGTTGCTTAATCACTAAGCCATCTTCTCAGCCCATTCAAAGAATCTTAAAATAACAATGACTTCAAAGTACTGTCTATCATTCTGGTAATAGGATGAAAATGTAAGAATATCCATCCAACATATATTGAAGGACATCCTTGGGTTCAGACATATCGCTAACTGCTTGAAAATGCAAAAATGAGTGAGACACATGTAATCATGAAGGAGCACGAATAAAAAGTGAGGGTAGAACATGATGAGGTGTTGTGAGCTCTGGAGAAGGACGGCAAAGCCATTCTGGGAGGGTGCAGTAGGTGGAGTTGGTAATTCTGTTTTCCAACAGAAAGACATCACTTGTGGGCACTGCTCTTATGACATTTCCCCCAAAGAGTGTGATTTTCCTCCTTTTTATTCCTTGAAGGATTTTTTTATCAAATACAAAATAATTTGTATTTGATAAACAATCCATATAATTTCTCCCAGCAGAGGCTACCACATCTGTAAGAATCGGAAACAACAACAACAAATAACTAACAAGCATCCACTATCCTGTAAGGAATTACAGTGAGCCAGGAAGAAAACTCTGTTTTTATTCCATGGTATTTGAACAGTTTTCCTAAGATCCTCTCTATAGTTCCATCTTTACAACTGGGTCCAGTATGAAGAATGTCTAATTTTGTGGTTTCCTTGTAGTGATTATTGGCATTGATGTGGGTTTTGTCTTAGAGACATTTTAGGTGCGTCTCTGGTACATAAACTAAATTCAGTATGTAGAAATAATAGTCTCATACATTGAAGTGTTGCCACTGTGAGGACAAATGTGGCAGCTGTGTCATGGTGAACGGCTGTACCACAGAGCCATCACTTGTTCTTTTCATCTATGTCCAATGGGGGTGATGTTATAATTAAGGATAGTCATTTGGCAATGGGAATGCAGTCTGAGATCATCTTCAGGAACCTCTTTAGCTCTTTTCCAGGCAATAAATTAACGTTCAAGGGGTAAAATAATAAGATGGTTGTTTGAAGCTATGTCTCATGGCCAAAAGGAAAACACGCACACATGCTTGTATGCATGCGTGTGTGCACCCCCCCACACACACACAGCCTTTTTTCTGCTCTGCCTCTGAAGTTAATGTGTGAACTTGGCTGTGTCTAGTCTCATAAAAAGAACATAAAGGGGGAAAATGCAGCAGCTAGAATAAGGTCACATTGCTCTGTTTCAGGGGGAAGGAATTTCTATTCCTCTTTCTTTTTTCTTTTTCATGTGTGTGGGGAAGGGAGTGTGCAATCATGCCATGGCATGCATGTACTAGGGTGCATGTATGGAGATCAGAGGACAACCTTAGAGCTAATGTTTATGCTTCACCTTGTTTTGAGGTGGTGTTTTTCATTATTGCTGCATTTGCCAAGCTAGCTGGCCTGCAAGCTTCTAGGAGAGTCTCCTGTCTCAGCCTATGTTACTTAGGTACACGGGGATTACAGATGCCTCCTAAAACATCTAGATTTTATTTGAGAAGGAGAGAGAGAGAGAGGAGAGAGAGAGAGAGAGAATGAATGTGCCAGGCCTCCTGCTCTGGCATTATGTGGGTTCCAGGGAATTGCATAGTAACATTGTTTCGCATTATTAGTGTTAGCAAACAGAACTGGAAAACGTAATTATACAACTTTAGAAGAAGAGGTTAGGAAGGGGGGTAACATAGGTCACTCAAACAGTAAATTCTGAGCGTCAGTTGGAAGTATTACTAAGATTGAGGAGAGTCTTAGTAGATTCTGGCTAAAGCACAGATTTATTTGTGCACTTGTAAGAAGGAAGGGGAAACCTCAGTGACCACCTAGTCCTGCCCCCAAGTCCTTTTCCTAAAAAGTGAAACAGAGCTAATGAATAATAACCAAACAGAAATGGCAGAATTGTCCCAAGAGCAAATGTTAATGCCAGCCTAGTAATCAGAAGATTAGGCCCACTACAAGATGCGGACACTACATCTACGATTCTCACATTAAACCTGGGATCCTACAAGAAGGCAAAAGGGGTCCAGATTGTTGTTGCTCTCTGGCTTCCTGTGAGAAGAAAATGACAATTTTTTTGGAGGAAACCTCAGCTAAGGTCCATAGATAACTGTCAAGTTGAAATAAAAAAAATATAAAGGGCTAAGGTCATGGCTCAGCAGGTAAAGGCACTTGCTTGCAAGCCTGAGAGCCCAAGTTCAATTCCCTACCTTCCACAGAGAGCTATATACAAAGTGGTACACAGGTCTGTGATCCCAATGTGCCTATGGTAGTGGGAGGCAGAACCAGGAGAATCCAGAGCCAATGGGCCAGCTAGCCTGGCACACTGAAAGCAGCAAAAAGAAGATAACAGTAAAGGAGACCCTGTCTCAAGCATAGCAGAGAGAGGAAAAACACGCTAAGGTTGTCCTCAGAACTCCACACATGCACCATGGCACATGCATTCCCATACACACATACACAATAGGTATTCACACATTCCTACATGTACATACATATACACATAATAATGATGATAAAGAAAATATGAGTTCATAAAGCAACCATAAATGATAGTCATCAGAAACAACAGTAGACTTTTACTGTCCTATATATGTTTTTGAACACATACTATGTGGGAAATATGTAAAGAAATTAAATATTAGAAAAAATAGGAACTAAAAGCTAGTCAAAAATGTCAAAGTAAAAACTACAGAACTTTCAAAATGAAAACTAGAATTGAAATAATTTCATTAGGAAGATTAATACAAAAACTTACATACAATAAAGGTTAGTTTATTAGAGAATGACTGTTAAGAAATTAGCTGAAATACAACATAAAATCAAGAATATGGAGAACATGGAAAATTTGGAACTGGGAAATGCATGAGGTACGCTACTGAAATGATGACATCTAAAAAGTTTAGGAATTGGTAATAGTTACCTTTACACAGTCATGAGAGCAGAAACAGATCATAATACAGGATAAATAAGTAATAAATCCACATTTAGACACCTCGTAGTGAACTGAACACAGAAATCAAAGAAAGCACTTAAAAGAGTCAGTGATGGAAGGTCAGGCTGCATGGCAGCACTGCACGGCAGTGGTCTAGCAGTGATGGAAGATCAGCAGTGGTCTAGCAGTGTTGGAAGGTCAGGCTGCACGGCAGTGGTCTAGCAGTGATGGAAGGTCAGGCTGCACGGCAGTGGTCTAGCAGTGATGGAAGGTCAGGCTGCACGGCAGTGGTCTAGCAGTGATGGAAGCCACTGGAACATGGAATGAAACTGACAGTTCCAACCCAGAGCTGTGTACTCATTAACACGACTTGTCAAGAACTGATGTGAAGAAAGGCATATTCTCATATGAACTAAGAGAGATTTTTTTTAAAAGTTCAAAGCTGAAGAACTTACCCTTCATAGATCTTTATTAAGAAATTTATATTTTAGGAAGAAAGCAATGGTATTGTGTAAGTTATATTGCTTTGCTATGGCCAACCCTAACAGAAACAACCTAAAGGGTCCAAGCTTTATTTTGTCTTGTGGCTTCATTGGATTTCAGTAGCAGTGAAGGCCCGGCCGAAAGGCTGCTGCAAGCATGAAGCAGAGCTGTTCATGGAGGGGTGTGCCATGAAACAGAGAAGGGTCTGGAAATAGGGAGTGACCTAACCTTCAAATGGCAACTCCTGGGGTCCTGTCTCTACCACCCAGGTGACTTCATAAAGGTGGCACACCCTCCCATTGCAGTGCCACCGCTGGGTAGAAGCAGTCATGCCAGGCATGGACGGGAAGCATTTCAGATTCAACCCATAAAATGGGCTCATGTGAAAGTTTAAAACGTAAGAAGGAGTGGTCAACAAATAGTTTAGTAATTACAAAGGCAAATTTATAACATTTTCTATATAAGATAATTATGGTGTCTAATTTGTTTTTAAAAAATGGAAATCCTGTACACGGTAGCATTCATGTTCTGAGGGGAATACTGGTAGATAGTTTGTTTTGACTAGGAAACTCAGAAGGGGTTCTGCATTTAAGATATTTGCTCCTCAATATAAAGTAAGCTATAGTAAAAAATAAAAATAAGGGCTAGAAATATGGTTTGCAAGGCTATTGTTTAATTCCCCAGCACCCATGTAAAGCTGGATGCAAAATGGTAGATATGTCTGTGATATGAACATGCCTATGGAAGTGGTAGACAGAGTCAGGAGAATCCAGAATCTTGCAGGCCAGCTAGACTAGTGCACACTCAGTAACAGAGACCTAGTCTCATTAAAGAAGATGGAAGGAGAGGACAAACACCTCATGGTTGTCCACTAATTTCCACATGTGTGCATAGCATGTGCCTATACACATACATCATACACACAAACACACACACAACTTAATAAAAATTTACCTGCCAGAAATAAGTAAAAACAATTTAAATGCTTTTGTGATTTTTAATATGAGCATAATAGATATACAATGGAAATTTTTAAAGTAATAAAAGTTATTAGTCACAAACATTGTTTAAAATGAAATTTTAGAAGCAATACCTTTAAAATCATGATGATAGCCATTATCATTACTTCTATCTAATATATTGAAGAATTCCCTATCCCTACCATAGAATGACAAAAAAAGACAAATAATACAAGGGTTGGAAAGCAAGGAACAAAGCTATTATTATGTATAGGTAATATAAAGAATAATTTTGCCATTCCCAATGTTACTAATAATTAATCAAGATGACTGTCAATATAATCAATTCAGTATACAAATATCAACACTTTTATACATTATCCATGAGAGACAACATAATAAATAATAAAAACACTACTTGTAATAGCACAAAGACATAAAGTTCCCAGAAATAAATCTAACAAACTATGTAGTCTTCTGAAATTTCATCACTGGCAAGCCTTGGCATAGATCCTTTTTGAAGAGTGGAAAATTAACTTGGAGTACTCCTTTGAGAGCTTGGCCCATCTAGCTTTGTTGGTGTGATAGTGGCATTAGCTGTCTTTTTCCAAGCTCTTGGATGGTGTATGTAAACTTCCTGTTTAGCCTTCATGACTATTTAAGGACAAATTTTTCAAATTTTTAAACTCTAAAAATGTACTTACTTTTCTTTGAAGTATGAACTCACTGTATAGACCAAGCTGGCCTTGAACTCATGGCCTTGAACCTCCCAAGTGCTGGATTAAAGGTGTGAGCCACCACACTTGAAAATTTTTCTATTTGTAACCGAATCTTCTCTTCATTTTATGGATGTAATTTCTCTGTTTCTAAGTTTATTAGCATGATATTTAAATTCTATTTCCTGAATGTTCTTTTATTCATGGGTTGGTTTTCTGAGTATCTTGGTATTTATCTTTTTTATTTATTTGTGTGCTGTATTAGCTTAATGGTGCTCCAACAAATTACAATAATCTTTGGATCTGAAAACAACACTTATTATTTTAAAGTTCCGAAGATAAACCCAAAATTAATCTCATGCAACTAAAATCAACTTGTTGGTGGGGATGGTTCTTTGTGAAACTTCCAGGGGAGTCTCTTTCCAGCTTTGTTCCAGCTTCTAGAAACCAATCATTCCTGCTCTGGCCACTCCACCCTCCCATCACTTGTCTCCTACTTCCACCCTCATCCTGATGCTGACTGCCCTGTCTCCTCCACACATCCCTATGAGTACATTCAGCCACGTGTGTCATCCAGAATAGTCTCTCACCTCAGGATGCTGTGTCAAATTTATAAAGTCCCTTTCACTATGAAGGTGTCATAACATCAAGTTTTGGGGCTTATAACATGTAGACAACCTTGGGAACAGAGGGGCATTATTCAGTTTTCCAGAGATGGCATAGTGAATAACTGTTGTATAAAGAATGTCTCTTCCAGCTTACCTCCTAATGTCTCTTTCCATATAAGTTCATGGGTGGGAAACAGATGATTTTGAATTCAGACCCTGTAAGTACTAGAATAAGAAGAGTTTTGTTTGGGGGGTTGCAGAATCTGTGTTGGAAGCCTGGGGCTTCCTCATATTGCTGTTTAAAATTTGTGTTCCAGAGAGCCTTCTGTTTTTCACTAACAGTGTGCAAGCTGGGATCAGTCCTGGTCTCTTCTGTTCACAGACCTTCTGGGGACTTGTCATTACTCTCACGTCTGACTGTTGTTTTCACCATCTTTATAATTGCCAAGCCCAGAGTGTATTGAAAGTCTGTGTAGGCAGATGGCCTCTAACCCATGAATCGTCCTCCCCACCAGTTAGTTCTAGAACTCATAGCCCATTGTGTCCTGTGGCATCTCAATGTAGGCCTGTCTGCTGCCTTCCCAGCTGGAAAATGTTTTCCAAATGTTCCCATTCTTTTTTTTTTTTTTCTATTATGAGCTGTGTCTTGTGCTTCTATAGTTTTATTCTACTCTTGTTCACTTCTTAGCAGTTCACTAACAGTTAATGGTTACTAAAAGCAGAGTTTAAAAAATGTTGTATGTGGGCTGGAGAGAGGGCTCAGGTGTTAAAGATACTTGCTTACCAAGCCTTATGGTCTGAGTTCAATTCCTCAGTATCCATAGAAAGCCAGAGGCACAAAGTGGTGCATTCATCTGTAATTTGCAGTGGCAAGAGGCCCTAACATGCCCATCTTCTCTATCTCTCCTTGCAAATAAATAAAAAAAAAATCTTTAAATGTTGTATTTTCTGTATCTTTTCTGAGTTTTAATGAGCTGTACTTAACATAATTTCATATTTTAAGGTGTGCTGCTCAGTGTTTTAGTGAAATAATCACCATCACTAATCACCTAATTTGTACTTCCAATATCTCGTTGTTACCTTTTTTCTCCTTTTTAATGCTAAGAACATAAGATCTGCTGGCTTAGTAAATTGTAAGTATTCCGTACATATTCTAGAATATATTGGGTTGCTAGAACTTAATGATCATTTATAACTGAAATTTTCCACTTTGTGATCAACATTTCCCTGCACAGCCTCCAGCTTCTGACAACTATTATTCTATTGTCTTTGTTTATGAGCCTGACTAATTTTAGACTTCATACTTAAACATGATACAACTTGGTCTTTCTATGTCTGACTTATTTCACTTACCATAATTACAGTGTCCTCAAGGTTCATCCATGTTGTTGTAAGTGTGAAGATTTCCTTTTTTTAAAATCATATATATATATATATATATATATATATATATATATATATATGTAGAGAGAGAGAGAGAGATTGACATTATACACAAATACATGTACACAGTTTACTATCATTTATCTACTGATGCACAGATAGGTTATTTCATGTCTTGGCTATCATGAATAACACTTCAATGAGCATGATAGTGTAGATCTCTCTCAAAAGACCCTAATTTCATTTTATTGGCACATGTACTCAGACAAGGGATTGCTGGATGATGATATAGCTCTATTTTTTAATTATTTCATTATGATTCTTGTTTGCATTTCCATCATGATTAATGACATTGAGCATCTCAACCTTTTGACCATTTTTACGTCTGCTTTTGAGAAATACCAATTCAGATTCTTATCCATTGTATTTTGGAGATTTTGAGAAGCATGAGTTTCTATTTCTATATTTTATGTATTAGTCCCTTATCAAGTATATAATTTATACATATCATCCCATTTTGTAGATCTCTCTCTCTCTATCTGTCTCTCTCTCTCTGTGTGTGTGTGTGTGTGTGTGTGTGTGTCTGCACATGTAGGTGCATGTGGGAGCACATATGTTTGGGTGTGTTTGCATATGAGTGTATGTATGTAGAAGCAAGAAGACAACTTCAGAACTTGTTCCTTGAGACCTTTTCTGAGACAAGATCTCTCACTGGCCTGGAACTCACTTAATTAGCTAGCTGGCCCAGAGACCCACCTGTGTCTACCTACACAGCACTGAAATTAAAAGCATATGTCATGATGCTCAGCTTTTCTTTTTAAATGTGGATTCTGAGAATCAAACTCAGGCCTTCATGTTTCTGAGGCAAGTACTTTACCAGCTGGTCTGTCTCTCCAGCTCCTCTACAGTCTTCTTACTGACCAGTGTTTCCTTTGCTGTCCAGAAACTTTTTCATTTTTATTGTGATGCAGTCCTGCTTATCTGTTTTGCTTTGGTTGCCTATGTTTTGGGGGTCTGTTGGTGAACTCTTTTCTGCATAGAAGACTGCAAGCATTTGCTACCCAAGATAGGGTACTTCTGAAAAACTAAAGGCCAATTCTAATAGAGTTTACCTTGGAGAACCAATGAGTTTATTGGGTTTTGACAGAGCATGGGTGAGGGGTCACTTACAGGAGAACAGAGACCTCAATGCAGCTACACTGAGGACCTATCCCAACATGGATAACAACTTCTCCAGCTAGATGGTGCATAGCAGTTCCCTTGATCTTTCTCTACATGGAACACCGTCTACATGGTGTTTCTCCCTGTCATTGCATGCAGCTGGCACAGAGTTTACCTGCCATCTTGGATAGGGGTCTGTCTTTCCCCAGCACTCTCTTTCTGAGGGGGAACTTAAACAGACCAATTCTGGACAGCCTCCTATACGCAGTCACAGCTGCTTCTGATAATTATGGCAATAGTTGTTTTTCTCAGGGGACCATTTCACATACAGGGTCATGTAATCTGATTATGTTTCAAGCAATTATTATATATCTGTGTTAACTTGCCTTTTGAACTCAATTTATGCATACAACATAGAAAATATATTCATTGTTATAGATACTACATGTTACCAACCTTAACAAAAGCACAAAATAACAAGTAAAATACGATATAACTGAAGTTGTAACAGTGAATAAGCTAGGTGGAGTTTATACAGCACTGATGTACCTCTTGTGCACAAAGAGTAAAGAATTAAGTGGTACAGTGTGTAACTATTGGAACTAAAAAGTGTTTTACTAGTCAGCCATGGTGGTGCATATGCCTTTAATCCCAGCACCAGGAGGTTGAGGTTGGAGGATCTCTGTGAGTTCAAGACCAGCCTGATACTGCATAGTGAATTCCAGGTCAGCATGAGTTAGGGTGAGACCCTACCTCAAAAAATAAAAAAAAAGAGTATTTTACTGAGTTATCAAGGTAGCTATTAAAACAATTTTAAATGGTGTTGCAAACGTATCTTGAAGACAATAAAGGGAAAGGTAGGTGTTGGTAGGCTAAATCATTACCTTTCATTCCAAAATATCAATAAGCAATGTAATAATTCATAAAATATAAAGATATATTAGTAATTATCAATAGGATTGATAGCAGATGGCTAAGAGTTAAATATGTCTATTTGTTGAAAGTGGGTTGGTGACTGAAAATCACAATTGAATATTATTTCAGTAAGAACTTTTCTGTACTGTGCTTTTCTCATTTGCATTTCTAAACTTAAAAAATGCTTAAGTGTAGAAATTTCACTAAGAAAACTTTTGTGAATGCAGTGGCCCAATTTTTCTTTTTCTGTTTGCATCTGCTGTTCTGAAGTAGTCCTCAGAATTGTATTGGTCTGGACAAATTACTAACTAGTTAATTCATAATATATTTTCAATGAAAAAAAAGATATACTTTGAAAGCACTTTTGACTTGAATCAGCTTATCTTGTATCTGTGAAACATTTTTAGGACCATTGTTTACCCTTATAAAGATGGTCAATAAAGTATTTATATTCATGTAACAAAGATATACATTTTGGGAGGATAAAGAGATGCAATATTACTTGGAGCTAGGGAGCACAGACATGCTTCATGTTGCTCTGTAGTGGCACTTACAGGGACCTTAACAATACAGAGCTTTGTGAGATGCCAAGGAACAGGACATAGGCTGAGCGTCCCTAGCACCAAGAGAGGACACGAGATAACCTCTATGATATAATTGTCTTCACTAGTCGTGACTTGAAGATATAAAATCCAAGTTGAAGAAAGATTAATACAAATACTCTAAGGAATAAGAGCCAGGTGGAAATGTGAAATATTAGTGGAATTCAAAAGAAGATGAATGGAGTCAAAACTTTCTTAATAAATCTTGAACAGATGTTGAAATGCAATTTCATGATGCAATAAAATTTGAAGAGAGAAGCAGAATTACAGACTTTTATAAAATGTCAGTATTTCAGAGAGATAATTTGCCGATACATGGGAAATGGCTTCATCTGGAAGAGTCCAACCTGTGCTTTTTTCCACTAGTATTATAGGTTCCTTTAGCATTTTTCAATATTTGCATGTTAGTTGAATCAGTTTTTGAAATAAAATAAAACTAATGATTTCCACTAAAGATTTTAGTAAAAAGAAAAAAATTTTTTTTTTGGTTTTTCAATATAGGGTCTCACTATAGTCCAGGCTGACCTGGAACTCACTATGTAGTCTCAGTGTAGCCTTGAACTCACGCCATACTCATACCTCTGCCTCCCAAGTACTGGGATTAAAGGCATGCGCCACCACTCCCGGCTTAGTAAAAATTTTTGACAAGTTCCCCAGTCACTTGAGTCTAAATCATTGTGCTAAATTCCTCTAAGATCCTGTGCAAGATGCTTCAGTGGAGAGAAATGTGGTGCTGTTGGGTGGAGCAGGTGATAAAGGCAAGGGTCTGGGTGCCAGCCAGACACCTGCTACCTGCACATTTACGAACCAAACCACATACATTAATGCCATCTTTTTAAGCACTCATTTGATCATTTTCAATGGAAATGATAACCTGCATGTTCTAAGGATTTTAAGTAAATCTGCACATGTCCTTGTAGCATTTTAGATTATGGAGAGTGTGTGTATTTGCACACTAACATACAATGGTTTTCCACAGCAGACTGCAATGAAGAGGACTGCTCAGGTAACATGGTTTGTATTATGCATATCACCTAGTTAGTGGCATCTCTTTTACCATGTTCACTCCATTGTAATCACACAGAACTAGGAAAAATTCTTTCCTCATGACATAGGAAATTAGTATCTACCCAAATTCAAGACATTTCTTACTGAACAAACAGCAAAAACCAGACTCCCCTAAACCCTTTATACAATTTCCTGCTAATAAAAGTAATATGCACTTTCTGATTTCTTTGATCATATTCTTCGTTAAGTTTCTGCCTCTTTATTGGCTACTTCTTGGCTTTGGAGCTGCATAGAATAAAGGTTAGGTCATAAATACAGTTCTGTTTCCATGACAACATGCAATTCTGTTTCAACACTTCCCAGGTAGTTATTTTCATTTCTAGCACTTGCTTAGTTTGCTGGAGTATAAATGGCTTAAGAATAAATCCAGTAATCTCAGTACTCTGTGAATGGCTGGGGGAAGGGACTAGAGCCTAACCTACTGGCTATGCATGATTATAGACCATTAGTCATTAGAGAGTCAGCTGGTGGGTCAGAAATTACATAAGGTCACTTTAGGCTAATCAGGAGAAAAGCTTTAGGAGTGAAGGTAGCTAAGACAAATGGATGTGGTAACTGAAAGTCAAGAAAATGGTCAGAAAATCAATCTGGGGAGCAAGTAGTAAACTCAATTAGGTACATTCCTTGAGCCCAGGGAACCTAGATCCCAGACCATGAATCAAGTGTCAGAGAGGGGGATAACAGGAAAGACTTCTTTAGGCAGGACCACGATCATAGTTTGAGGCTGTGGTCCTATTTTTGAGGAAAGACTTGCTTTAGCCTGAGTTAGGAAGGATCAAGTGAGTAGATGGGAAGAACGAAGGCTTGTCCTTGAGGTTAAATGGAAAACAAAAGATGAACTGTTTCTGAGTCCTTTGGTTAACAAAATCGAAAGTTGTCTCATGGATTTTCTGTCTCATATGTAGTCAAGTGAACTTATTCTGTAACTAGGTGAGTACATCCTGAAGCTAATAAGTTACCAATAGTTATTATGAGCACTGGAAACTTGTGGAATACCTAACTAGTAAAATTTAAGGTAGTTACATATGAACAGAGCTTTTAAAATGCAGAATGATTTAAGGAGAACTTTTCATTAAACTGTATAGAATATTTTGTTTGTAAAATATCAGTAGTAAAATTGATCTATTTTTGTTAGTATTTAATAAAAATATCAATATTAAACAAGAGGTTTTTTTTTCACAATCATAAGAGGTATTTTTTCCTCTGTATTTATTTTAGCAATGCATAGACTTTCCTAATTAATTGCAGAATTAAGATTACTAAGACCAAAAACTGTAATGCAAAGTGAAGATTCTTTTTTTTTCTTTATTAGATATGGACATATTTTGTATGTAAACATCACATGTGGGTCCCATCCTTTCCCCCCCCCCCTCAATGCCACTTTTCTGAAGAGTCCTTCCTCATTGAGGATGCAGGTCAACCCCATGGGGATTGTGGTCATGCATTATGGGAGCAGCAGCCAGTAATGGGGGAGAGATAATGTCTCTGTGCAAAATGTTGCAACTTGTGGCTCTAGCAATCTTTCTGCCCCCTCTTCGGCAAATTTCCCTGAGCCATCCTGGGAGCATTTTAAGTCTACTTCAGTGATGGGCACTTAGTAGCGTCTAGATGTCTGGTTTGGGAGGTGTTGAGTGTCCTCAGTATCTTTCTCCATCACCCCTGTGTTGATATCAGCTTAACTAAGAGAGCAGCATTCTTGTGCGTTCCCCCAATTCCTCTGTGGTTTCATCTGGGGCCAGGGTGGAGTGTGCTGGGTTGCTTATCTCAAGTCCATTTCCCATCTGAAAAAGAGAAGTAGATTCTCCAACTGAGAATGAAGTCAGCACCAGTTAAATGGGATAACCATTATTAATTTAGAGAGAATTGTAAGGGTTTAGAAACTTTTATAGTCTAAGGTTAGTGGGAGCTTGACTGTGGAAAGCAGAATCATTATCTGGATTTGATTCTGACTTGTTTCCCAGTTCCAGATATGGTTTCCTTTCCACTGAGTGTATCTGTTAGCCAGTCCAACAGCAATTGGTTACCCACCATGGTTGTGTGCCACTATTGCACTTCTGTGAGCATCATGTCAGGTAGTTTGCTTCTGAGTTGCTTGGACAGATGTTGGCCACTTTCCCCTGGTAGCTCACATAGCACATTCTAGTACTAGATGGGCTAATTATCTGAAAATTGGCTCTTCTCTGGATTCCAATCAGGTCCCTCCATGGTCTGTGCAGATAGCAATTGTTGTCTTCAGCAGTAGGGTCTTACCATTAACCTCTGGTGGGTAATCAGTGCTCTGAAAGAAGTCTGTCTTGTTTGTTTTGGGAGATCTAGTAGGTCTCTCTGATCAACAGCTCATTGTGGATGTAGACTACATCCTATTACAGAGAATTACAGGCCAGTGCCAAGGGAAAAGAAAAAGCCAGAAAAGAAAGAGAAACAGGAGAAATTTGAGTTTAGATTTTGTCTCACTCCCTCCAGGCCCCTTCGATTCAGGTGCTCCCTCTAAGGGTTTGCTTGAGGGTTCTACCTTTTAGTCTGATTTCCAGGATATAGGATTCTATGGCACCAGTTCAATTTGGGGTCAGATTTTGTGCCCCCACCCACCCTTTGCTTCCCCTTCCTCCAAGCCCTACCCTCCCTATTGTCCAAGCCTCAAGATGCTTTTCAATTATGTTAGCAACTTCGGCTGATCAAGGTTAGGAACTGCAGATGAGTGAGATCATGTGACGATTGTGTTTCTGTGATTGTGTGAATTCACTTAAAATGATCTGTTCTAAGTTCGACCATTTTCCTACAGATTTCAGTGTGTCATTTTTTCTTACTGCTAAGTAGAATGCCTTCATGTTGATATACCACATCTTGGTTATCCATTCATCCAATGATGGGCACCTGGATTGATTCCAATTTTTAGCTATTATGAATTGAACAACTATAAACATGGTTGAGCAAATATTTCTGAACTGATATTTGGAGCTTTTAGGGCAAATGGCCAGTAAGGGAATAACAGGGTCTACGGGTAGCTCTATACTCATCCTTTTCAGGAGTCTCCAAACTGATTTCCATAGTGGTTGTACCAGCTTACCTTCCCACCAACAGTGAATGAGGGTTCCTATTTCTCCACAGCCTTGCCAACATTTTTTTTTTCATTTGATTTTTTAATGTTTCCTGTCCTTACTGGGATAAGGTGGAATTTTTTTAATGTTTTAATTTGCACTTCTTAATGGATAGGGATGTTGAACATTTTCTTAAGTGTGTTAGCCATTTGTAGTTCTTCCTCTGAGAACTCCCTATTTAGTTCTCTACCCCATTTATGGAGTGGATTGTTTGATTTTTATTGTTTAGTTTTTTGAGGTCTTTGTGGATTCTAGATATTAGGCTTCTGTCAGTGTTACAGCTGGCAAAGATTTTCTCCCATTCAGTGGGTAAGCTATTGGATCTGCTTATGGTATGTTTGTCTGTGCAAAACCTTTTTTAGCTTCATGAGATCCCATTTGTTGAATGCTTTTTTAATTTCCTTGGCTACTGGGGTTTTGTTCAGGAAGTCTTTCTCTAGTCCTATATTGTGGAGTGGTTTCCTATTTTTTTTTTCCATTAGTTAAAGTATTTCAGGTCTTATATTAAGACCTTATATTAAAGTTTTATATACTTGATTTTTGTGTATGGAAAAATGAGTGGGTCTAACTTCATTTTTCTACATATGGTCATCCAGTTTGTCCAACACCATTTGTTGAAGATGCTGTCTTTTGTCCAGCCTACATTATTGGATCCCTTGTCAAAGATCAAGTAGCTGTAGTTGCTTTCCCTAAAGTCTGAGCCTTCAATTCTGTTCCATTAGTCTACATTTCTGTTTATTTCCAGTACCAGGCTGTTTTTGTCACTATGGCTTTGTAATATAGCAGATGTGGTGTTACCACCAGAAGTGTTTCTTTTGCTGAGGATATGTTTGGATATCCAAGGCCTTCTGCAATTCCATATGAGTTTTGAGATCATATTTTCAGTCTCAGTGAAGAAAGATACTGGTATTTTTATTGGTATTGTGTTAAATCTGTATGTTGCTTTTGGTAGAATTGCCATTTTCACAATATTAATTCTATCTATCCAAGAACATGGGAGGTCCTTCCATGTTCTTAAGTCCTCCTTTTTTTCTTTCTTGAGTATTTTTATGTTTTCATTATATAGTTCCTTCACATCCTTTGTTAGGGTTATTCCAAGGTATCTTATTTTATTTGTTGTTATTGAAAATGGGACAGCCTCACTGATTTCTTTCGCTGTATATTTGTCCGATGCATATAGAAAAGCTACTGATTTTTGTGCATTGAATTTTTATTCTGCCATTTTGCTGAATGAATTTATCACCTTTATAAGTTTTGGGATGGAGACTTTTAAGTCACTTATATAGAGAATTATGTCATCTGCAAATACAGCTAATTTGACTTCTTCCTTTCCAATTTGAATTCCTTTTATTTCTTTCTCCTGTCTTATTGCTTGGGCTAGTACTTCTAGTACTATGTTGAAGAGCAGTGGTGAGAGTGGGCACCCCTGTCTTGTTCCCAATCTCAGTGGGAACTTCTTGAATTTTTCCCCATTAAGAATTATTTGGGCTTTAGGAGCTTTATATATAGTCTTTATTGTGTTGAGATATAAACCCTCCATGCTATTCTTTCCAGTGTTTTAATCATGAAGTGGTGTTGTATTTTGTCAAAGGCCTTCTATACATCAATTGAGATGATCATGTGGTTCTTAGGGTTCAGTTTATTTATGTGGTGTATTACATTGGCCAATTTCTGTATGTTAAACCATCCCTGTATCCCTGGGATGGAGCCTACTTGATTAAAGTAGGTAATGCTTTTGATTTGTTGTCGAATTTGGTTTGTAAGGATTTTGTTCAGGATCTTTGCATCTAAGTTCACTAGGGATATAGACCTATCATTTTCTTTCCTTGTTGCATCTCTGTCTGGTTTTGGTATTAGGGTGATGCTAGCTTCATAAAAGGAGTCAAAGAGGATTCCCTGGTCTCCAATTATGCGGAATAATTTGAGAAAGATTGGTTTCAGTTCTTCTTCTTTTTTTTTTTTTTTTGGTTTTTCGAGGTAGGGTCTCACTCTAGTTCAGGCTGACCTGGAATTCACTATGTCGTCTCAGGGTGGCCTTGAACTCATGGCAATCCTCTTACCTCTGCCTCCCAAGTGCTGGGATTAAAGGCGTGTGCCACCACGCCGGCTTGGTTTCAGTTCTTCTATGAACGATTTATAGAATTCAGCTGAGAAGCCATCTGGTCCTGGACTTTTCTTTTGGGGGAGGTTTTCGATTACCTTTTCAAACTCCATGGATGTGATAGTTTTGTTTAGGAGATTAATCTGCTCTCAGTTTAGTTTTGGTAGGTGGTATGTGTCTAGGAATTCATCTGTTTCTTCCAGATTATTTAATTTTCTAGAGTAGAGGTTTTGAAAGTATACCCTGATGATTCTTCCAATTTCAATGATGTCTGTAGTGATCTCTCCTTTTTCATTTCTTATTTTGTTAATTTGAGACTTCTCTTTTTTGTGCTTAATCACTTTGGCCAGGGGTTTGTCAATCTTATTTTATCAAAGAACCAGCTCCTCATTTCATTGATTTTTTAAAATTGTTTTCCTAGTTTCCAATTCATCAATTTCTGTTCTAATCTTGATTATTTCTTTCCGTCTGGAGCTCTATGGGTTGGATACTTCTTGTTTTTCTAGCACCTTTAGGTGGACAGTCAGGTTATTGATTTGTGATCTCTCTGTCTTTGTAATGAAGACATTTAGGGCTATGAATTTTCCCCTTATGACTGCCTTTCTTGAGTCCCATCAGTTTTGGCAGGTTGTGTTTTCATTATCATTTAAATCTAGGGATTTTACAATTTCTTTTTTGATTTCTTTCATGACCCAGTCATTGTTTAAAAGTGTGTTGTTTAGTCTGTAGGAGTTGGTGGCGTTCTTGATGTGTCTCTTGTTAATTTCTAGCATTAAAGCATTGTGATCTGACTTGGTGTTGAAAGTTACTTCAATTTTCCTGACTTTATGAAGGCATGCTTTATGGCCAAATATATAGTCAATTCTGGAGAAGGTTCCATGGGCTGCTGAGAAGAATGTGTATTCTGTAGAGTTGGGGTGGAAAGTTCTATAGACGTCCTTTGAGTCTAGTTGATCTATGATGTTGAGCTGTATTGTTTCCCTGTTGATTTTCTGCTTGGATGATATGTCTGTTGATGATAGTGGAGTACTGAAGTCTCCAACTATGATGGTGCTGGTATTTTTTTCTGTTTTATTATAGAGTAGATTTTGTTTTATAAACTGTGGTGCACCTAAGTTTGGGGCATATATATTTATGATTGTGATGCGCTCATGTTGTATCATTCCCTTGATGAGAAAGAAGTGGCCTTCTTTGTCCTTTTTGACTACTTTTGGTTTGAAGTCTATTTTATCAGATATTAATGTAGCAACACCCACTTGTTTTTTTTTTTTTTAATTTCCATTTGCTTGGATGTGATTTTTCAACCTTTCACCCTGAGGAGGTGTCTATCTTCAGTAGTGAGGTGGGTTTCTTAAAGACAGCAGATTGAAGGGTCCAGTTTTTTGATCCATCCTGATATTATGTGTCTTTTGATGGGTGAGTAAAAACCATTAATATTTAAAGTCATTACTGTGAGGTTTGAATTAATCCTTGCCATGATGAGGTGTTTTATAGGGTTGGGTGCTTACTTGTGTTATGTACTGTTTTGAGTCTGGTCTATTTTGGTTATTGTTATCTTCCTCATGTTGTCTCTTGAGATTGGTCGTTTGACTGTTCTGTGTGGAGTATTTCTTTAAGTACTCTCTGTAGGTTTGGCTTTGTGTTCCTATAATTATATAGTTGACTTTTTTCATGGAAAGTTTTTCTTTTACCATCTATTATGAGGGATACCTCTGCTGGGTAAAGTAGCTTGAATTGGAAGCCATAGTTTTTCAGATTTTGAAGTGTTCATTCCAGGCCCTTCTGGCTTTCAGGATTTCTATTGAGAAAACTGATGTTATTCTAATGGGATTGCCTTTGTATGTTGTGAATTGCTTCTCTCTTGCTGCTTTCAACACTCTGTCTTTGTTTTCATTGTTAAGATTTCATTGTTAAGGGTTTTAATTATGATGTGTCTTGGAGAGTTTCTTCTTTGGTCCTGCCTGTTTGGTTTTGTGTGGGCTTCTTGTATCTGGATGGGCCTCTGTTTTGCAAGATTTGAAAATTTTCCTTCAATAATTTTGTTGAGCATGTTTTCTATGCCTGTGGTCTGGATTACCTCTCCTTCTGGTATGCCCATGATCCAGATGTTTCGTCGTTTTAGAGTGTCCCATAGTTCCCTTGTATTCTGTTCACTTGATTGTTTGAACTTAGCAAACTTTTTGGCCTCCCAATCAATTTCTTCTGTCCTATATTCTAGGACAGAGGTTCTGTCTTCCACACCAATAACTCTGTTGGTGAGTGGTTCTAGAGAGGTTTTCATAACTTCTATTTGATTTTTGTTTTCTGTTGTATTGTTTTGTGTAATGTCCATCTCTTTTTTAAGGTATGATTTCGATTCGAGTTTGTTTTTCTTGATGCGTTCTTGCGTTTGATCAAGTCTTCATTAAGCTTAGTCAACTGGTTGTTGAGGTCTTCCATTTCTTGACTTACCTTAAATTTATTAATATCTCTTTGGATTTTTCTTCTACCAAGTTAAGCCTACTGTCAAAAGCTGAATGCTCTAGGAGACGATTCTGTTCAATTTCATTGATACAATGTTGGTTGTTTGATAGTTTGCTTCAAGTTCAGAGATTTTTTTTTTAATCAGGGTCTCATTGGTTGTTGTGTTTTTATTTTGGGAATGAATTTCTGTTGACTTATCTATGATTTCATTGGAGGCTTCTATAATAGGACTAGGCATCCTTGGTGGAGATCTCTCACTTTTCTGACTTACATTGGCTTTTTTGCATTGTTGTCTATCCATTTTAGGAAGACTCTTTATTTTATTGAGGAGAAAGCTAGTTTGTGTCCTTTGGCCCACTCACCCTCTGACTCAGGTGAACAGGGATGTTGGTACTTAGTGTCCAGTTAAGATACCAGAGCAAAAGGCCTGATTTCACAGCTCACACAGGGGCCAGGCCTCCCTGAGCAAGGCACAATGGGACCTATCAGGACCAGGGCATTAGGAGGAGTAAGGGAACAGGGACCATGACTACTTTGTGCTGAGCCCTTCAGAACATGGGTCAATGCAGGAAACCTAGACTGGGGAGGCGGGAGGAGCCCAGAAATGAGTCTGCCCTATTCACTGCAGACTGTTGCACCCACCTATAAACTGACCACATAGGGAACTCAGACCCAGGCTGTGGGAGGGGACCAGAAATGGGTCCAGCCTACTCACTCCAGACTGCTGTACCTGCCCACCCACACACTGACCACACAAGGAACTCAGACCTGGGCGGTGGGAGGGAGAAGCAATGGGTCCGGCCTACTCACTCCAGAATGCCATGCCCACTCCTAAACAAGAGTTTTACTGAATAAAAGCACTTGCATTTTTTATACTTGTTCATATCTGAATTTAGTTATAGCATGTTTCTGTGACTTTTGAAAATCTGTTGGTATGCATGATCCTGGCCTTGGTCATCTTCATTCCTTTATTTTAAATACTGTTACAACTAGAATCAGCACAACTTTAATTTTCTAATTGTATGCTTTTGTCAGATACAAGAATATAATATTGGCTGGGCATGGTGGTGCACGCCTTTAATTGCAGCCTGCAGGGAGGTAGAGGTAGGAGGATCACTGAGACTTCGAGGCCAGCCTGAGGCTACATCGTGAATTCCAGCCTTGGCTAGAGCAAAACTCTACCTTGGAAAACCAGAAAAAAAAAGGAAGGAAAGAAGGAAGAAAAGAAGAGAGAGAATATAATATTACAAAGACTTTAATACATCTAATAAGAGGAATCCATAAAAATGGTAATTGAAATCCTCCTATAAATTAATGTAAAAACTTCATTTTATACTATTTCATTGCCTGTGTGATCACATCATGCATTCTATCACAATTCTAATGTCTGTATGCCAATTTTTATTATAAAAGTATTTATACCTTTTGAACATATACTTCATATATTTAGGAATAACCCTTCAGGTTAACTCTTATATGAGCTCAAAGACAAGATAATGATTAATATAATTGAAAGTAATTTTAGAATTAAAGACTAAATAATTCAAACTTTTATATATTTTATATTTATGCCTAGTGGCAAATAATAATACAGTGAACTCACTTACTGTGCTTTTTTTATCTATTTGCATCAATTTGGCTTAATATCTTTTTATATTTGGTGTACCTATTTTAGGAATAAACAAACTAACAGGTAACAAGATCATGTGAAAACATTCAAGTTATATAATTTGAGTTACTATTTCACAGTCTTGTGGGGTTGGTGTGTTGTAGAAGTTGTCCAGATTGCTTAACAAGTGGACAGAATTACAGCATGGTAGCCTCACTCTTCCCTGCGACGCTAGGCCTTCAGTATAATAACACAAGGGGTGTGGGCACAAAAGGTAACTTGAGGAACTCCACCTGATGAGTGAAGTTGTTCTGTGACACCAACATGACTGGAGGAGATGCTGTGCTGCTGTGCTGGAGATAGTCACTACCAACGCCTTCATAGCATTCGAGTGGATTTCATTTAGCCTGGACATTTAGCTGAAGCTTCTTTCAATTTCCTAGAAATAATAGATCTACCTAGAATTGTATTATTTTTTATAATTACAACACAGGAATATAATTAATTCTTCTTATATAATTGTTACTTAAAAAGAAATAAACTGAAGTCATACTCATTTTTCAGATTATTCTTTTGTGTGTGGGGAGGTGTGTGGTATATGCATGTGTATAGCTGTGCACATCCTGGTCACATGTGTGTGGAGACCATAGTATGACAATGGGAATCCTCCTCTATGGTTATTCTGCTTTGTTTCCTTGACATGGAGTTTCTCACTGAACCTGTGACGCCTGCCATTTTTGGATAGACTGACTCACCAGCAAGTCCCAGCAATTCTCTATATTTCTCCCTTCAGGATTGAGGTTCCAAACATGTCTGGCTTTTTATGTGGGTTCTAATGATCGAACTTATGTTTGCACAGCAAGCATTCTTACCTGATGACCATTTCCCCAGCCTCAGATTTATTTTCCTTCAGATAAAATAAGCATATTCTTTTCTAATACAATCTTAAATTAAAAATGCATTTCTGAGTTTTACACAGTCCTAACCTAATACTTTTTCAGTGTGAGTTTCTGAATATAGTTAAATAGTCACACAAAGTGCACAAATGCACAAAAAGTACATGTCGTGGGAGAAATGCCATGCATTCAGACCAAGACAATCAGTGAGTCAATTTAACTCGAAGTTGCCAGGACTGGATCAATTTTTGATATTCTTTGTGTCACAGTGATATAATTTTCTTATATTTAGTTAAGCATGTTGAGTGAACATGTTGCTTTATGAATATCATGTGTTCACAATAAGGTAGGTAGTGTTTTCCAGGAGCCTTTAGTGCAATGTGTAAGCTTCTGTTACTTGTGCAGACAGGTTGGAGAAAGTAGATAACATAGACCTGGCAAGAAGCCTAGCTCAAATCTCTGCTTTCCTGGAAATGGGAGGTATAGTAAGTAGACAGAGTTGAAAAACTGCTTTCCAATTACTCGAATGTCATTCTTTATAGAAGAAAGTTTCTAGTGAAGATGAATTCAGCCTGAAATTTATTCTTCGAAGGCCAAATAGGTTACCTGTCACTCCTGGAAACAATCTGTCCGGAAAATAACTTTGTGTTTTTCGATGCTGCAAATCATGTCTTCCTGAAGCAGTCTTCCTGTTCATTAGCCCTGCTGGTGTTCCAGTTAGTGATCACGTGCCTATGTTGACTTCCTAATACATAGATTATAGTACTTTGAAGATGGAGATTAGTGAAAGTACTGCTTAATGTCATCATTTTCTGGTGGAATATTCCCACTTGCATCATCTTATCTGAGCCTAGAAATATATACAGTAGACATTTATATTTTTGTGCTTCTATTATTTGTATAGTTAATTTGTGAACTAATCACCATTTTAGGTGAATAGACATTTCATTCGCAAATTTCCAAAACAGGTAAATGTATCATGAGTCTTTTCCCTTTTCATTTTAACATCCTAAAAGCACATTGCTATGGGCTTTTGAAACTCATTTCCTCCAGATCTATTTTCAGCTGGGCTATTGGGAAGGTTCTTTTCAAATAAAGCTAGAAGTTTCCACATCAGTTACGACTGTTCAGCAGTGGTGTCATTCCTCACAAAAAACAAATGCTGCCAGAGTATTTGCCAATCCCTGTGACTCACAACATGTTCTGTTCCTTTTGAAGTTTTCTTTTCCTCCAGATAGACATGTAGATTAATGAGGACTTTTTTTTTGTATTTTCAGTTTTCCCCATTTCATTTTATTTATTTTCTTCTTTCAAGTCTCTGTGTAGAACTCATTCTTCCTTTGCAAGAAAAAATGTTATTTCTTTCTTAACACTGGCCTGGGATAGTGTGTTCCAAAACTTCATATTAATTGTTTTAAAATTCTTAGCCAAATTAATTTTTTTTTTTTGTCTTTCTGATGGTGAGCTCTATCTTTCCCTTCATCATGCAGTGTTTGTGTGTGTGTGTGTGTGTGTGTGTGTGTGTGTGTGTGTGTGCTTTGAGACATGGTCTCAGTCTAGCTCAGTCTAGGTCTACATGTCACTGTATAGCCCAGGCTAGCCTTGAATTTATGGCAATCCTCTTACCTCACCCTGCTGAGTGCTGGGATTATAGGTGTGCACTACCACTCCTGACTCTTACCATTTAATGTAATAATATCGTACCACCCTTTAATCTTGTATATAAAATGATACCAGAACTATGCTTTTTTTAAAAAAATTAAGTTTGGGGAAATTTAAGCTTCTTCCTCATGTTTTCAGGTTGCAGAGGAAATAAATATTTTACTCATCCACAAGGTGGAATGATGGTTTTATTTTTATTAGATCTCATAACAGTAAAACAACATCTAAAAAAACACAAAGACATTTAAAAATATTTCAAACATGCATATTGGATCTCAATATTTTTTAAAATTACTCTAAAGGTAAATCGCTGGCTCTATTTCTAAATATATCTTAGTCTTTTAAGAGATTTTAAAAGTATTTTCCGCTTGATAAAACCACAGTATTATCAGTCCAGAAAGTTCTATTTGTAGCAGGTTAAAAATAGAAAAATGCTATCCTAGGAATCTGAACACCTGGTTTCTTGCCCAAACTTTTGTTGCCTTTTTTTTGCTTCCTTCCATGTTTCTCTTTGCTGTCACTGTCATCTACAGCTTCCCTTTCCTGTAACACCCAGAAGCATGTTTTAAAAGCTTTAACCCTGTAAATATGCTATAAAAATGGAAAGTTGTATTCAAAACTCATAGAAAAAGTTACCTCAGTTATAAAATAATTTTAACGCAACCTCATTTGAAGTCATCAGTTTCAGGGCTGGAGAGATGGCTTAGTGGCTAAGTGCTTGCCTATGAAGCCTAAGGCTCAATTCCCCAGGACCCACGTAAGCCAGATACACAAAGTGGCTCATGTATCTGGAGTTTGTTTTCAGTGGCAGGACGCCCTGGTAACCCCATTCTCTCTTTCTCTGTCAGTCACTCTTAAATAAATAAATAAATAAGTAAATGTGATTTAAGAATTTAAAAAAGAAAAGAAATCGTCAGTTTAAAAAATATACTAGAACATAGATTGCATATTATATATTATAACTGTACATCAAAATCTATTTTAAATATTTATTTGAAATTCACTGTAGCATGTGTGGAATATACACATGCATATGAAGATGTACACACATAGGACATGCATACAAATGACAGAAGAGAACTCATCTGTGTATTTCCTTGAGACAGACCCTCTTCCTCAACCCAGAGCTTGCTGTTTTCAGTCAGTAAGCCCCAGGAATTTTCTGATCTCTGTTACCCAACCTATAACCACAAAACTAGGGTTATAGACATGTATGGCTGTATCAAGTTTTTCACATGAGTGCTGAGGAATCAAACTTGGCCTTCTCAGGCCCTCATGCATAATTAGGCAGCAAATGTTTCTAGCTACTAAGCCATCTCCTCAGTCCCTGGATTTCACCTTTAAATGATCATAGGCATGTACAATATAATTTTATATGTGATATAAACTTAATCCCCATGAAAAATAAGTTCACATGTTAAGTCCGCTCCAAAATGACTTAAGTATAACATTATATGTTATCTGTATTTTAAATTTAAAAATTATATTGGGGAGCTGGGTGGGTGGCCCAGTGGATCAGCTCTTGTTGCTCAGCCTGAGTATACAATTTCTATCTCCAGACTTCCATAAAAAGCCAAAACCCATAGCTGGGTTCTGTAATCTCGGCACACTGACAGCAAGATGTAAGGTAGAGATGGTAGACTCCCAAGCTCACAGACCAGCTAGCCTGGTGAGTACAATAGTAACAAGGAGAAGAGAGAAGGAGAGAAAGAGAGAGACACCATATCTCAAATGAAGTAGAAGACAAGGTTTGACACCTGAAAATTGTCCTCTGACCTCCACATATGCACGGTGGTACCTGCATGCCTGCACTCACACACACATACATACAAATATATCAGTAATAATAGTAATGGAAAGTAATAATAAATAATAGAAACTCATAATAATACTTTGACCAGGGTTTGTCCTCACAAAATTTAATGAATATAAAACAGCCATGAACTATCATTTTCACTTTTCTTCCACAAGCTGCCAGCTGACAGCACTAAATTTTATTTCCCAACATTTTCACATGACAAAGATCTCAGTGGAGTTTTAGAAACTTCCTGTTGAGGACAAATTTTGGATGACTTGAATAAACACACAGTTCAATAGGAAACACATAGTATAAAACTATGCTATTATATAAGTTTATTATGATTTAGAATCTAAAGAAAAAGAAATAAGTAAGAAAATTTAAATGTATAGACTCCATGAAAGTAAATAGCAGACAGTAAAGATTGTTTATGCAAAATTACTTATAAGTTATCCAACTGGTCCTGAAAAATTATCCCAAATCCCTTAAATATAAGATTATATATTACTTTACAGTAATAATAGGTGTTTATAATAGTGATCTTAAATTATGTTATGATCCTGGAATATTTTCAAAATGTTCAAATGAAGATTAATGTATTATTAAGTGACAGTAACTTGCCCTCCTTAGTGTAGAGGATTCAACTCTTGCAGTGTAATAATGATATAATGAGTTAATTATCTCATTCACATGTAAGTCATGTAGACCAGCTCACTAGTCCTTCCTGTGTGGGGGAGAAATATAAGACCCAAGCAAACAGAAGTAACTAAGCAGCCATTTAATCACAGGGGTGGATATAGTAAACCTCTGATCTTGTTTGCATGCTGTAACCAGTTTAGAAATTACCTGATCATTTTTCAAATTTTCTTTCCTCTAAGAATTCATCTGTGGACCATTTTAGGTACCTGAAATGGTGAAGGTGTAGAGAGTAATTTACTGCCCCTCCTGGTAGCCCACAAAGGCTGGCCTGTGCACCTGTGCACTGCCCTTCCCTCCCACAGTTCCTGCAAGAAACACAAAGGTGTTGGAATTCTGTGGCATCATGTCTTCAGAAGGCAAAATTAATCAGTTATAATAACACCTGACCAAATGTTACTTCTTCCATACTACTGAAATTCTAAACATATACTAATTCTAACTAGCCTACAAATGACAAGAAGGGGAGAATAATATCAGACCCCTGTCTCTTGACCTGGGAAGAAACTTCCAATGAGGAGGAAACCAGGAGCTGGGCTGTTTACCTTAAGATCCAGGCCCAGCCCCTCAGAAAGTTCCTCCTCCTTAATAAATCTTGTTTGTAAATGATAGCAGCAGGCCTCAGAAATGGAATGAAGGTCCTTTAGTATAGATGATCCAGGTCCTTATAATGTGATTTAATGAGCTGATGATGCTTCAGGACAGGTGTACTAAGAGATAGACCAAGGACTGGGTTAACCCACCAGAGTATTGATTTACCTAAGCATAAAAGGTCTAGAAAGATCTAGACTCATGTCAAAGTAAGAGTTTACCATGCTGCCAGCACCTCTGCATCATATTATTCTGAATTCAAATTAATTCCTGAGCCTATCTCTGTATTATTCATGTTCAGTCTAGCCACATTGGCTGACTATGGTACTACATGCACCCATTGTGTTCTTTGCTTACCATTTGCCCAATTCATAACAGAGTGAAGTAATATTTTAATACCTAATTAAATTTGGTAGAAACAAACTAATAATTTGTCATTACTTCTGGTACTTTTTTCTTTGGAAAATTGAAAGAAATTTTTATAAGGTTAGAAATCTCTTTTGATTTTGATCTTTGCTAAGATTCTATGACAGTTGTTTACAAATTAGATAAAAAAAATTGCATATGATATTTATAAAATCATGATACATGACTAAAAGACTATAATAAAGTAATTTCTGTTTGAATTGGCAAGCATAAGTCCAGATACATATGCTCTTTGTGCCCAACATAATGAAAATATAGGACTTATTTCAATCAGTCTTATATGGTTAAATTGCATTTGGTGGCATTAATGTTATCTGTAAATAATTGAGGTGTGAAACAAGAACTGTTAGGATATTTTTCTAAAGAAAGCATTTTAATGTTCTTTGTTAGATGCTAATCAAAACTAAATAATAATGAAGCAGTATGATAATCATAGACATATTTGGAATTGAGGGTCCCTTGTGAAATATTCACAACAAAAAGAAAAATATCATAAAATATTTATAGCTCCATATTAAATTATAGTATGTGAAAAATAATTGCTATATTAAATTTTAAGACAATATTCCTTTCTTACAATCATTTTCTTTGTTACTTGGGCTTAAAATTTCTATCATTTTTAAAAATCTTATCTAGTGTGTGATTGATATACAAAGAATGTTTGTTGTTAATAGCGTGCAAATAATTATGCATACAACAGAATGAACACCATGACCTGATATAGAAAGTAAAGAATTAGAACACTATTAAATTGTTGCTTTTTCCACTGCATTGCTGGTTTCCTGCCCCAGGGGTAACCATTATCCTTAATTTTGCATTGATAGTTACACAACAATTTTATAGTACTGCTTCACCACATCTATCTTCTCTGGTAAGAATATGGTTTTACTTTTGCATGTTTTTGAACTTAAGAAAAATATGTGCATATTGTTGATAACCTAATTTTCAGTTTTCATTCACTGTTTTATTTTTGAAGTCTGTCAGTTGTGTGTAACCCTGGCTAGTTCATTTTGCTGGGTATGCTCTCACTGTATGAAGAGGAACTGTAATGAACACTTGGGACACAGTTACGTAATTTATAAAGTGTTGCTATGTGCATTCTTGCTGCTGTCCCTACTGCACATCTGTAAGAAAGTCTCTCAAATTGCTGTAGGAAAATGTTTTCATTTTTCAGGTAGTTGAATAAAGTTATAGTATAATTTTATAAATTGGTAGTAAAACCATATATGAGTCTCCACTGATACACATACTTAGTAGCATTTCCTTTTTATTTATTTATTTATTTATTTATTTATTTATTTTTGTTTTTTTGAGGTAGGGTCGCACTCTAGCTCAGGCTGACCTGGAACTCACTATGTAATCTCAGGGTGGCCTTGAACTCACGGTGATCATCCTACCTCTGCCTCCCAAGTGCTAGGATTAAAGGCGTGCGCTACCAAGCCCAGCTTAGTAGCATTTATTATTGGCAGAGTTCTTATTTTTTATGAATATAATTATTATAAAGTGACATAAAAATGACCTTAATTTACATTTTATGGTTAATGGAAATGGGTGTCTTTTCATATGTTTACCATTAAAATTTTGCCTTTTATGAAGTGATCTGTCATGTAATTTACTCATTTTCCTTAAAATATATTATTTATTTATTATTTGAGAGAAAGAGAGAGAAAGAAAGAAGCAGAGAGAAAGAATGAGTATGGGTGTGCAGGGCCTCTAGCCACTGCACGTGAACTCTAGGCACATGCACCAGTTTGCTCATCTGGTTTTACATGGGGACTGGGAAATTGTACCCAAGCCATTAACCTTTGCAAGCAAGTGCCTTTTAACCACTGATCCATCTCTTCAGTCCTGTATTTTATTCATTTTTCTTTTGGGTTGTTTACCTTTGATTGGTTGCTTTACTTTAGAAATTCTGTATAATATTCTTGTTTTCACTATAAATGTTCCAAATCTCCATTTCTTGTTTGAGTTTTTCTTTTGCTTTTGTTTTTTTTCTTTAAAGAACAGAAAGAGAGAGAAGACAGAATGAGTGCACCAGGTCCTCCAGCTGCAGCAAACAAACTCCAGACGCATGTGCCACCTTGTGTATCTGTCTTATGTGGGTCCTGGGAAATCGAATCTGGGTCCTTTGACTTTGCAGGCAAGCACCTTAACCACTAAGCTAGCTCTCCAGCCCTCCATTTGAGATTTTTTTCACTATCTTTTTTTTGTTCTTTGATGAACAAATGTTTTTTAACTATAATTTTATGTACTTTAAATTTTTTTTGTTTATTTTTATTTATTTATTTGAGAGCGACAGACAGAGAAAGAAAGAGGCAGAGAGAAAGAGAGAGAGACAGAGTATGGGCACGCCAGGGCCTCCAGCAACTGCAAACGAACTCCAGATGTATGCACCCCTTGTGCATCTGGCTAACATGGGGCCTGGGGAATCGAGCCTCGAACCAGGGTCCTTAGGCTTCACAGGGAAGCGTTTAACCACTAAGCCATCTCTCCAGCCCTATTTATTTTTTATTAATTAATTTTGTACTCAGTGAATACAGTCAAGTTGGTACCATTGTTAGCCTCCTCCCTATCCTCCCGCCTCCCCCTGGCCCCTCTTTGTTGAGGTATATGGGTCATGCATTGTGGGGTTAGCCCTCAGTTATGGGTAGGAGGAAATGTCTCTGTGTATCATGACCCAATGCGTAGCTCTGACATTCTTTCTGCCCTCTCTTCTGCAAATTTCCCTGAGCCATGTTGGGATCATTTTAGGTCTACTTCAGTGATGAGGTGTTGGGAGCCTCTGTGTCTCTGGATATCTGATTTGGTAGGAGTTGATTGTTCTCTGTGTCAATCTCCTTTACCCTTGTGCTGGTACCAGGTTCACCAAGAAAACCTCACCCTTGCTTGTTTTGCCAGTCATTCTTAGTTTCAGCTGGGGCCCTTTTGAGGTATGATGGGGTGGTTCTGTCCTTAGGATCTGCATCTTTCTGAAAAAGAGAAGCAGATTCTCTGATGGAGAGTAAAGTTAGCACCAGATAAATGAGATAACACAATCTTCCAGGGATTCTCTTTGTCTCTGCCTCCCATATCTCCATAGTAGTGCTGGGAATATAGGTGAATGCTACCATGTCTGGTTTTATGTGGAATTTATTTTGATATGTGTTGAGAGATAGAGATGTAGGTTCATTCTTCTATGTGTGAATATCCAGTTTTGTCAGCACCACTTGTTTTAAGAGGCTGTCTTTTCAATCCAGTGGAAGTTTTTGACATTTTTTTAATTAGGTGGAGCCATATAAACATGTACACACACACACACACACACACACACACACCACATATACATTCAAAAATCAGATGACTGTAGGCTCTGTTGATTTATATCTATGTTTGTCTTCTGTTCCATTGATCTAATTATTTGTAGAACATTATTCGTTTTGCTCAGGATTGCATTAGCAATCCAGGGTCTTTTGTGATTCCATTTGAATTTTAAAATTGTTTTTGCATTTCCATGAAGAATAACATTTGAATTTAAATGGGAATTGCCTTGATTCTATAGATTATTTTTGCAGCATAGCCATTTTCACAATATTTATTCTTCCAATCCATGAACACAGGGGGTCTTTCCATCTTCTGATATCTTCTTCAATTTCTTCAATGTCTTCAAGCTCTTATTATAGAGGTGTTTCATTTGTTTGTTTGTTTTTGAGGCAATTGTGCATAAATTGTTCTTTTGAATTCTTCCTCAGCATGTTTCTTATTGGCATATAGAAAGGCTACTGATTTTTGCATGTGACTTTTGTATCCTGATACTTTGCTGAATGTAATTAATAGATGTAAGAGTTTTTTGGTGGGGTCTTTTGTGTAGACTCATATCACCTGCAAGTAAGAATACTTTGACTTCTTCCTGTCCTATATATACATCTTTTATTTTTTCATATCTTAATGCTTTAGATAATGATTACACTATAACACTGGAAATGAGTATAGAAAGTAGACACCATGCCTTGTTCTTGGTTTTGGTGGTAATGCTTTCAATTTTTTACCATTTAGTATAATGCTGGGTATAGGTTTGTCATATATAACCTTTGCTGTGTTGAGATATGTTCCTTCTAATCCCTAGTTTCTATAGGCAAACAGTTCTATCACCAGAAGTTTTGATAACCTACTGGCTTTACATGGATACTGGGGAATCGAACCCAGGCTGTTAGGCTTCACAAGCAAGTGCCTTTTGCTGCTGAGCTATCTTTCCAGCCCCTTCTTCTTGATTTTCAAAACTTAACAAAGGGGCTGGGGAGGTACTTCAATTGATAGGACCACTTGCTGCACAAGCATAAGGACCTGAATTTGATCCAGCACCCATTAAAAAGCCAGGTATGGCTAGGGATGCCTATTATCTCGGGTACAGGGGGACAGAGACAGGAGGATT